>CAVNZL010000074.1:0-600000 GCA_963693355.1 Pontia daplidice
GTTGTTATCATATATGTTTGGTGTCAGTCTTAATGTAGGTAACATAGTCAAAGTTTTATTAGGATTATTATTATTTCTCCTAACACGAAATGTGAATGGGGACTGAAATCTATTTCACTGTCCATTATAAGATATTTTTCTCAAAAGTTAAGTGCTTACGAATGCTATAGGAAAATTCGAACTGCTTATATAAACAAATATATATGAAAATATATATGAATCATCCTACACTTCAGTAGGAAAACAGTTTCACTTGTGCCCGGTTAAAGTGATTTTGTCTCTGTATTACCGAGACTTTACTCATTTAGACCCAAGTTATGCTTCTTACTAACAATAAAGAATTTAGAACATAAATCTTTTGAATATGCTTTTGTCTAAATTAGTAGTCATTAATAAATTCCCATTATGTCCCGATTTAGAAATGGTTGACTTTCTAGTAAATTTAGGTGGCATTGTGAATTTGGGTTATATTTGAGTATTGATCAAGTAATTAGCGCGTGTGGAAATTATCCGATGTTTATGGCCACAAATATTTGTAAACAAGGGTAAACTCCTAGTTTACCCTGAAATTCAGGGTAAACTACGATTTTTAGTAGCTTGGTTGTATGCTTTTCAGTCAGTTTCTTTTTACAATTACACACAATACTCTTTTCCGGGGTTGTGAGTTAACAATATTAAAAAAAAAATGCATCACCAATGACTCACACAGCAAAACAGTTATATGAACAAAAATAATTCTGACATGATCATTGAGTCATAACTTTGGCATATTCTATTTAAACATTGTTATTTCTCAAACAGTACATAAGGGATAGATATATACTCTATTAGTCGCACTATTAGTCCAGTCATACATCACCTCTGCCAAGTACACCGCACCTGCCTATCTATTAATATTTTTAATACTAAAATTAACATTACGTTAAAGCAAGGATGTCTTTAAATGAATCGTTCATTAAACGCTCACATTTAACTATTTTGTATATGCAGATTTCAAGGCCGTAAGATTTACAGCTGTCGCGTTTTCGAACTTCAGAAGTGGGTAAATTAATTTTAAGAGAAAATTCTTAGTCACTAAGGATAAGGCAACATACACTTTAATCTACTCATTTGAAATAAAGCGGTCCTATGAACGTATTACAATTTTACAAGAATACAATCACAACCTCTATACAATTTGACAGAGAGAGAAGGTTCTTCAGATAAAAAGTTATATTAGATTTCTTTTTATGAATGTATGCACTAAGTATTTTGTATCGAGGATTTAGTTTCTACAAAGTTCTTAATTTTTGAGCATACTGTATTATTAAAAGTGCAAGGAAACTATTATTTTTTTGCTGATATATCTATTTGTTTCAAATTTAAACAGTTTCACTGTTTCTCATCTTACTGAAGGTTTTTATAAGGTGTACGCCATTATTAGGTAATGTTCATCAAATTTCGTTTCTTCGATAGATGCGGGGAAAATTATTTCAACAATTTCTAAAGAGTTTCTGGAATTTATAATTAATTATACCAAGACTAAGTTATTAACGAAAAACCGCCCGTAATAATTCATATTTTGTTTAAGTTTATTTATATTGTAGGTACTTAAAGCTGCCATCTCACACGTAAAGTGGATTTGTACGTCGTTCATGGCCAATTTCCTTTTGCGTAGTATGTGCATGAGGCCGCACTATACCCATATATAGCAAGTAATATAATCGCAATTGTGCAATCATACGACAACACAGTTGATTGAGTGATATGTTCCAAATAAACATAAAATAACAATAGAACTGAACTATACTCTTCTATATGATTTTATTTTGCGTGGGCCCGGTTAAATGAAAAATTACACTTCAACAACTTTTTAGTAATATTCTTAAAAAAGTTAATAGTTATAGAAAATACTTGCTAATAGTGGTCATACAGAATACTACTTGTTGAGTATACTTCTAATATAATGTGGCTAGCAACACCAGTACTCATGTTCAGTTTGTTTCTTATTAAAGCTAAATTCTTTATATTAAGAACATTTTTCATTTTCCTACCCTGTTCACGCATTTTTTTACCGTTCTTTAGCGGTAATCTTATTTGTCTGAGAATGCAAGGAATGTCAAGGGCGCTTTTACAAGCGAATGAGTGCATATTTTCCATTTTCTTATGGGAAATTTAATTATTATTATTTTAAAGTAAAAGGTTTAAGTTCAGGTCTATAAAAACTGCCCGTTTTAAAAATAGACCGCAAATATATTAACCGAAGATCCAACAAATTAATCACTTGGCAAGTCGAGTTGGTGTAAATTAGCAAGAGTGTAAATCGTTGTCATTAATTAATTTGGTAATATTAATATTATAAGATAAAATTAGATTTTTTTATTAAGTGACCAGCCTAGTGACTGTCACAACAAGTAGTAGTCCTACCAATGAAATTCTCTCTATAACTAGCACAGCTCCAAAATCAGGCGTGTGTCACGTTTATAAGAATCATCGCCTTCTTGAGAAAACTCAGCAAGGACGCGTCTGAGGCCGAGATAACAACGATTTATTGATTGAAATATAATACCTACAATGATATTTTATAACTACAGTGTTTGTCGTGCACGTGCTAATCTCAGGAATCGTTGGCTCAAAATGTAAGCTTATTTTCGAGTTAGAAAGAATTCATCGTGGAAGCGTCTATAATGTGCGTGGATTTCTTAATAACGCTGTAAAATTATAGCAATATCTGCTTCATTATAGAATTTTACTTTCATTTCAATATGAAAACAAAATGCTTTTGTGATGGTAATCAATTCCATGCCACCTATTATGTCCGTGCAACGTTTGGGCATAGCTTACACATAGTTTACAAGGAATTTTTAGATTTAAGATAAAATAACACTCAGCTGTTTACCGAAGCACACAGGTGTAACGAATCTGGATTCGTGTGGGCCGAGGCGAAAATAACACGGGGACCCTCGGTTACTCAACGCTCGTCGTATTACCAAGTATTACTCACGCCCCAATGTCCCACCTACGCTGTATCAAAATTTCGTACACTACTTTTAGATTTTCGCAGGTATTTGAAGCATCGAAAGATCAGGTTATTATTCAGTGTATCGCAATGTAGCTGAATTATATAATGTAATACAAGGTTAAGGATTTAGAGGCTAGACTAATTATAATGTATGATCGGAATGACAAAAACGTATTGTGACTAGATTCTGAATCTACACACAAAAGAAAACAATACAGCCCTTATAAAAGTCTGTACCATTAACAATAAATACATTTTATGAAAAAAAAAGAAATTTTGTTCCATCATACGTTTGAATGAAATACAATAAGGGTTTTCACAAATTGTTAATATAATATACGATGAAATGTCTGTTAAAAAAAATCACATTGTAAATCCACTCAACAAAATTTTGGCAGCTTTCATTATTCAAACTTATATCAAAAATATAATCGCCGTTCATTTATTTTAATTTTAGACACTTGCGGTGACTTTCTGAAAGCTTTAATTCACAGGTCAAACATATATACGAAAGCTTTAAATTATTATTGAGGAAAATGACAAAACATTTTGCATCAACTTTCAATAAATCTGAATATACATACTGTTACAAAATTACTTTCTTTTTATTCTAGTACTAATTATTGTTAATGTATTTATTGAAGACATACATTATACAATCTTAACTTTAATTATTATACAAAATAGAATATCCATTTGCTTCCTATTTGTTTACGTAATATACATATTACATTTACCGAGAGGATGAACTAAGGTTATCCCGAAGTTTTGTAGCAAAAGTAAAATTATTAAAAATTTTCGTCTTATTTGAACTTCGCAAACTAAACACACGAAAATAGCAGCAATTGTTGACAAACATTTGGCATGACCGATCGCAACCAATGCTTATAAAATAGAATAATAGCCGTCTGCAATAAACAATGTGTTATTTAATAATCTTCGAATGGATTGTGACGAAAAATTTTTCGTTTCATTTATTTATTTATTTATTTATTTATTTATTTATTTACTAATTTCATTGTCAAGTGCTCAACTTTAAATTTCTTTTTCATAATTATTGATGTATATGCAGCTTACGTATACGAAATAAAAAGAGGTCGAATCATAATAACAGGTATATTAACGTATTAACTCATTGGGCAGAGGTAAGAAGGTGAGCAGCTTTGAGCAAAACGATATTTAAGAAGAAACTTAAACAATCATTAATTCGAGTTGATATACTTTTGATTTTTTTTAAACTTTGAAAATTATTAATATTATTATCTATACTATACTAATATATAAAATTGGAGTGTCTGTTTTTAATATTGAAATAACCGTTTTCTACTACATGCATATGAATATTTATACGATACATACACCAAAAAGACGTTTTTTAAAAATTTTGTCTATCTGTCTGTCTGTCTATTTGTTCCGGCTTAATCTCTAGAATGGCTGGACCTATTTTAACGGGACTTTTTTTGATTGGTAGCTGATGTAATAAGGAGTCACTTAGGCTACTTTTATTAGGGTTCCGCATACTACGTAAATGAACCCTTCGTCATGTCCGTTCATTCGCCCGTTCTCACTCTAGCGTCGAAACGGTTAGTGTTAGAAAGATGGAACTTTGTACGGATATATGTGTATTTACTACGCCAATAAAAAACTAAAATAAAATTGGGTAATAAAAAACGTATAATACAAAATAAAATAGTGCATCAAAGCTACGCTAAGGCGGTACGAAGTTCGCCGGGTCAGCTAGTATTAGTAATATTCTTGATACTTAGGATTTGCAATAAGACGTATGAACCGCATTAATAGTTTTAAATCTAGTTCTCAATATTTGTGAGTCACAGCGTACATAATTTGAACAACAGACGGAACAGTCAAATAATTGAACTTATTAATTTATATAATGTTTAGTTACTAACCTATTTTTTACGTAGATCTATTTCCATTTATGGATCATTTTGTAAACTCAGTCCAAAGTCAGTCAGTCAGTGTTTCGAGAAAACATAAATTAGTAACAACGGATGTGTTGATAGCTATTTATGTTTGTAGTTTTATAGTCTTATATATCTGTCTTTCACTTTGGTACATTTTTTTGAACGAATCTTGTTATTAGCCTGTTATTAGCCCCATTACTCGACTAAATTTTAGTTATATTAACGATAAATTTTGCATTAAAAGTGCAAATTGTTAAATACAATATGCTGCTTTTCCCCAAGGCTTCTTCTCTATTAATTGAAGACATCAACCTCTATTTGGGCCCATTCATTGATATTTGAAAAAAAGCAGCACATTAAATGTAATCCGGATGTAAAATCCAATTAGCAGATGATGCTTTGTTTTTATTTGCTCGCGAGACTTTCGTGTGAGACATTAAGGCATATAATAGTATTTAAATTTTATTTATTGATATCGATGGAAAAATTATAAAATAAAGAAATGAGCTGCGAAGCGTTTTGTTCGTATGTATTGGTTCGGTAATGGTTTTGGTAAATCAAATGGTAATTCAAATGAATGTTGGTGATTTAATTATTGATTTTCTTTACAAAGATATATTTCCCCGCACAACGTTACTGATGAAAAGTTTATTAAAATCTTTATATTATATATTTTATAGAGTTCGTTGACAGCATTTCACCTGAATGACGCAAACTCGAGAAAAACCGTGCGTCATTCTTAAAATTTGCCACTCCTCTGAAGAGTGCCAAGATATTTTAACAATATGTTTCATCGCTATTTTTCGATTCTTCCTTTTTTTATAATATTGAATCTCTTATACTACATGTAAAAGTAGTAAGTATGTGCAAGTAGTACAGTGTAAAATCTTTAGAGCAGCGAGAGTTTGCGATAAGTAAATAAAGTTTTTTTATTATTATCTAACGGAGTGATGAATAAGTAATTCTAAATCACAATGCTGGTGGAACGAACTTTGACTTGTTATATCAAGATAGTATACTTATATGGCTATTATTTTCTACTGACATATTATATCGTTATGATTTTTTACATGGATCTTAATTCTTAAGTTCTTCAGTTTAGTTTTTAAATAAAATGTCCAATCATACCTGTGCCTCCATCTCTTATCACAGCTTCGAACTATGTGGAATGTTCAAATAAATACTGCTCCATCTAACGGAGCTCCAGGGAACTAAAACGGCTTGTATAAAGTCGTATGCCATCTGTGTAAAAGTAACGGAACTAGTATAACGAAATAACGGTGCGAAAGCCTCCGCGGCCGTTACCCAACTGGCAGGCTTGCGGATTGCGAATTCTATTAATATCAAGCCACGATGAAATCGAGAACGGCGGCCCGCGGCGCCAGCCTATTTTAGGTTACCGTTCGGCGCTATAACGAAAATAACGACCCCGTTGAGCTAGATATCTAACGAATCGTCGTTACTGAGCGTCGTTGGCTCCACTTTATTTTGAGCGCAACAAACGCGGTGCTTATTTTAACACCGACAGATGGCGGGATGACGTTATTCATCTTCCCACTAACAAGTATTTGTAAGATAAATGATTAATATATTGTGATTAAGACTTTTTTCTTTATGAAAGTAGAGTTAAGCAAAACAATACAATCGCAATGATCTCATTTCATGCTTATGTGAATAGGACTCAGAGGCGAACCCGGTTCATCCAAGTGTTTTGCAAAATGACATTTGAACAGAAATAATAATATTATCGAACATATTATCATCATCACTATACTATAGAGCCCAAATAATCCCAAACTTTCATGATTATTGTTATTCGTTTAGGCAAAAAGTGCAAAGGATTTAAAGTCAATTTAGACCGAGGCCATCGCTTAACTCGACATTTTGGAAATTTTGTTCTTCGGTTTTATTGCTGTGATAACGTTGGAATTGTTGCTAGTATGTTGTAGCTGTGAGTATATTTTTATAGCTAGGCCAGCTTATGAAACCAGGATTACTAAACCCAAATTTGGACGTGTAACCCAGAAGACTGAACACTTAAATGAAAATAAGCGATGCCGAAGACACGAAGCCAATAGATTTATTTAAATATCCGAAAAATAACGCGTTCAATTTGACCATAAACGTGTATTAGTGTTTTCCAATTTGTGGACCAATTTTGATGGTTCCATTGTTGGAACGATGATATCAAGATAAGAATAGCAGATTCTGATTTCGAATGGCATCCCAGAGAAATCAAGGGAAGCTTCGAAAATCCTTGTTCCTGATTTGAAGACGGTATTTTTTTGAGAATTATTCATATTACCACAGAGATGTACTGAGCTGGCCTGACAAGTTGGATCTAGTGTTGTCCGCGACCGCTTTCTATGGATGTCAATTTTGGTAGCATACCTTGGATACCATGTCATGAGAAGTGGCGGTTAATAATTTGGCACAGATAATATCAATTATTTAAATTAATGATCTATTCTATTTATAGCATTTGATATGATTCAACCAAGGACTGGCACGAAGTGGAAATAATGCAAATAGTTCACACCCGTTCCAATCTGTGTAGCTATAATTCCGAGCTTGGCATGTGTCAAAAACATCAGAAATTATTTTTGATATACTTTAAACTTTATCTATCAACTATCAATTTATCGTATACTTATAATTTAAGAGTCATAAGAATCCTTCAATAAACCAAACAAACCATTCAGGCTTTATGTATGTAACACACGCAGCACACAGACAGTATGTATTTAGTTTTGATTCTCCCTCTCATCATATAACACTCTCTTCTATTTCCGAATTAAATAAATACAATTTTCAAATAATTAACTCTAAACTTTTAGTACTTTTGCTTAAACAATCTCACATTGTTGAGTTCCTGAGCAGTTCAAAAGTTTCATTCTTAGTATACAAAATTTTTTTCGCAAAAAAAACCAAAAAGTTTTTATGTCTATACAAAAATATAATGACCAAATATGAAATTCTTATGGTATCAAGTACCTCCTTTAATTTCCCGTGTTCGTCCAAACACATGATGCTGAAAACTCATTATAAAGGTTCCTTATACGGACTACGTTAACGTAGTCCGTATAAGGTCACCCTTGCCCCTTGTAGGTATATAAATCTACAATTAATAAGTAATTATTAATAAAGTGGGATGCTATTCTTGATTTAAATTATTCATTTATTTTTGTTATTCAGTTCTATCTCGTACAACAAAAAAATTCTCTTACACAAAACATCATTAGACTGGCGGTGATGTTGATGCCAGTTCTAGTTATTTCATTTGAGAACTGCGCTAAGATATTTATCAAATATATTAATTTTTGACAAAAAAAAACAAATACTGATTTATGTAACGAACATTTAGATTACTTGAGAGTCTTAAATTTCAAACCCTTTCATTAAATCCGAAATTAAAATAAGACAGACCGTCTTATTTCTATTATTTATCTTTACATTTGGTGTTTAAATAAGTTTAAGGGAGTAAAAAATTATGATTTATTGTAATTATATATGTACTATACATAGTATTGGATTGTTCACTATTATTGGTATTTAAGTACACAAATAACGTTTAGAGCTGTAAAAATTTATTAATCTTAGGATAAATAATTGAAAAACGTGTTATTGATAAATGTATTTTATTACAAAAGATAATAAAATGGAACCTTATCTTATTCCTATACACAAATTTAGATCAACGTATAAGATGTAATTACCACTGGCAACACTTTTGTCATCTTGTCCAGACAAGAGAACACACAACCTTACACGATGACTACTCTAAAGAACCGAACAGTCTTATATCCACTTAGTTGTGGACAGCTTAAATTTAATATCACTTTGTTCACTTTCCGAGTAGGATTTTGCGGCCAGCGCCAAGGTTTTGACCCGCCTGGGTGGCACCTTTGTTTGAACCAGCCTGGAGACCGATCACGGTCTGACCAGCCTTCAGAACTTCTTCGGAGAAGTCACGTTTGCATTCTTCAGATGGCTTGGGTCCGAGGTAGGGGCCATTCCATTCAGGGTGTCTGTAGGTCTGGAAAAATAATCACCTTAGTTCATCAGCTCTCAGTTGCGTGTCAAAACTAGAACGGCTCTAATCGCCCTAAGTATTCTGAGTCAGTGAGTTGTGTTTTTTTTTCAGTTTTATAAAATTTAATAAACCTCGTTCGGCCTCAACGTAACCTTGTATATTTGTGAAAAGTGAGGTAATGTTGCGAGATCGTAAATCTGTTGATATTGGCAAAGATTCAAGTTCTCAAATTCTAAACATTTCTAAAGAAACTATTTAGTAACACGCTTGAGTATTACCATTCGACATTTTTATGTTGTTTATGAATTTGAATATATTTTTACACTCGCAAATATCTAATGAAGCTTTCCTAACGAGTAATAAAAGCACAGTATTACTCGTTAGCATTAAAGCATTTAAAAATGGACACCTACCGCGATAATCAAAACAGACAAAGTTTTATATATTATGAGAAAGATAAAAAATGAAAGCACTCGCTATTAATATTATATTAAGTATAGATTTTGAAATTATATATTCAAAACATGTCTTAATTCATTGAATTGTATGTTGTATCTTAATAAAACTTACCTCGCGGCCCAAAGCGTAAAGTGTGCTGACTACTTGGGCAATGTCTTTCTTCTCCCACAGATCTACTGTTTGGAAGACATCGATGTCAGGGACGCCATAAGCTTTGATGGCTGCCTGGAAGCTGAAAAGTTTATTCCATTAAAATTCTTCTCCAAGCTACTATTATTATACGCTATTCTCTATTCTTATCTCATGTTGGAATAAATGTCCCATACGAACGCAGGCGCATCTTATCTAGATCATATTCAAATTATACGGTTAGATTCTAATTCTTGTCGTTTACAAGTACATATGTTGTATGTTTACAAATGTATCTTAAATTCGACTAGACTAGGAACTATTTTCGATACCAAACCTGTTTGACGATAGTTGGTATATTATATAATCCTATCCGTATTTGATTTAAAAAAACTTATTTTAAATTTAAATATATCAAAGTTTTTAAGTATTATATGCACCCAAACTTACTGATTACTCAACAAATGAGCCGGTTTCTAATAATACTTATACAATCGTATCGCAAAGATTAATATTACATTTCAACGCGTTCGAAAAAATGCTTTGAAGTCTAAAATTACGTCTGCTATTAGTGATTTGGATTTGGTTAATATTTTTAGCATGTCCTTTGGTTACCGGGGCCACTCAGTTGAGTTTACAATAATGTATTAATTCATTATATCTTTGTGTGATTAATATGTTGCTCTAGTATTAGAAATAAAGTAGGTATATCTAACTCTACTCATTTATCTCTCTGTCATATTTATTAATCACAGCCTAAACAAAATTTAACAGAAAGAGACGAAGCAATACGTTGCTACAAAAACATTTGCGTTATCAAAATTATTGCACTTGAGACTTGAAATCGTAATAGTTATTTTATTATTAAAAAAAATATTAAAGAATTATGCTTACTTTGTGATGTTCTCCATCATTTTGAATTGTCCACCAGAAGTGTTGATTTTGTTGACGGAGCCAGGCTTAATTTTGTTGATGAGTTGGCAGAGGACGGTTCCATCCTTGAGGACATCCTCGAATGCCTCACCAGGGGGGAACTTAGCACCGAGTACGGTTTCAATCCATCCCTGGCACTCTTTTTCTTGATCTGGGTTGCGCTTGGAGGCAAGCTGCAATAACATTTAATAATTAATAACTTAATGTATAAGCATTTATTGTATACACAATAATAGTAATATTTTAAAGATTTAAAAGATTTATTTGATATTAACCCAATACAGTAATTCAAGTATTTGTGAAAGGTGACTCCTGTATTAGCTCTGCGAGCTGTGTTACAGAAGCCAACGCGCCAAATGTATTGACAGTTAAAGTTATAGTGAGTTCATTCCCCGAGGAATAAGTTTACAATTTCAAATATATATAACCAGTTATAACTAAGATAAGTTATGTAAAGAGTGATTGAGTGAGATTATTTTTATTGATATTAATAATAAAATGTTTTTTCAAAAACATTTACAGTAAAATTAGTATTTAATTAATTTTCCAATTTTGTAATTGTATTAATAATTACATAAAATAAATGAAAACTGGAGTTTCCATTAACTTAGAATTTAACTCCAAATTCTTATTACGATTTTTTTTTATTTCACAAATTTTTACTCACCTTAGCCCGGACTTGACGTTCAAGAGACATATTGTTGCTTGTGGATAGGTCAATTCGTTTCAAAAAGCACTCCGAGACTGAACTCCTGAAAGCTGAACTAACGTATTTATAGTTGAGGTTGTGCCCTTCTGGAAAACTCTTGCGCATTTCATACCCGATGTCGATGCCGCTACAAATATGATTCTGACTCAACAGCCTGAAGGCGTTTGTATGAATTATTTTATTAAAATAGCATTGACTATCGCGGATTGTTTAAAATTGTTCGTATTGATCGAATTACAAGCACAATGCGTTAATCTATGTGTAATATATACTTTTGTATTAAAAGTTGGTAGATTTTAGAATGTTAACCGTATAACAATTTATAAATATATACATTGTGTTTTGTTAAGTATATTAATATATATGCGATGCAACTAAACAGTAAAGTAAAATGTAAGGGATTAGTGTAAAAAAAGACTAGCATTCAAATGTTTTGTACCATACTATCGTAACTCAGCTGTTACCGAAATATCTATTTATATATTATGCAATATTGTTTTGAAGCTTGTAAACCACACTTTACTTTGTGTATGATAAAATTAAGTTCATTCTTTTTTTAATGTGTTTGTTAGTGCTACTTAGAATATCAGGAAATTGCAACGCTAGGAGGTTTGTATAGTCATCATGAACACTTTTTATATCATTTTGAGAGTTCAGTGATAACTAACCTCCCTGACTCTACCTTAGTACTTTAAAACTTTACTAAGACTAATTTTGTTTATGAATTATGGTAATAAGTGTAATTTATAAACTACTGACAAGAATATTCCAATGTTACATTTGTATAGGAAACGATTTATATTATGACTTATTACTTTGTAAAGCCGACAGAGTAGCCAAAATTGTAGTACATTACATTAATCATTCATGTTCAACAAATGTTGAATTTCACGTTCATTGTATTTAATATTGAGTAAAAAGTATAAATAAATTTGATTTTATTGATTTTGAGAAAACAATTTATACTGAATATTTGGCTCAATCGGAAGAACATACAAAACGTGTTTAGATATTATATATAACTATTAAAATAATTATTCCTTAAAAATGAATGATACAAGTCTTCTCAACACGTTGTATCAGTATCTTCTACTAATTATATATTTCGAAATAATAATGAAGAACTTAGATACTACCAATAACAAACCTTCGAACAAACCTGTAATTTATTATTATTTATAGTTATTTAGATTTCACAAAGGGCGATGTTGGCACAAATTATTTAAAACTAGTAAATTTAATATTAATTATAACTAATAAAAGTGTTAACAAGACAGACAAGGTAGCGTAAGTAGCCATGTCAGTGATACAACAAGAGTTTCATGAATTTCTCTGCTCTGGAACCACTGTATACTATGTTTTATGATACATTCAAACAGCAAATTTAGTATTATTGCAACTAAAGTAGCACAAAAACCTAATAGACCAATCTCCGCGAGAATTGCTTGTAGATTGCTTTTGTAGTATGTGTTAAGTAACGCCTGATTCTATTAATTAAACTAAACTAGAATTCAGTCCTTTTCAGTCTGTTGTCTGTTTCTAAACTATGATTAACCTGATATGAATGCTAAAAAGAACAAACTGTAAATAAATTCAAATACTTTCGTAACGCCGTTGTCAACCAATAATTACCTGAAAAAAATTGATTTAAATTTAAACACTGAGCCATTATGATCTGTCTTGAGCATAGTTGTGGCGACGTATGTCAAACTTATTATACCGATATAACAGAAGTTGGCTGTCACTTTTCAGTTGCTAATAAGATATGATAAGGAAGAAGATTAAAGCAAAGAGAGATTTTAAATTTGTCATTGTATAAAGCATTTTGGAACATAGAATATCTTTTCCCAATTGCCTTCAGATCAGAAGGGATTTTAAGTGACTAAACTCCAGCAACTGACTGGAATTCACGCTGGACAAGCTGGAAAGCGGAAGAAATTTCTCGTATCGAAACCCAAGAACCACTTTGGCTCACAGCCAGTGGTATGAGTGAGTGCTATATTGCAGCAGCCTATCTATGTACCATACACTAGGCAGACTAACTTTGACATTCTTCTGTAAAATCACTAATCTGTCCACCGACTATTTTTATTACAATATATGAGAAATTATATTCTATTATTATAGTATATATTCTATTTATAAAACTATTTCTAAGCTGTTCTGTAGTGTATTTTAAATATGTTGTATTCTATTCACTTGTTTTGAGTCCAATACCCGCCCACAAAAGCTTTTTTCGTTACTTCTCGCTGTCACACTAAGCGTTACGCGAAGAGTATGCGCACGGTACACGGATCATAATTTTTAGGTTTCGAATTAAATTTTTTGTTCTGACTTATATGACTTACCTCACTATAAATTTAAATAACTTACTTTCATTATTTTAAATACTCGCTTAATACGAAGTGTATTTCTTGTTATTACATAAAAATGCTTGATTTTAGAATCCAGTTAACTGAATGATTCCTGAGACAGGGTTCCAAGGATATGATAATATTTTCTAAACAACTCTGCAATCGTGATTGTAAACTTTATTATTATAATCAAAACATTGTTTCATGAATGTTCTAAGAGTACGATGGTGTCTTGAAGGTTAAAAACTCTTTTTCAAAACTTGTCATAACCTTACCTCAAATAAAGAAAATAATTAAATACGATTGGTTTCACTACATATCTCAGCAGATGAAACAAAAACAAATGCATGGGAGCGTAATAAATAAAAATATTTCATATATTTCTTTATTAAAACACCCTCCACAATTCTTATTAAAACCGCAGTACCCATATGCACAACAGTTTATTTACAATAAGTTTACATATGTATGTACACTAGCTATAGTCCACAATACAGTGAACGAAGTATCGCAATAAATAAATCTCTGATAAAATAATTCAATGCATTAACATAAGCTTCTACGAATATTGACTATTTCATTATGACTAGAAATTTAAATGCCTTATCACAACGTATTCGGAATGTTTCTTATAGTATACCACCGTATTTGTATATATACATTAACACACAATCAATAATCGTATCCTAATAACCTGTCCATTTACAAACGCACATATAGACAGTGCCAGCGGAGTCTAAACTATAACTATTACATATTAACTACAGTTAAATGGACACAAAAGTTTTGGCACTTATATTATACGCAGTCTTGTCGACATCGTCTTTCTAGTTCACACCACCGTGGCCAATAGTCTTACACCGTAGCATGCCCGGGGCATGCAATCTAGAAGTAAAACGCGGATTAGAAAAGGTGATTGTTGGATTTCGCCAATGTCCCGAGATGGTCGGATAGTAAGTAGTTGGGTGGTGCGACACCCAGCAGCGGGAAGCCTGAAGGCTGTCGCAGCAGACCGCACCCGCCGGCCCACTTGCTGCCGCCCACCCCGCTCACGGGGGGCTCGGCGCCACCGCCCACGTTCAAATCGTCGCATAATTTGTTGCCTGTTAGGAAAAATTATATTAAAACTATTGTACCACTTAATAAAAATATTACTAGTTCAACGTTTACTCTGAGCAGGATATTGCATTGGTACAACATTCAATTATTTTTTCTGTCAAACAGTCAACAGAGCTCGGGGGATTAGTTATAGAAATTATAAATGTCACTCTATGATATAAGTATTTATCACAGATGTTTGATGTAAAAATATAAATTAAATGCACTCTCTGGAGTCTGGTATTGTAACTAAATTTATTCAATTTGACTGATTAATTTGATAACAACAGGACATCCACTCCTGAGAACGGTTGGAAATTTTTCACAAATATTCACAATCTATCTTTTAATAAAATATCGTATTCTCAACAATCAAGAAGCTTTAATCTGAAATGAAATATGACAATCTTAACTAGCAATATATGACCATTTTAATAGATATGCCATGTTCTTTGGTTCATTTAACAAAGACGAGTTTAAGTGAATACCACTCATAACTATTAGCCATTGTACACGGGTATTAGAAATACGAATCTGCAGCTAGTAAATATGAAATTATCGCTGTAACGCAATTAAGGCCTAATCACCTAATCCTTGCTATGCGGTGTTGTTTATTCAACCTGAGTGACAATCACGCGAACAATTAGCGCAAATGAGCCGAAGTGAAAATCTGGGTGGCGGGCGTGGTAATGTGATTAATGCAACCACAAGTCCGCCATTACGCTCGCGTTCAACCAATGTTTATTAGAGAAAATGCCACATGTTAAAATCTTTCCTGTTATGGCACAAATGTATGACAATAAACAATATAATATTAGCAACATAAAGTAATATGTGTTAGCACTTTGAATGACTTTAAAGTAATATTGGGACCGCTTTTATATTTTCAGCTTTGACGTATCAATACTTTGTTATCTTGTATGCCATTATATAATAATATTTTAAAAACACTGAATAGTGTATATCTGTATCACCAAAACTTCAAGATTAGCTAAGCCACACTTGCATTGACATATAAAAAAGCATTTAAATACTATTGTACTATAAAACTGTCGTCTTAATTACTTACTAACCATTCCCGCGTCCGCGTGAAATGCTAATTAAGTTTTCGAAGAGATATATTGAGAATATCACTTTCTTCTTCAAAATAACTTAAAGACGTATTAATGTCACATACATTTCTAGTTGAAACTGTATTTTCCTATGCTACCAATCGAACTTGACCCAAATACCTAATCTATTTTAACTGTTATCATTGAAATCCTCTTACGCTAAATTTAAAATCTATTTTGAGGACACATATTTATAAAGATGTAATCAGCCTTGTATTCAACCCACGCTTGGTCTAGTGGTGATTCATACATCTATAATTTCAACAATCGATGTTTAAACACAATTACTGCGTCTAAATATACCTTGCTAGATTGTAACCACAGCGTATTAAATATATATCACAGTATTATATCAAAGTAGCGTTTCGTGGTTTTATGGAGATGAAAAATTAATCACTCTTCAATCTAATATATTCGTTTATCCCTTCTTGTCGAAATACCTATGATTTATTAAGGACGGACATATTTTTACAGTCTATAGCTAGTTCAAAATCAGCGTGTTTTTGATCGTCTTAATTTGTGTGCCCTAGAATATAACACCAATTTATACATAAAATATAATTTTTGTACCTTTGTTGGCAGTAGGAGACACAAAATCTGAAACTAAGCCAGCCTGATTCTACTTTTTACATTTTTAAAGCTATAAAAGTTTGCAATACATTTTTTATGTTTTGACGTAAGTATAAATAAATTTTCCACAACTGTTAATGTTTACGTACCTACATACTAACTATTAACTATCATGGTTATTTTAGACGTAGTTAGCCAGGAACAGTTGTAAATTTTAATAGCGACATTGTATACATGTACTCAAATCCGATTGAGTTTGCCAATGACGTCAACTTGAAAAAACTGAATCTTCAAGTTGCTATTGTTATTGGCTAAGATTATTAAGTAAATATATCAAGTCACAATCTGTAATTGAGAATTTTCAATTTTGAATTGCGTAAAAAAAACTACTTTGAAACCTCTTGAAGATAGACACGAATGAAGTTCTGTATTATGGTTAATAGTTGACTAACGGAACTCAATTGTATATAATTGTATATTAAGTTAAAAAGTGATGTGAAAATGCACCTGTAACTTACTTAATATTTTATGAAAAATATCACTATACGTTAAATAGTATATGATAAAAGGGAATTTTAATATACATTAGTAATTATCTAATGTAAAATTATAAAGGTGAGCAGTATGTTAAGTTAAACGCAGGAAAGGCTCGAATTTAAAAAAGAACATTTTTTGATACTCTTACGGGGATATAATGTACGGTCTTCTTCATTAAGCATGGACATCAGAGCTTCAGAAGCCTTAACTCAGACACTACGGTTGATCGAATTCTCAGTAGTACTAGTTACATGGTTTTTTTATGAAAAGATTTTTTATGAAACTTGAGAAAACTATGTTTTTTGTTATAAACAGTAATACGACAATTACATATCGCTGTCATAAACTGAAATTGTCCTATAAAACTTTGTAATTGTCCATGCTAAGGACTTTTAATATACATTGCAAAGACATACCGGAAGTTATGGGTTTGAGATCTGGCGGCGATAGGTGAGGCAGCGAGTGATGCGTTGTTTGCGATGGTGGCGCAGGGTGGGGAGACGATGATGGTGAACCCTGCTTGTCTCTCTTGCCTTCAGCTTTCACTGGGGTTTCGCCAGCCTTTTGCTGCGCTAAGCGCTCCTGTTTGCGGAACTTCGCTCTTCGGTTTTGGAACCACACCTATAATTAATATAATTACGATATTTAATTCGTCAAATTGTCGCGTTATGTTAAAAATACTGAATGACAGAGACAGTTTTAATTAGTAATATTGTCAAAAAAAAACGATTATTATTATATAGTAATCGTTTCATGACCTCATGAGGAGCGTGGTGGGGTGAAATATTGCATATTTAACATTTTACAACCGCATTGAAGCATTCTTCAATTTTAATCACCAAAGTTAGCGTGTCGTATTTAAAACCGTTTTCATTCGAATACTCGCAAATCCGAATTGATCGTAATCCAATTTCATGCGAGAGATAATTGCAACTGCCACTGGCGCTGATTGGGCTATGCTCAAAAAATTCCACGTCACGAGGATCGGACTATTGGCAATCATACGCACGCACTGTTTGTACATTCACGTGCACGTTGATGAAGTTTGCTCGCTTTTTTTTCAAATGACCCGACTGTTTTTGAACGCGGTAGAGCTTCACAATTGATTTTATGCTTTCGACTTTTGGACAAGGATATCACGAATCAGCGATTCTATGTAATAACGCAATCAATGTGTTGGTAACTTCACTGCAACTCTTTAGCAATTATAAAGCTCATCGCCCTTCATTATGGGATAGTTATCCATATGAAATTGTAAACCTGTTTTTATTTTTACTTCATTTACATTTCTCTATTGCGTGACTTCTATAGGCCTGTAACAAATTAAACATTATGTGCGCTAAATAGCCAATGTCAATATTTCTAATGAATCTAATATAGACGCGCTTAATCATCTTTAAAATTTAGAATTTAGTTGTATATTATTAATAGCCCTGTATTCTTGGCAATGATATAGTAAGACGTTAATGAACTTAGGTTTCTCGAAAACCTTAGTTTTAAGCCATTCGTCAGATAGTTTTGGCTTCTTTTCATCATTTGTCGTTGACAGCGTAAAAACTATGATTTATTAGCATATCTTGCTAGCTAGAATAATGTGATTATTTTAAATACAACGACATAGTTAGTTAATTTGAAGCTTTAACAGCTCGATAGATTTATACATACTTTTATACATTTTCTACAGATTATTTTATTAATTTCTTTTTACTGTTGCTTATACAGAGAAGGCTTAAGAACAAAAATATCCGAACAGGACAGAATAAGTGGAAATTCAGTTCACCTTATCATATACTATACGAACAAGACATTACACGTTGAATCAATTCAAGAGACGTCATTCCTAATTTGGTAATCTTCAGTAGCAAATTAGTTGCATTCATTACGACATGACATTGAAATCGAAATATACAGTCGGTAAATTTCATGTCACCAACAGCTGCTATGCATCTTAGTGCATATACTTCATCATAGACAATGACATGTGACTATCACAATTATGATGCGAATTTGGCTCGTCTCTTACAAACCCACGTATGTTCTTAACGTACTATAAAACATTAGAACTATATTTACGCTCAATAAATTATTAATAATAATAACATATTTTATACAATGTCGGAGGGTCTCGTCATGTACTGATTACACACACATTATGACTAACAGAAATGCACTCGGATACAAAATTTTTATATCAATTCAGGGGGTCTTAAATAATACTAGTATTGAAAGCGATAAGTCATAAGACTGCTCAAATATGTGTATGAAATTAAGCTGCATATTATTTTTTATTATTATTTGTCGTATTCTCTCTATATTATTCTTATTATGTTTTTAGGCGATTGACTTTGTGTTGTGTTATTTACTTTGAATCCAGGTTTTATGTATTATTATTATGAAGATGCTTTCGCTTATCAAGTAAATAACAGAACTATAAGTATATAAACTAATTTTTATATATAACAAAAGTTCGCATTAAACATACTAAATATAATAAAATAAAAAGACAATAACCAATAAATCCGTTACACAGTAAAAATATTTGCTATATATTTCCGAACTGATGAGGTCACGGTTCATTTGATAAAAGATTTCTCAAGTTCCATGAAATCTCTGTTTCTCCAAGTGTAAAGGTCCCACGTACGTGCTCGGTTTAACCAAGTTAGCTGGGAAGGCGACTAACGAACGCTGTGCCTCACTGGAGATGGGTCACGGTTGGCTCCAGGCAATACCGAATTGGAAAAAATCAGAGCTCGTACCAAACAAATACACCATTGCCAATACAAATGAGAAGCGATCTGGCCAGCGGAATGTGGAGTCGAGCGTGGGCCAAGCAAACAGACGCGGATGTGTTTGTAGAAATTTGTTGCGATGTTTATAGAGACGCGCGTGCTGCTAATGTAAATATTTTATTGTGAAATAGATTTCATTGCGAATTTAATGTAATAAAACGAAACCAGGTTTATATATAAGAGGATAGAGTAAGAAATGATTACGTGTCAAATACTAAAAATATGAATACTTCCGTTGCTTTTCTCGCTTAAAAGAGTGTAATCATTTTTTTTTCTTAAAACATACTTTTAAATATAGCACAGAGAATACCAATTGTTTCGTCAATATTCATAAAAATCTGAAATCATTACTTCTTATATATTTATAATATATAGTTGGATTAAATAATCTAATTAAATTATTTCCTCTGAACTAGATAGTATTCGAAATTTATAATACCAGTTTTCCTACAAAAAACATACCTTGATTGTTTTAAATTTATTAAAAACTAAAATTTAATCTTACAATTAAAATTGAAATCTGTGATAAAATTACAAAATCGAAAAAAATACAAAGTAAAATGTACACTTAAAAACATTGTACGTGACAAAGCTAAATGAATATAGTAGTACATACGATATTATATAACGCCAAAAGAGACACGCAGGATTGTAACTCCATTCACAATAAAAACGCCGCATAAGGAAAAGTCTTTGTTCGTACTAGAAACTAAATATTGGAACAATCCAAGACCTACGGAACTGAATTGCATTCAATCAAATGTCCTTTAATACCAACAATATTCCGACAACTGTCAATAATAAATAATGGCAATGGGCAATTAAGCCCAGGGTCAGAACAATCGGCTGGGCATCGAAATGCACTTTGCAAATGAAGCAGATAGGGCAAGCGGGGGCGGGCGGAAATGTAATTAAGAGATGCGCGCGCCCCGCACAGATGCTGATAACTGATCGCACAATTGTTATCATTTTAATCTAGTAGATAATCGTATAACAATCATTTATTCTCTTATATTTTATAGTATTAATAGAATGTTCTTATAATTTGCATCTGAAATATTAAGCCTTCTATTAAGTTTAGTATGTATACTATGAGCTGTTAAATATAATTGTTAGTGTATTTATAAAATTTTAAGCACATTCAGTTATTACAATACAGATCAACTTGAGCTTAACACTACTACTATATACATTTTCTAGTTATAGAATATAATATTATTATGATTTAGGTAAAATGTAAGAACCACTGAAATGTATTTTTCCCTTACTTATTGAAATATAACTTATATGAATATAAGTTGCTAATTAATATCTATTATACTTAACGTAAATTATATAAATAATAATCTAAGTTATCAACTGTAAAGGTTAGCGAATAAAGGCTATTATTATATGAATATACTATTGCTTTTCTATCTATTTATAAAACTATATTTATTAATTTTAAACTTTAAATTTTCACACGGTGATTATCAAATCGTTTAGCAATTCTAACAAAAGTTATTCGATACAACTTAAGCAGCTTATAAAACGTATTCTCGTCGTAAAGGCCAACAACATACTTTCGAGCCCTCCGGCATTGAGAATATTATGGACGGACGTATAACTTAAGATTAAAGGTAAGCGCTACCCGTTAGCCGTTTATTAAAAAAAATCATAACATCGTTTTAACAAAAGAAACAAAATCAATCGCCCGAAACTCGTTAAAGGAACGCAATTTTTTTTTTAGCTTAAAATATAAAGGCTGTATCAATTTTGTTGTGTTGAAATTTATCCACATAATTCTATTTTTATATCGATCATTCGAATTGATACACACACACAATATTAAGTATTTCGTTTATAAAGTGCCAAACTCTTGATTGTACATTAAGCGACTGAGTCATCAAGTTTAACCTTTCGAAAATTAACAATATTGCTAAGAAACAGCGTTTGTTGACAATGCGGACACCTAACACAAGGGTTGTGTGCAAACAACGTCATTTTAGTATTAAAATAAACAGAGTTCCACAACGCCATGTGCGGTGCCGGAGCAGCGTAAACAGCGGATAATTTATTCAACTACTACACCGACGAACTTTGCGAACCTTAACCAGTATTTAAACTGTAAACATCGCTAAAAAATATATTGTATATAAGTACAATACTTTAATTAATGCGTTTCATAAATACTTCGCATTCATCCAATTGTGAATCTGATTACAATTATGTCATCGACTGTCGCACACCAAGTAATGTATTGAATACATTTAATAAAGGCTGATATATTCGCCAAATACATTTTATATGAAATCACAAGGCAATAGAAAAAAAGCTAGACCTACATGGTCTAGGCTAATTCAGTCTATAAAATATATATAATTTGCAGAGACTTTACATAGGATAGACCGTCTTTATTTGACACGTAACCATCGAGGCGTATGAAAAACGAGAGGCCGCGCGGAATGATCTAATTGTATTCATTAGCCGGGCCCGGGCGGGCAAATATTGACTGAAGCATAGACTCGCCTCGGGCAACCCGCACGCCCAACGCCTTTGATCTATAGAGCGCTCTGCTGTTAAATCTTGGATGGATATTTTATATAAGACATCTTATGTTGAATGGTTAAGCGTGCGACTCGCTCCTATAGTCTTGTGCTTTAATACTGGTTGTAGTAATATACTTTTGACATAATAATATTATACTTTAGCTATTTACACTTTCTCAAGCGGTAAACAAAGCAATTAAGTTAAGTCCGTCTTAAGGTTCAAAAACAGAAGGCTAACCGCCTATAAGTCGTCTATACGAGAATACAAAAAGCAGTTCCAATTGGTGTTCCGACCATAAGAACCACCTAAGTAGTTCCAACCATATGCTAATGTAGCTGGTAAATTATAATATTCTGGATAGGATTTGTAATCTATTTTTAAAATAGATAACCGACTTTTTGTACTGAAATACGTGTTTTTAATCTTATAACAGTCTGTCTAGTACATTACTAATAAGATTTATATTTATTATAATAGTTACTGGAAAGTAGACGATTAGCTATCTCCGGCCAAGAGTGATTCAAATTCATTTTGGTGTTTGTATTTTTGTTTCATGTAGAACGAACATTGATACACATTAGTGATTCGTAACGCCTCAGGTTCAGAGCCATTCTCTTAAACTTTTAGACTATATTACTAATAAGTATCAGCCCAGTTATTAGCCCAATGTAAATTAGATTCTAACTCAACTAAAAAAGATAAATACATATTTGAAAGCGCAACAAATATGCTCAACACAATGTAGAGCGGGGAACGAACCCAAGACGCTCTGTTGGGCGAGCATGGTGATAATTACTACAACTGGTTGATACTTGTAAAGAAGTCGTAAACGTTGCTTAAAATCTACTATTAGCTTAAAATCTTTAAAAAAGCTTAAAATATTTATTACGTAATCAAAGCCCTTAGAAGCGTCACTGGATCTTATAATTTCAAATTCATCCAATGATAGCGAAAAGTTAATCAATCATCAGTCCGGCCGATCAAACACCAAAAACTCCCTCCTGTTTATACTTAGCGGATGAAAAGGCAACACTGAACGCCCCAGAATAATATTAGCCACCCTCAATAATCCAGCCAATTCGAACGGGAAATATAATATACGAAAATAATCTTTATTCAAACGGGGTACGGTTCATTATACTGTTGCGTTGAGGTGATTTTTTAGTAACCAGTAACATGTGTTAGTATTTGCTGATAATCTTGGATTAACACATCATAATAAAGAGATGAATACTTCGTTTATTTAGTCCGTATGGCGATTGGATGGTATTTAGTGGGTTTGTTGATTCTTATTTTAAATCTGGGTGTTGTCATGAATTTATTTAAACACTGACTGGGTAGTATTAAAATTGACGTAAGGAAGCTTTGGATTGAACCTATTTTCATAGATATTTATTGATAAATTTTAATTCCTTTTATGAAACTCAATTGTCTACAAAATAAAGATTTTTTTCTAGAGAATAAGTTAACTAGAGTTAATTTATTTATTTAAATACGTGTTCATTTAAATAGGAATTAATTTTTAATACACAAATTTTACAAGTATAATTTATTTATTTCAAATAACTGAATTATTATACTTTTTAGAGACAATCATTCATTTGTTTTAAATTAAATTGTGATCTTAGTTTTTATCAATAACACAAGTATGCGATGACCATGCCATTCTCGACACAGTCAATGAATTTTTAATGATATGCTGTTCTGGCAAAACGGAGCAACTTCGACAGATGTGACCCTCGCTTTTTCGCTCGATTACTCTGCACTATTCGCAGCCTCCATTCATAAACAATTTTATTTATGTTACTCAAATGTGCACTATCACTGTATACATTTTTTTACATCTCTTTTTCCAAATGGCCAGTTGATGTCATGTAACGAGTATTGTAGAATCGGTTGTATGATATTAACGTAAAACCAAAATGTGTGTTGTTACAATAACTCTTAAGAAAAAATATTCCTATGATAATTGTTTCCAAGATGTTAATACACGTTGGCAAACTTACATTTATTTTATTAACAATGAATAATTAATTAAAATCTGTAAAAAAAACAGCTAACTCGAAAGGATAACATAGAACATTATTAATCATAGCCAATTTCACGTTCGACATTCGAAATTAAAAATAGAAATCAATTTGACAGATCACCGTGATTGTGCGCGCGCGCTTCCGCGAGACAATATCCTAATCAGATAACGGCACGTGACACGGCAACTAACTGATACAGATCGGCAGATGTTACCTTAGTGACCCCCCGTTAGTAGTAAGTTAATTGCGAGACTAAAATTGGTCATCTATTTGTACAAAAACCGTTTTGGTACATTCATATGAACAAATTTACTTGAAATAAAACTTTGTCATACCTGAGTCACAATTGCTCTACGGATTCGATTTTTAAATTAGCAGAGAATAGAACAATTGCAAATGATTATAGAATAAATATTTTATTTATCATCTGTGTACAACATAGTTTATTCTATTTTCTAATTATCACTTTTCAACATTTTCTTCTCAAACTGCTCAACGCATTAAATCGTTATAATTAAAATAAGTAACAGATGGATATCTCATATTTTGATAAACTCTCACTAGTATATGAACGGAGTGAGCGTTTAATGATTCGAATGCTAAGTGATAAATGTTATAGTGGGGAAGAAAAGTATTGTTAATGTGTATACAATACCGGCACTTGTCCCCCGTAAATGCTCAAATGTAGGGCTGTGGATTCCATTGTTACGTTTGACGACAATCAGCACTTATTTCAAAGAGTTTTTACGCGGTTTACTAACAAGGTTGCATACTGTTTTAAACTTTTCCAAAAAAGTGAAGTTTAATAGCAACTATGAAAAATAAGTGTCTAGTAGTTATTCTATTATTTTTAGTTCGTCCATTATTTTTTAATTTAAAAGATTTCTTTATACTACTGTTCCAATTTAAAAAAGAATTTTATAAAAGTTGGCTAATAATTACGCAGTTTAGTTTTTGAAAGATAGTTTTAATAATATGTTATATATACTTCTATTGGGTACCGAACTCCCTCGGAATACCAAAAACGATTCGGGAATCCATATATTAATATCGTAGGATAGTTTGTGACATCTCGCCTATGTCCCCTCATAATATATTTCTCATAAGTTTTGGTTTATAGATTCCATTACAATCATATTCGGTGTGAAATATTTTACTAGAATCTAAATGCCTAAAATTAAGCCTATTGTAATTGATTTTTAATATGCTATCAGAGATTCATTCTGGTAACGGTATAAGCACTCCGGAGAACCTAATTATATTTTTAATACTGTTATTAAAAATATCGATTTATTGTGTTGTTTAGAAAATTGTTAAAATTTATACACCTATATATATTTTAAAAATGTGATGCTTTGTACTGACGTTCTTGTATGGGGTATTAAATTGAAAAACTTGGGCTGTAACTTTGGCAGATGAAAGCGAATGTTTAGAGTATTGCGATTTTAAAGACAGCAATCGTAAGAAGTGAATATTGAAATTACATTGTAAATTTTCAAAGGATGCAAAACGTAACGGTCACCTTCGTCTTCCGTTTTACATTCAAAATTTGCCGTGCGGTTTTATCACGAATGCTATAAATTTAAGTCACTTTCTTTATTGCTAACTTGTTTATCCAATCATAAAATTGGACATATTTTACAGTTTAGAGGTGTACAAAATTTGTAAGCATTTTTCTTTTTCTTCGCATCTCATTAGTAGCTGATGTATCTATAGTTAGCAAATATCTAAGTAATTTTTAGACGTAAGTATCAAACAATGAAACGAAAATAAAATATATTGATTTATAATATAATTGAATAAAGAATCGGAGTGAGAATACGATCGGTTTATACGTGGCTTTTAACGGCCTCGGAGCTCTCCTTCGTTTATTAACAAAAATATTAAGTAACTGAATCGCAGTGCATAAGCCATTATAAATTGATCCCTCTATACTTTTATTGAAACGCGGCTATGCAATAAAATACGAACCAAAACTATAAATTGTGGATATTTCATGATTTATAAAATGTAAGCAAATAATTTCTCGTGTGAACTTACACATAAATATTACAAATCCCTTGGTATTTCGAAAGTAATTCCGCAACAATTTTCTCACATTCAAATTGCAGTTTTATTTATAAGGGATGCACTTGATCCGGGCGTCTCTAGGGAGAACGCGAATCGCTAAATGAAAAAATATATTGTGGGAACGCATAAGTGATATCACGTTATAATTAAGGGTTAACGGGTGACTACTATGTCCAATCCAGAAGTATACGCACTGGATTTCATTGAGTATAATCGAATTTGATTTCCGGGAAATTTGGAAATTTGAATTTGGAGACAAAAAACATGAACAGCCTCAGATAATAGGAAAAATTAAGATTCGTGTGCCTTATACGAGGATAGCCAGAAAGATTTTAGGCGAGATAGAAATGCAAACACAAAAAACACGATGAAGAACCAACGTGGAGGCATCCGGGGTCCTATAATATCTTTAATATGTATTGTAAACAAAATTTACTTTTATGGTATAATTATATAAGCCATGTATTCATAATGAATTCTTATCTTTTCCTTGTTTAAGTATGGGAACAGTGGTGCTTGCTTGCGCATGCGCGGATCTTCAATTTTGGCGCCATGAATTTACTGTAAATATATTCAATATTATGAACCCTGATATGATTATACCTATAATTGTATTTCGCTGGGGATTGAATTCTTCCGGATTGCGTTTGAATTTTTCGAGTACAAACCGACGAACATACTAATTTAGATGCCTTATTTCTACTAAAAGGACGTCACTAGTATTATTAAGAAGATCGCTAGAGCGCTCGACCGAAGACTTCATGTGGGGCTATCCAGCTTCTAGACACCACCGTCTAGTAAGAAGATTGAAAAGGAAGAAACAATTCGAGTTTTAGTTCTCGTGCCATAAGTGATGTGATATTTAAACATTTTAAAGTACACATTCAAAGTGTCAGGTCTTTATTAGAGGCTGTAAGAAGTATTAATGGACACTATTCTTGTTTTATATATTCTTTAGCAATTTAATTTAGATGTAAATTACTCCTTAGTCTTTCTCTAGGCTAGATCGTAATCTTTTTAATGTTGTATCTCTGTGAAGGCAATTCAGACCTTCTAAAAAATTCCACTAATCTTATATAACATTACATTAACATTCCATGATTATTAATATAAGTTAATTGTCACTACATATAATGTAAATTTTTTGATTAGCTGAGTTTCTCTCTTGCAATGGAGAATAAATTTAGGGATTGCTAGTCGCGTTAAGATAATAATGATGAATGCATTGAAATGTGTGAAATGACATCGCAGGGAGCACAATTTAATAATTTTAAGTGCTTCGTAACTTTTATTTCGAATATTACTATGTAAGACAGTGATACTTTCAATATACTCTCTTGAGCGCATTTATTTCCGAATGAAAATTATTTTTTCATACGATACAGAAATTATATCACCTGTATGCAAAGACATTAAGAGTTTTTATTTCTTTTACTATATCTAATTATTGAAATTTTGGATCTCAAAGATAATATAATTTATATCGTTTTATTAGCTGTTTGATAAATATTTACATATATTAAATGTAGAATTCAATTATAAATCAAATTAATAATCAAATAGTCAGGAGATAACTCCAAGATCATTTAGGTAAGGACAAAGCTATATCGATGTGCAAAACACATGTAAAATGTATGTATGACAAAAGCATTAGCCGTCACGTATCATCCCATGGGAGACAGGTCACGGACGAGAAGGTAATCGCGTGGACGATCGCCGTTTCCCACGATACGATAATGTACTGTATCGAATGTCACGCCCTTCAAAGCGATTAGCACACGAGCCTATCTTTGTTACATCATAATTTTTATATTTATTCAAATACGTAAGTGTTACAGATGGTAGTTTGAGAGCATTTGCATTTGCGTGACTATATTGTGTGTAATAGTTACTAGAAAATATAATTGCCTTTTACAATATGTTTTATATCAGGAGACAATTATGACTTATCGCAGCACATCTACGATAGTAAAATCAACTCAGAATAAATTATTATCTCTCGACTTTTAATCGTAATAAATCGTAAATAATTAAGAGAAACATTTCGATAGTTGCTTTAAATAAGTGGCTTACAAATGTAACTTGGTGTAATGAAAAGGTCCACCGCTAAGTGATAACGGTCCAAGTCCACAATCACAGGGATTAAAATGGGGTTGTTCAATTAGTGATCTTATAAATATATATCAATAACCAGAAAAATTCCATTTTTAAATATTTGTTATGTAAATATAACGATCAAGTTGTAAAAGACGAAACGATAGTAAATTATCGTTAATCAAAAATAATTGAGGGTACTTCAAACAAATTTCATACACCATTGAAGCTTTATAACAAACAATTTGTGGCAAGTGCGTCTAATCGAACACGCGTCCCGTCGCGTGGCGGACACACGATCGCACTCGTGCTACGCACCTTGCGCTGGGGAGAGAAATCAAGTGTCATAGTCCCAAGATCATCTCACACAGATAATATAATCTGTTTATTGTATTTTTGTTATTGAACTTAATCCGCAAATCTGGCATTGGAACATTTGTAATTACGGACCAACGAAATATTTTTACGTTAAGAATTAATAATTTATAGAAATCTATTATTATTAATTGTTAATCAATATCACACATCGTTATGTCATTATTATAATAATTGTTGGCTCTTGAAAATTGCTCTTTTAGCCTTTTTTCATTCTTATCAAAAACGCTGACGACATAAACAAATATAAAAAATAACAATATATTCTTAATATACTCGTATATCATTAATGCATGTAGCTAATAATTTTTGGCTACAGGTAATTAAAATTTGTAAATACAATTACAATATAATAAATGTATATAAATTATATAAATATTTATAATTGAAATTAAAACCTCGAATAGGCTTGTTTGTCAGTTTGTGTACATAACAAAATTGATTAGAGAAAAGCATTGCTGCAAAATCCCGGCGGATCTTGCGAATCTAAGACAGAGAAATGGATTGACATTTTGCATTCCCGCCGGTGGCTGTCAATCTTTATTTCACTCGGACCCAGAGGCCGTCAGGTGTCATAGGTGACCGCCGCATTCGTTGCAATAACAATATCTCTGGCCATTTATACGATTGCTCTATCATAATCTTTGTAGTCTATGTGTGAGCAAATAAAAGAAGTAATGTAGTAGAAACACACAGTTATTTCACCAATATTTCGTTCTATAAATTCTATGATACTAATATAAATGATTAATATAATATGATAAATATATAAATTAGTATTTGTAACATAACTATATTATTTTATTTTATTATTGAGTAGTCACACAGATTACTAAAAATTATAAAACAATTACAATTGATCGTTAAACATAAAGTCCTAAATTTCGTTAAATTCAGTAAGCCTATATACTTTATGCATCGTATTCAACATTGTCTCGGTATAGTGTCTAATTCGCACAAAAAATCAATTTCAATCACATAGATATTTATCGGCTCGACTTGTGATGGATTAAATTGCCCTGCCCCTATGACACGAAAAACAAAAGATATGCAGCATCTGGTCATTTTTCAGCTTTCCTTTTGCTAAGCGCAGGTGGTTTTGTTACGTTCGGCCATTTTGTGATGTATTTCACAAGAAGCAATTCCACCGTATTTGGTTGAATAAAGGTGTATTTATTGCAATCGAGGACCTAAACAATAAATTTATACCAATGCATCATCGTCCAATGTATTAGAAAATTATAAATATTTGCAGAAACTTGACTACAATATATTAACTCTTTAATAATACATTTTGCCCATACACACGCAGTATTATTAAATCATAAACGAGGTGACGATGAAATGTAAACTTAGGTTTTTAAAAATCCCACCAACTTGATTAATAATTAATAAAATAGTCATTTGATTAACATACAACAGTTAAAATTGAACTTAACCAAAAACAGAAACACAAACAACAATCAGCTCATGGTTGTCGTATAAATAAAAATTATTTTATTTCGTTCATACAATGAATATATTTACCGCGGGTCCAAATTTTAATTGTAATATGTGAATTCGTATTTTGTAGGCGAGTTTTAATTATCAAGAGTCGTGTTCGCGTGAGTTATGCGACCGCTCGCAATATTTATGGCAACAATTCCAATACACTTTTTGGCGTAATGAGCGCTTGTTGCTGGCAACACTGGGGTGGCGTATATTGCTTTACGATTGTTTTTCCATTATATATTATGCGTTTGTGGTACTTTTGTTTATCTGTTTATGTACGTGTTCTGTTTTTAAAGTGTTCTTTACATAGACGTTTGTTTGGAAGTCCTAAGTAAAAATAATTGTTAACTGTAGCGGCTTACTATAATGTTTTTCAAAATAGTAAGTAATTTTCCCCTGTTCGTTGCAAACCTTGCAAATTGCGAAATAATATTCGAAAGTTGTTATTTCATTTAAAAATCAAACCCGGGATGTTTTAATAAGCAATTCTTTGAAATCAGTTCGTTAGTAAGCTTAGTTACATTTTTAACAGATTTACAACTAAATAAACTTTAAACATTACAAATAGGATATTTTTGTAAAACAACCAAGCTTGTATACCGTTTTGCCTTTTCCTTTCTTTTTCTTGTTGTTTTGACTTCTTGTACCTCATATAATAAATATGAATATACAAGAATCAAGTTTCAAACAAAAGAGGAATTGTCACAGTCTACATGATTGGGCGGAAGCAAGTCACCCTATAAAATATTCACACACACGTACCGTAAGCCCGCCTTAAATAAAAATGAGCGTTATGAAATTAGCAAAAGACGAGGCGAACGTTTTTTAGCTATTCCCCGTCAGGTACGGCCGAATTAAGAGACTGTAATTGGACTGTGGAAATGCAGTGATGGGCGGAAATGTAATATCTTTATTGCCTCTTTATTTGTATTACATTGTATCGCTTACGATAATAATTATAATGGTTTTTGTGTTAGTTTCATAGTAAACATATTATTTCAAGTTAATTAAAATTTACCAACACATTAACTTATATAATTTAGGCCATTAATATAAATATTTATGTTTAATATTAATATTTAAATAATACCAAAAAGAAAGCTTTTTCTATCTTCTACACTGAATGAATTTATTGAACCAAACCAGTAAGCAGGTAGACTTGATCCAAAATCGAAAAGAATATAGGGATACTCTACAATACGTAGTTTGAAGAACTTCTACTTCCGATCTCAGAAATAAAAGAAATGTCTAAAAGCCATGAAAAAAATAACAATAATTCGTAAAACACTCACCTGTACCCTTGCTTCTGTTAAATCAATTTTCATAGCTATTTCTTCCCTAGTGTAGATGTCTGGATAATGCGTCTCTTGGAAAGCTCTTTCTAATTCTTTCAGTTGTGCCGACGTAAAGGTAGTTCTGATACGACGTTGTTTCCTTTTCTCAGTTAATGAGCCCTCGTGACCTCCGTATACCTTGTAGGGCAATCCAGCTGAAAACAAAATTTCATTCAAATTTTGTTTATTGTAAAAAGGTGGTTGAATGATTTTAACAGTTAGAAGGGCTCATAAGTGCGCGATTCTTCAAGCCTGAGTTTGCGCGTTCGGATTACGGCTAAACCGATGGATATTTAGAGCGCAATTAGCACATTAACGGCAAACCTTATATATAAAATAGAAGATTGATCGACTACTTGTGTATACAATTATAAGTTTTGAAGGTTTTGTCAAAAAAGTCCCCAACTGATCCGATCTAAAGCCAATACCACAATTAGTATTGGGTTGGCGATTGCACAATCCATAGTCTATGGAAATGAAAAAAAATGAAAAATTCAAGGAAAATCTATGGAACAAATATCATACTTCTTTTCACGTAGCAAAAAAAATGTTGTTAGTGTTTGCGTAAACGACTTAAGAATGTTATATTTGGTCAGTACTAAAACCACAGTACAAGACCAACAAAACGTACGGTATATAAATAAACCAGTTAAGTGAAAGAAAAGCTGCAGGTTGTATAAAGCGGCCATTTTGTCTCCCCTCCGAGCTCGCCCTCACCCACTGTAGGTATAAATTCAACAATGTACATTTATACCTAAGAATCACAAACCTCTACATTAGTTTAATTAAAGTATTAAATTTTATACGAAAATTCTGTTTGCGTTCGAAATATATTGATAGAAATTTGTTTTCCTTAAATGCTTCCGAATACTATTGAATCTTTTACAATTAACATGGCTTGCAATTACTAAAGTTTATACAGCGATTGTAAAGTGATTCTTGTCTGTACTTTTAGTCGATAATTGTATCGTGTTCAATTTCAATACAAATAATCTAAAAACCTAGAATTTAACTGCATTTATTAACTTTCATATAAAATTTACTACAGAATATTTTAGATACAAAGCCTTCAACACATTCAAGTTTTTCGCACAGATCGCAACAAAGATAATTCTTTGTAGCGATCAGTAGAAAAACTGGCAAGAATGTCGCGTAGCATTATCGATCGTAGCTTACGCCGCGCTCTACGATGCTACGACTCAAGAATACTGCACTTATGTAGTTATGAAATCTGTATTGTGTTAAGGAGAGGTAGGTAAATGATTGTTTTACAAGAATAGTATTATTTAAGTTTAACATTACTGACATTTTTTATAATATAAAGCGTGGTCATAATAAAATCTCGCGCAATTTGATAAATTCTCTCTCAAAGGCTTATGACCTCAGGATATCGTTCCCATCTTCGACGGATATATTAAATTTATACACACAATTCCACTATTATGCCGAATAGCTATAGCAACACGCTAAGCCGGTGACTAATTTGAAATTTCATGAAGCTATTATTCCTAACATTAGGTCGATGGTACACCGCAGACCGCACCCGCGCAGTGACAATTACCCCAAATGAACCGGAATTAATCGAGACTTGGTTCTTGGCCGAGCTGCGGTCTCATTTGCATTATTAATAGAGGGGGTGGTGGTGGGGGGAGGGGTCTCCCCGCACGCTCGCAATTTGTGGAACCTAATGAAGAGGATCTTCGCCTGTTCTTATGATCTTTAATTTGAGTTTGCAGGGTCAGGAGGACGCTCATTGTTATTGCGTATATAAAGATAACCGGATCTAAACGGTTTAATGAATGTTAACGGTGTAACGAAGTGACTTAAAACCATTATTGATAAAAATAAAGCAATGTGAATGTTAGAAAATGTTTCATGTTTCGTCAGTTTTCATTCACATTTGTTTATGATTAGATGTTGCATTGGGATCGATGTTTATAATAAATTGAATATTATAATTATAATATCATTAATATTGTATTTACAATTGATATCTTCCTATAAACCTAATGAAACCTATTTGTTTATTATTGAATAAAAAATATAATTTATATTATTATTTATCTTTTTATTTACCACTTTGTTTAATTTATTTATCGTATCTGGAAATATTGGATAAATATTTATATCCCAAGCCACAACTAAAATATATCTGACAATTTCTTCTCTTCGTGTTTTAAATCTATAACTATTTAAATGTGCTTTCTGTAAGGCATTATTAACATTATTGATTATAGAAGCATATTTTGGATTTACCGTTAAGCACTGTACAATGTATATAAAAAATAAGACAGCAGTTTATATAACGGTGTTGTTGTACTCTAATTAATGTACTCCTAAACGGCGTTATAGGGAGCACGTGCCGCTAATTGATCGTGAGGGAGCAATTAATTCTCAGGTGATATGATCTGTGACTCAAGCGGCTAATTTACAATGAGAATTGAAAATAAGAAGGAAGGTGTTTAAATACATATGTGTGTTTTAATAAGACATATAATCGACGGGTTTGAAATGAAACCAAAATCATAAAATATACCGTTTTTTTGAGAAGACGGAGAGTAAGAACTCTCTCACCATTAGTATGATATATTATGACCGAGTAACATAGGTTTCATAACTTTCCAGAGTAAAAAAATTTAATATTCCCCAGCAGGTAATAAATGAAATGTGTTATGTGAAAACGGAAAATTATTGAAAATCGCCTAAATAAGTCCTAAATATGGTATGTATGTATAATTAATGGAATCAGGCGTTACCTTGCGGAAGTCCTTAGTACAAAACACCAGAAGACCAATATTGAAGCACGACGACTCATCGAACGCTGTTCGTGGAGGCACCAACCTAATGATGCTCCGGTGCGAAACGCGCATCGAGTGGTTGTGGGTTTTTCGCGGAATATTGCTTCAATATTGATCTACTGGTGTTTTGGTCTTAATGTAGTTTAGGTGTTGTTGATGCTACATATGTATGGAAATCATGCACGTTTCATATCGTCATGTTAAGAAAAAAAATTCTACTTTTCATCCGCCTAAATGTTAAGGGTGGTCCAACGAATTTTTTTGGACAAAACTTCTTATTTTTTATTTTTTCTGACATAGCACACAAAAATACATATAACCCTAAATTTTTACCCAACTTCGATCAACTCCTATTTTTTTCTTAATATTTTTATTGAATTAAAAAAATGATTGCTAGAAATAACATGTATGGCAAAACAACGTTTGCCAGGTCATCTAGTTTTTTATAAAATAGCCTTGCCGTCTCCTTGTCACATACAATAAAAAAGGTTTACTATTATTATGATTATTTTATTTTACTATATACAATTTGGCCATGGACCAATAATTGACGACGATCACAGATAAATGGAACAACACATTTTGTAAATTAGGACCCATTGCTGCTATGATCTGTAGTCAATATAGACAATATAGATATGATGAATATCAAAAAAATAATCTGACTAGCTCTTCCCACCATCAATTCAAACGAATCAAGTAGCCAGCTTCATTTTTCTCGCGTCAGACGAAAAGTTCGCAGACATCCATAATGCAGGCAACGTCGACGCGTCATCGCGCCATATTGAACTCAACCCACTCGGCAAGAGAAGGGTTAATAAATACGAATATTCTCGCTTAAAAGGTTTGGTAACAGACAATTATTAAGAATATTTTTATACGTCTTTTTCATTTGCTCTAGTGACTTAGCGACCTCCTTAAATATTAGAAATCATTGTTCAGCCGTTGTATACAATTCGTGTTTTGAGTCTGGTGCAGTACAAATATGGCGCGCTTAAAATTTTAAATATTTTATTTAAACATGTGTTCAAGATTAAGCATCAATGGAGGGGGAAAATTATTATACTAAAGCTAAATGTCATATTTAATTTACTTAAATTACTCACGGTTAAATAATACTAAACCACGAACGAATATTATTATTAGCTAAATTTTCACCTTAACCAAGTTGGAGACATATATTTAAAAGTCAATAAAAAAGTTTCATTACTGGACGATATTGAAAATATAATACAAATATTTTAGTTTTAAACTACATAATTTATATTATATATAGCATTCAAACATAAAACACAAAATGCAATCAGCACCTTATTCGGCTATTATAACGTAAAAAGCACATAAAAAACATATTTACGTAATGCATTGCCAAATAAACATATTGGTAAAACGAAATGGTAGCTATAAAATTTATACTTTCAGAAGTGTGTTGGCGTTCGTTGCCCATAAATGCGAATATTACTTATTTACTTGTATTTTATGTAATTTAAACAGATGCACAGGATCTGGTAACTTAACGGAGTCTCCAGGCACTTAGCAAAAGAATTTCATGTATTCGGACACAGTATGACATAAATGTTTACATAAATAATCTTACAGTTCCTTTAATTTGGGATTGTGTACTGCCCACAATGACTAGAGCCACTCATAGTCGCCGAATAACTAGAGATGGTATCCGTTTTTCAGGAAACAATAAATTATAATCACAACAAATAAAATAGAGGTATTGCTCCCTGTGAGCGTTATACATGGTAATATATAAGTTGGAGGTAAAAAAACTAGTCAATGTAAAAACATAGAAATACAAACCAAAAAAGCAGAAGCATTCATGACAATCGGAAAAGTTTCGAAAACCCTAGAATAACATTGTAGTTACGAGCACGAGTCAGTTCAACTGTAAGATATTGCCTTTTTTATAGCCCACTCAACTATCGTATAGTTTGGGATAGATCACATGTGATAAAATATTGCTCTCGGCTCTGACAAATCGAATTAACCCGAAGCATGCAAAGGCGAAGGCGACATGAGAATAGGAATTGTGATATTGGTTTAGGATGAATGCCCGTAGCACGTCCCTATCCAACTTGAATTCAGCAATAAAATCGATTGTTGACTTGATGAATGTTTCAAAGAGAACCGTGGCTTGCTTCAATAATATCGAATATAAATTTTGAATGGGTTGCATTGTTTTTTTGCTACTTTTGATTTAATATTGTCGTTTACTAACATAACTATTACTCATTTAAAGAAAAACACTTTGTTAAAGGATTAAGTTATGTATTTTAACAAATATAACGGTAGACTACCGAGACCACGCACTCTGTAAAGCACGCGAATCGTCGAAAGAAATTTAAAATAATGTAATATACTTAAATTTTGTAAAATACATAACTTAATCCGTTAACAAAGTGTTTTACTTTTAATTTGTTTTTTTCATATATAGAATACAGTACATAGAGAAGGGAATGTGTAAAATTTATTAACTATGTCGCACAAATATTTTCTTTATTATCTTTATGTAAAGGGTCTGAAATTCCCAATATTTTTAATATAAATTTATTTTTGGTCACCGCATCAGAGCGAAAAAAATCGCCTATTATTTTTTTATGATGGGCAGGAGGAGAATCTTAAGAAAGAGAAACATTAAACTTTTGATTAATTTTGTTCATTCAGACTATTTGTACATACAAAACTATTTGTATTTATAAATGTATCCAAAGCTTACATAATCTCATTACTGTACAACAATTAATAAAGCAAGTTGTAATTAATTTCTGTATGATTAACGGAAATAATCCGGGTTTTCTGAAGATTACATAGACGCCCGAGGTAAGTTATATTTCGTGGGTGCAAGACGAACCCTTAATCTTAAGGGGAATGCTCACAGAGTATAAATGCAATATTACGCAGATATTATACGACTTTTATTAATTAAAACTTTTTTTCTAACTTCTTTTTCTCTTTTGTTTACATTTTTGAAAGTTCTTAGTACTGTTTTGTCACGATTGTTTTTTGTAATCTTTGTTTTGGATTTTATGCGGCTTTAAATAGATTTACTTCCAATCATTGTGTAATAATTAAATACTATGCAACATATTATTTCTATAGAAAATAAAGAAACGAAATATTCTAAATTATCATAAGCTTCTATTTTTTTTAGATTAATATTTATCTAATAAGTCACATTTTTTCGTATTTCTATTGACAAGTGTTGGTGATTAGACTATAATCCACCCAAAAGCAAAAGCCATACCGACTTTAAGTACTTAATATCTATAGCATATATCATAGTAATCATAGACATGACGGTTTTCTTACGAGGTGCTTAAATCGCACAAATATAATTAGTCGAGATTTTAGTATATACTTCAGCGGCTTTCTTTCTTTTAGGTAATTACCTAAGTAAATAAAAAATCTATTAACTAATGCTGCGCCTTTTGGCATTCTACTTTGTCCTCCCCTTAAGAATCTCGCGGACGCCTTTCCCAATTAAGGTCGCAATCGCTCACGCGGCAAGACACGGCTCCCCACTATCCCGCCCAAAGCAACTATGTAACGAACGACGCAATATACTAAGAAAATTTAACTTTAACAAATGTAATCTGTATTAAGCTGATTTATCGCGGCAGAGATTCCAAATATGAATTTATTTTTCTTATCTATATTTTAATTTACGTTACAGATGTAAGATTGTTTTATTATATTAAATTATTAACGATAACCGTTAAATAAGTAATATTTGTATAAATATATCACTTGTGCAAACAAAAATGTAAGTGAAGAATCAATGAATGAGCAACTGCGTGTCTAAAGATCGGAAAAGCAGGTATAATAGTTATATCATCACTATAGCGGAAAGTAAAGACATAGCTTAAACTCAGATGAAGATTTTAATACTCAATCAGTGATGACACGCAAGTGAATATGAAAACAACGTCCGAATACAAAAATATCTATATTTACAAGTTTTTCAAACCATAAATTATTTTTTTTTTCATAAGATACAACTAGACGTTGTCAACTCTGAAAGAGATTTTAGAGATGTGCTGTTTGTCTGTAAAATGGATTTGGTGTATTTTAGGGATATGCTATATCATACTGTATTTTGGAAGGTAACCTACGAAGCGATGCGACCGTTTCCGCTGATACGAAACTAATACGAGGCGTTTAAGTTCTCTTCTTTTTCGTACTTCTCTATTCACGAACTATGTATCCATGCCATGCATCAATCAATATTGGAGACAGCTTTGATAAAAGCCGTTTTCATCAGTGATATACCAGAACAATTAATTTGTAAAAATAAATCGCACCAATAGCACAGCTGGTGATTGCCACGTTGACGATCTCAATAGAATAATAGTTGGCCAAATAGTCATAAAGCCAGCATTGATTAATTAGTACTTTGAATGGTTAAAGTTCTTTGACGGTTACTTTAGACATACCTATAGCATTATTTAAACTGTATTAAATGTCAAAGTTTTTGAAAAATATATGCATGAAGCCTACAAAAGGATCAAATTATTTATAAGAAAACAGAAATACATCTAAAATAAATTAAATGTAGGATATCAAATGATAAGAAGTTATATTCTACAAACGTATAGGATTTTTATTAAGTTAGAGGACTTTTAAATAGATTTTCATAATCAAATTGCTTTTCATGACTACGAAATTAAAAATGCAAAACATCGTCCTAATAAGGACTAATTAATATATCCTTAATATTAATTGCGTAAAGTACTAGTGTATTATTAATTTTAAAATTATTATCTCTGCAGATTTTTCAGTTGTTTCGGATTATTTAGAATATATTACGTATTACAAATCAAATAAAAAATTTCATAAGCCGATGGGTGACATTGTAAAGATTATTTAATTATAAAATTATTAAATTATTTTTTTTTCATTACATTTAAATTTTCAAAATGCTTCAGTCACTGTTAATAGCAGCGCTGATTTTATTTTGTATATGTAACGGATTTAAAAAAAAATTATAGACATTACAAAATGTATGAATATGAGCTGAAGATTTCAGCTCACATTGTAATTAGAAAGACGCTATTAAGATTTTAATTCACAAATCAGATTGAACTAGAACAATTTTAATCATGTACTAGCGCTACCCACAAGACATTGTCGTAGACATACCGCGTAGCTGTAGCAAACGTAGCAATATCTGTAAGATATTTAATAGTATTTAAATTTAACGTTATGAATAAAATGACTTACGCTGCAAATTCATCGTAGGTGGGAATATATGGTGGTTTCTCATAGCCGCGTCTTGAGGTCGAGCACATTGTGGCGGCGGCGGCTGGTAGCGCATACCCTGATACCGGTATGCCGCCTGCGACATCTGCCCACACGAGGCCAGCTCGCCCCAAGACAGCTCACCGCCGCTGGAGCCCAGGCAACCGCCCTCGAACCCACCACCAGCACCGCCAAGATACCCGTACTCCATAATTAATTTCACTATCTAGCGCAAATCGCACACGGCGCGCTTAGTTCCCGCGACGGCTCACAACCGCATAATTAGTGCGAATTAAATTATACCGATTACAGATGGTATCGGTTCTCGAGGATAGTTTTCGCCGTTGAGGACCGTGCGCTCGCCCCACTCGAAATCGAATGATAAGCCTAATTCAATAAGGCGAGGTTCAGGAGGGCGGGGCGCGCACCCCTTGCCAGGCCAATGGCCGGGGCCGGCGATGGCTACCGCCCCGCATTGGCCGCCCCTCCCCGCTAGGGGGCGCCTGTCACGACACTTCTCTACTTTTCTTTTCGCCGACAGTTCCTTTGTCATTGAGGAAAATAAAAAACTTGTAATTAACGATCCAGGTACGTTGCTAATTAATGACTGTTGATCTATATTTGCTACATTTGATTTGTCCAATCTTTTAAATGTGACTCAAATTTATATTGACGCACTTTTAAATTGGTTTTGTTTAGTAAATTATTTACAAGAAAATAAATTTGTATCGATTAAAACACATGTTAAGGTTACATTCACACACATTTATAAAAATTATATTTACTTCATGTTTTTGAAGTCATAAAGGGTTCGTGAGAAAATGACGCGTATAATATTCGCAAAATTACCGACTTGTGACGTCATCCCTCGGGAGCTCGCCGCACGCTCCGCGACTCGCGACCTTATTTATTATTTATATTAATTTTACTACGCCCGCTTCCCTTGTTTTATTTCTCTTTTTTAATTTTTGAATATGCAACGATCCTAAGCAGTGACATCTTGATGCTAATCTGATTTAATTGAATTCGCGAAATATGGATAATTTTAGCGAGAAATTAAACATTGTTGTATCGCTGTCGTGCGGAACGGCCAGATCCAATCTAGCATCATAGAAAAAAACATATTTCTCTGGACGCTGGCCCTAAGTTGCCCTTTCAATTCCCGACGAAATTTTCCAATCTAGGTTCAAGCTTTCTTTAAATGCCTTGAAATTGTCTACAATTATCATCATTATTAATCACGGTTCACTATATTTTGACAATGAAATGTAAATATAATGTATATTTATAGTAGTTATGTATGATGTACTTTATTATGAGTAACTTGTAAAATTGAATCCATTTTAATCCGGTAAAACTTATTACTATCGATTATTGCTTGTTCGAATAAGTATACGGTCTGACAAATAGATAGATATAGGTTGACTTTAATATTATTTCCTTCAATGTATTTACAGCGATTTGCTAATATTAAGAGCCTTATATATACATAAAAATCCTTGTAGGGCTTACTTATTCTCATTAAGTCTGTCACAAATATATCCTATCCAAGTCGATTTATATATAGCAAATAGTGAATATCTGTCAATATTTGTGTGATGATTATTATATATAATAGCAAAAATTCAACAAATAAAAAGTACTCAAGGGCCAAAGCCAAGGTTATTATTATATCCTGCTCTGGTAATGGTTAAATGATAAGACGAACCAGTACAATACAAGTATTATTTTGTATCAATTAATCTTATACTCTGTATTTTTACGCCTACTATACTGAATAATGACTTCAATTTTATTCATTTTCAACTCTTACAGTAAAAAAATAATACATACCACAACTCATAGACAGCTTCTATAATATCCTACCAGACACATTTAGAACTCTTCACAAGATTGCTGATTTTTAACCACAGTTTTTACATGTTACGCTCGTAAGATATAGAAATAAACGAACAACGCATTAATAATTCTGGATTCTTAAGCGATTTCGGTCGCGATAATTTCAAGTGAACAAAACGAAACCTGTGTGAAACGAAATCTAACGAAAACAAGCATTATAAAGAAAACAATGTCGTAGATAAAATATGTGATCACTTAGCGCCCTGCAATCCAAACAACTGCGTAGTTTTTCACTTTCCTTGATGATTTTTCCTTTCTTCCCTAATTTTCCCTGGCATTCTTACTAATGCGAAGGTCTATATGTAACCCTCAAATTCGTAAATGCAAATTATAATATCAATGCACAATTACGTAAAAAAGTTGAATGAAAACCAATAAAAATCGTAATAATCATAGCTCGCAAAGCAGGCGTGACCACAGATAGAAGTTAAATTCAATTTCATTCAATAGACAATAGAATTTTCGCGCCCCGGCCGAAATATTGAAACTCCTTAACACAAACTTCGTTGAATTGACCTTTGACCTATATCGTAGTGTACAATTTTCTTATTTGAGTAATGATATTGGTGGCGATTCTGATGTTACACACCTCTAAATTTAGCTTTAGACCTGTCAAACAGCAATCAGGTTTAAATTGTCAATGTACAAACATATAGAATAGGTTACACACGTTGGACAGGTCTAAACCTAAATTTAGAGATTTTTAGTTTTAGAGGTGTACGTACATCCGAATCGCCACCACTATAATTCTTTTTTACTTAAATACTGTATAAAATAATTTTGTATATATGCTTCCTGGTTGTATCATACACAGCCTCACATGGCTGACTAAAACTGCTTCAGCTTTTGTATGATTAAGAAAACAAATGGTTTTTCTACTTTTAATAACGGAGCAAAGGGTAACACCTTTTCATTCACATTTGATAAATAAATCATTTAAACGTAACAAAGATTAAACCTTAATTAATGCACTTTGGCTGTTGTGATCTTCAGCGAGATGTAATCTGATAATGCGGTGGTTATAGTGCGTGCGTCTTTCCTAATTCAATTTGCGCCCTCCAGCCACATGCTGAGTTGCAGCGTCCCCACTGTTTTTAATTAACGGCCAAGTAATCACTGATCTTATGAAACTTAAAACTAACTTTATTTAGTTTCCTTCCACCAGCCACTCGGAAACGGCAACGCACTTACGACAGGTACTGTATATGAGCGGTGGCACTTAAAACTACCTTTCGTTTCTCTGGAATGACGTTAGATTCTTGTTATAAAAGCAAAATTAATAATAAAATGATGGTAATGCAACTTATTTGTTTTTAATTTGCGTAAGAAAATATTACCTTCGGAATTGTCTCTACCTGTTAGACATGTAGGACTGATCCCCAATTTCAGTACCAGAGTGAAATGTCTCCCATCCGATACGGCATGCATGTACGGCAGTGCAAATCCAAGAAAGTGTAACTCTATATTGTACTCAGTTAGCTCTATTTACTATATTTTACAAATTTGTACTGTGTTTTTTATAACGCGAATATCTTTGAGACTTAAATTCGGGGTCAAACGAAAGTTAAAAAGATTAATAGTGAACTATTTTTGAACAGCTATTACTACATATGTTTTGGCTTTAGGCTGTTATTAAATAAATAAATATTATTAAATACCAACTCTTCAACAAACGCATAATGCAATACGTTGTATAAGTGTAATAAATTTTTGATTTCATTTATTTTTATATAAATGCCTGATACGAGTATATTTCTTACCAATTCTACTATTACCGCATAAATCAATGCGTAGTAGGCGAAATAAAAGTAGGTATTTTTGACGTTTGGGGAGATATTGGGAGCAATCATGGCAATGGATGAACTCATCAATCACCGGCTCAGGTGCATGGCACCCCCCGCCCCGCTCTCTTCACCCCCATCACTTCGCCTACACCTGTTAAAGTGATAGATTCATTAAACTTTTGATTTTATAAGTGAGGTTTTACATTTGCATAGAGATATCTGGCCTAACCCGGCGCGGGCGGTTCAATGTTCGATTTCCAGCGATAATCATCAAGAGGATTTTACTTGCCATTATCGTGTTAAGGATAGTTGAGTAGAGTAGAGAGATAGTCTATGGTGGAGAGAAAGATAAGAAAAAGGTTTTATATCGTCACGAATGACTTACACATGACTTACTTATGACAGCTGAAATTTTTCATAATTGCTGACAAATTTTCACCACACTTCTTGAGAATGAAGCTGCGTAAACATATTTATAAACCACTTAAAACTTATTGCCTTAAATCAAACAGTAACAGTAACAAAAATCTCAAAACGAATCACATTATACAAAATCCTCAAGGAATCTATTCGATATTAACGAGTGATCTTATTACAATAATTGATAATTGAATCCTTCTTACGTAATTTACTGTCAGCTATAAAACATTCTAATTATTGGCAAACCTTACTTTATATAGCTATAAGTAAACCGCAGTATAAACGAACTATTTACAATGCGAACGGTTCAAGTTAAGCTTAGATCAAGGGTGTACGGACCAAGGCAAAGGTTCTCAAAGTGGCCGCCAACGGCATGTTTGAACAAGTAATGAGCGGGTCCCCGGAGACGGTATGTTTGTCTCCGACGCCCCAAGCTTGTACAGAGACCCCTCCTATTTACTCCAAGCGTATCATACAGTTTTAAACATAGAATTCGTATTCCTTGATTGGATATTCAAATATTTTTTATATAAGGTTTAAGTTAAAACATAAATGCGAATTATAAATATTCTTTAACTTGGCGTTATAACCATCTAACCACCAATGCGTAACTTAGGGCACCGGTTCGATTCCCGGTAAGAAAATTTCAGCAAATCCGTTAGTTGTGGTAAATAAATAAATAAATAAATATAAATATGCGATAAATTTCTTGTTAAGGAAGTAGTAAATAAATAAACCAAAATAAAAACTAAAAGGAATTGTATTCTCAGAAACGCTGTCTCGGAAGAGCACGTAGCTCTCTATCCATACTCAAGTCGTGAGAAGACTTTTGTCTTACCGGAGCATAAAGGAAAAGAGAGACAGTAATCTCATTTCCATCTGTAAGTAATTGGTTAAACAGACAGAAGTGTCGATAGAGAGTCGCCTGGAGAACTTTGCTTTTATAACTGACACATACTTTTACGTACATTGCTCAAAAGTTTAAATAGCAGTAAGTTTCAAATCGATTTCTATGATGATAGATTCGTAAATAAGATGTATAATATCGTTAATATATGAATTACTTTCAAATTCACAATCACGTATTAGATACCAACGACAAAATTTCAACTAAAGGTAGTTTTTTTATAAAAGCGGAGGATAACGGCTGACTCACAATGCCAGAGGCCTCACAAGTGCGTTGCCGGCCTCTAAGATGCTTACGCGCTCTTTTCTTGAAGATCTTTAAGTCGCATTTGTTCGGAAATACCTCTTTTGGCAGCTGGTTCCAAATAGCGGTGGTGAGCGGTAGAAAGTGCCTTCTGAAGCGCCAGTTGTGGAACGGCGGACATTGAGGTGATGATTTCGTATTCCGCCTCGATGTCCGATGATGGAATTCAACTGCAGGTATTAATCCGAACAGCTCCTCTGAACACTCTCCGTGATAAATTCGATAGAAGATGGAGAGAGAGACCCTACATCTCTACGCAGTGCCAAAGGATAAAGCCGCTCAGAAAGTGATTGATCATCGACGATTCGAATTGCTCTTTTTTGGATGTGATCAAAAGGAAGCTCTTTAAAGCTTTGAGCTCTTTATGTCGTAAACACGAAGCAATAAGAGAAAAAGTAAATAAGACAAGGCGTTGTTTAAATTGTAGCAATTATCTTCTTGTATGTTTCTGAAAGAAATTACTGTTCTCGGTACTTAATTTTGTTTCGACAAAGAACAAACTATTAAATTTTTGCATACTTCCTAAAATAATAATTGTACTTTATCATTAAATAGCACTTTATGGAAAGAAGTATGATATTAAAGACACTGTCCGATAGTACCTCAATAAACTATTAACTAGTAGGAAACAAGCTTTAATGGGCCATGTAATCAGAGGAAGTGAAAATAGATAAGTTTTGTGATGAACGTTAATACATTAATAATAATTGGCAAACGATAGAGATGTAGCGGCAGCTGGAGGAGGCTTTTGTCAGAGGCAGACGAAAGTTCGACGCTTGCATTATTATTAGTGATACGACAATTTAAAAATAATTGGTTGAAATAATTTCTGGATGTTATTGCTACGAATACAGGTTTGTTGATTACTGAACGGAAATACATATCACATCTGCATTGTAACATTCGTAAATATAATGATCCAATTCCGATCTGTTACGTAAAAACGGGACAATAATATGAATATTATCGAGCGCCACCTTCCGGTTACATGCTTCATTTCTGATAGAGCGCCATCTTTCATTTTACATTTTATCCACATGAGCCGTCCGATGAGCAATCGCTGGCAAAATAAAACAAAAATAATATCTAATCCATCATAATCCTTAAATGATTTATTGAAAACGTTTGGAATTAAATATTAAATCCCCTATTTAATTGCAGCGCCATCTGTCATGTGGTTTATAAAGTAGGAACTAATACAGCTTCCACGCAGTTAATTCCAATGAAAATTACTAGAGGTAGTAATACGCAATATAGGAACTAATGTATATTACACTTTTAAAACCAATTATTTCTCCTTGAAAAAAAACTTACACAACGTAAGTTTTTTTAAATCTTATATGCACTCACTGTAGTGTTAAAAAATACTAGAAATACATTCCTAATATAAGGAAGACCGAAATCCGATTAAAAAAATATCCTCCTTCATTTTCAGTGCCTCAGTGTAATTTCATCCATCATATAATAAATTATATCTCATTTTGTAGATCTAGGTATAATCTCTCTTCTATGCTCCGACGCAATAACGACACTATTTATTGTCATGAATAATGCAGTACTGTGCAGTAGGCGTAAGAAATGCGTGCCAACCTTTTTTTTTGATATCTCGCTATTGGCCTGAAAGGCCATGACAGCTTAGCTCGGGCTTTGTGGCGAATGAAGGTGTGCCATTAATATAATGCTTGTAAATCGGCTAGCATAAGGGCCTCCTGAAAGGAGAGAAAAGTGCGAAGCTTGGAACCTCCCGTAGAAGGCGGTTTTTTACTATATTGTTCTTTTGGTCGTGCGGCTTAGAATTAGTTGTTTACGACACTGATGGGATCCGGATTCGCGAGGCCTACTGCTTGATTTGGTTGTAAGGTAGCTGATGCTTCGGTGCACCTGAGTGTTAGGGTGGTTTTAAGCCTCGTGAACACCAACTTCTGACACGTCTGTCTCCGTGAAAAAGGTTAGGTCAGGACTCCGTTACAAAAAGAAACGTTCATTAGCATTGAAGTCCAGGCAAAAATTATTCGGCTGCCGATGGATTTCATATGGCTCATTTCATAAAGCGCCACAACTTTTGTGATGAACCAACTGATAGTCACCGCCCAATACTGGAATTTTTGCAAGTAATTTTAGTTGTTTGAAAAGATTTATCTGTTTTGCATAAGGTACAGGTGGGAAGAACAGTCATTTTTTTTTTTATAAATTTAATTCTTTCTTATAAATAACTCGACGATCACACTTATTCTATTAACAACCGTTGTGCAATACATTTACAAAATTTTGATTTATCTACGGAGAGACTCGCTCAAATATATATATTTTTTAATTTAAAACGTTTTGCTAGCTTTAGAAATGCTTATACAGTAAAAGAATTTTACATTTGATGAGAGAGTCATTAAATATTAAACGGGTCTCTACGCAAATATCATGTGTGGTTCAAATTAAAAACACATAAACATGACCACTCAGTTTTAATAACAATATTACGATAGTTGATTTTATATTACAAGTATAAAACTCATTACAAAGTATGGATATATTATAGTGCCGAGTATTTTTAACAATTTCAATTTTACAAGTTTGTAATTCTGACAATTGACTTAAATTAAAAATCTTATTTCAAATGTGAGATTTTGAAGTACGTTTGCAAAATAAAAATCCACAGATCCTAGTAGAGTATGAATTGAAAAAAATAATGATTATTATCTATGAAAGATAAGATCTCTCATATTTTAAAATTAGTAATCTTATTTAGAAATATTTGTGTGACTTAAAGATTACACTAAGAGCTAAAAAATCATTAATCTACATATACGTTTGGTCGATTATAACAGGAATGTGAAAAACATATGACTAGAATTTACTAAAACTTAACATCGACCTAATAAATAATATAACAATTTAACCGAAGTCAGTACCTACAAACTAAACATGTTTTGGTAGCAATATTATAGTTTTGCTGAGATCTTATTGAACTATACAATAAAGATAGACAAAAATTGTGAAGAACCACAAAATTTTCCTTGCGTCGGCTAAAAAGCCCAATATTTAACTAAAAATGCATGACAAGTCTGTATATTTTTGGATTATTCGGAGATCAAAATTTTTAATATTACCTATAGTGAATTGTTTCGTACGCTATAAATTATCTTAACGTTATTAATAAATAGTATAATTTACACAATTTGAGATCAATGGACGTTTTTAGAGCCCGTTATTGAAACTTTTTGCCTCTGTAGACCCAGGTGCGCGGGAAAAAAATAACAATGCTTCTATTCTAAATTCAAATCGTAGCTATTGTACAATTTGGGCAAGCTTACGTTCGTACAAAATATGATTTCAGTACAACTTATATTGAGTGAGATCGTGAAAATTATTGTACAAACATTACATCACACATGGGTAAGCTTTAATGTATAAAGCACATGGACTTAACATCACCATTTCACACAATTTTCACTTCGGAATAAACCCATGGTAAAACTACAAACCGATTAGCATCTACGCAAAGTTACGAAGATTTTGAAAGATTTTGAATTGGGGCCTACAAATATATATATTAAAAGCGAACGTCCTGTACATCTGTAGGTGTGTTAGGCAATTGTGTTTGATCTGACGAAGAATGTTTCGTTGGTTGTGCGTATCTTGTCCGTGGTTCCTGCGCCTGCGTTTCTCTAGCGAGGACTGTTTCGACGTGGCGGGCTATGAGCTCCGTTGAGACAGGTGGTGATCTTGTGAGATAGCATAAATCGTTAACCGACATACGCACACGTAAACCACGGGCTGCTGCAGTTATGCAGGCCACAGCTATAAGGGACGGTGGTACTAGAAGGAGCTCCGTTTCTGTGGACAAAGAAAACAAAGTTTATTTTAAAAACATAGTAACCAAAGGCATATTATATATTATATATATTACGCACCTCTTTAGACTTTCTTTTTTAATATTCATTGCAAATAATTATTCAATATAAATAAAAATAAGCTACTGTATTTCTTAATAATATTTTACAATAAACAAAAAACTAAGTGGTATTTAAATGAGTAAGGAATAAAATTAAGTAGTACGAAAGGTGTGCGTATAAGATTTATATTTAAAGAATTCGAAAATTAAAAGAAAACGTGTAGGTGCGCAGATCGCAGGTAAGCGCATCTGTTGAGACAATTACCTGCCTTCGACAGGTGGCGAAAACACCTTGCATCTTAGCGGCCTTGTATCTCGTTTGTTTACAATAAAGTGGTCATCAAGACAATATTATTTTTATTTCTGATTGTATCGTACTTCATTTCTTGATGTAATGTAATGCAAAGTTCGTGTACTGGAGCTTGCCTAGTCTTAGTCTTTGATACAGTAACATAACAGGTATCTATATGCATATAAGATGATTAAAATGTAGCATTTAGAACGTCAAGTCTCTCTTTGGAACACACGGAATTTTACGATAGTACGTATTCATAAAAGTTGTAATGTCTATAACAGATTTAATAAAAGAGAAGCTCTTTATATCAAACACATTACGATTGCAAAATTTTCACACCAGTTTCTGTTTGATATATTTTTCCATACAAGTAGATATTGTAATAGATTTCGTGACATACCAAAACCGTCCACTATTCGAGTCGCCTACACATTTTGCTACTTAGTATCGCTACACATTATATAATTTCGAACAAGAACAAATCTTTGGTTGTTGGTTTAGTTCAAGCTTTTCTGAGATTTATATGATCTCGTCTATCATGATTTTACGTAGTTTGTGCTAAGATTAAAAAAGGTCGTGTCAGGACCAAATGTTCCTAAATCACGTTACATTTCGCACAATACTATTGTTGTCTAAGAATAAGGAAATGTGAACAGCTGCTTGTGCAATCCCCGTCTGCATCTTTGAATTACGTACAATGGACGGAGTATAATAGTAATTTACATCTTACGTCTACCAGTCAAGTTTACAGCTGCAATTTCGCTGGGGCAAAAAAGTTAGCGACCCCAAAATTGTATCATTGATATTGGTGATTGTTCGTGAATAAAAAAATTTACTTACGCATGGAAACTGTTGAAAATACTTTTGAGTCAAATTTTATATTTAACCAGCTTTTCAATCTGATTTTACCCGCATTTGTTAAAGGAATTTTCCCGTTATCACAACATTTTTCATTTATTTCTCGCTCTTATTAATATGATGAGAGTATGAAGCACAAATCATTTAAAACCATCATTTTGAAATGCACACAATTCGTTACGGAGATTAGCGCGTAACCAAATTATAAACAATCTTCAAATTTATAATATTGATATTAAAGTAAAGACTTTTTGTTAAATCTACAACCATATACATTTAAAGCTAATTCTTTAAAGATTTCCACTCTTTTGGACTACAACACTCTCGTCAAATTGTATTTATGCTTAATTAAAGTAATACGATAAAACAGTGCAAACATCGGTTAATTTTATGATGTAAATTTATCTCTGATCTCACTTTCATTATTTTCAAAATTAATTTATTAAATATAAATTATTATAAAAATATTAAAATTAGTTTCAATACATATATTTATTATAACAGTCAGTGAACTTAGCGGGGCGATGGAGCATAACCTAAGGCAATTTAAGTATAACTGGGTGTAGGGCAAGACGACAGATGTACCAACACCTGGCAAGACCCTTCCGCTACCTTAAGTAGCGTAGGGTCACTGCCCACCTACACCCTTACGACACGCTAAAGAAAAACATGAAAACACGCCATCCGCTAAATGTCAACATAACCCAGGTCATTCACAGTCTTACTGATTTCGATAACTGCCTGTAACGATTTGTTTCCCTTATACGGATGTTTGCGTCGATTAAATATTATATCCACCCATAAAATGGTATAACATTTAAAGATCACCTAAAGGAGAACTCGGAGTAGTTTCAAAGAGCCAACAAATTCAATTTGTTGATTACATTATAACATTAAACTTCGGTCTTCGTCAGAATCAAAAGTTTATTTATATACCAATGATAACCGTTTGTGAGCAACAGAGTTATATGAATAAATCAAACATGCAGATTAATTTGAAATGACCGTATCAGGTACGATCGGTCAGCGGACCGCGGCGTGCCGTTGCGCGACAGGTTGGCCGACAGTTGGTCTCAACATGTGGCCAGAGGACTTCTAAGACACCCCCGTCTTAAACCAACAGACTTTGAGAACCGTTAAGTTCCGTTTTCAAAACCTGCCTCACCCCAACGTCGCAGGGGTTGCAAATAGCTAAAGTCATTATCTAATTGTGTGGAACTAGTTCTAATGGCCGTCTTCTTTTTGCAATAACTTGAGGGGGCATGCAATTTATTATCATTGCATACATACAAGTTTTCATATATTCATACAAGTATTTGAATATGTGTGATTAAATAATTTACATAAGTTCATGTTCAGATTAGGCGTCTAGTCCAAAAATATAATTCCTTAATTTGGCTTTATCAATCAATACAGAAACATTTATTTTACAAAATCATAATTTCAATTTTTAAATATCATTTGTTTTTATATACACCGTATAACCCTTAATTTCCAATGGAATCAACTTTAAAAGGACGCTGGTTTGCGAGTCTATGTCTCGAGCATGGTAAGAGATACTTGACCGACCGTATGACTTATTTGGAAGCATTCATTGGTGTACGTGTGACTATATTATGGAGTCTTCTATTCCACCAATTACCATAATGGTCACCGTGCCGGACTGCCGAACAGAGGGACCAGGAACAGAGGTTCGGTACATGGTACAGTCTACATTGTGACAAGCGCACTGTTGTAGTCTGGATGTATTTATTTGTAAAATATGTTTAACTGTTGTGTTAGCACCAAGACTATAAGCTATAAAAAGCTTACCTTGGGTCTCACCGATTGTGTGTAAAAATATATCCCAATATATTCATACTATAAAAAAGGCAAACAGAACAATTTTAAAACTAAGTTTGCAATAAGCAGACTCCTGGATTAACACAAAATTCACACATTTACAATTTACATAAGAGCTCTCTTGATACGTGAACAATATTCTACATTTATCACGTAGTAACGGAACTCGATTTGAGAACTTTTAAATCGTGAACGAATGATTTCGAGACACCCTTTGCCAGGTGTAGACTTTGTCGGGAGCCCTTTGCTTAAGAATAACAATAGCCTTAGGACGTCTTCGCGTATTGTCGTTGCTCAGCTGGCGAACTCCCCTGTTACTCATACATGTCACCGAGACCCTGACACGGTTACTTGAATTATTTGCCTCAATACGCGGTGAGAGAAAATTGAATGTTAGGTTGGCAAATAAATTTATTCCTTCACATTCTTATGGGGAGGTGACCTCTTGGTCTATTCTCCAATGAGCTAAATTCTTAAGTGTGAGCCTCATCAATGCATTACTTATATAGATAAGTATAATTATATATAAAATTAACATGTTAGACAAAATTTCTCATTATTTTTACTCCCTTTTTATTTATCAATATTTTTATTGAACTAAAAAAATTATTGCTAGAAAACACACGCATGGCAAAATATCGTTTGCCGGGTCAGCTAGTTATTATATAGTTAAGTGCTGAGTTAAAGACCTTATTAGTCTTTGATATTTGGTTCCGACATAGAGAGAGAAATACGGCGGCACTTTTCAAAACGATTCAATATTTAAAAGTTAAATATAAAAAATGTTTTTTTTAATTTCACGGAATGAGGTTTAATACGAAGAAATTAACGTGTTGTCAAAGCTAGGATTGCGATTCGTAGATCAAAATGGCCATTTAAAATATCACATTTCACAAGGGTTAAGAAACGCTATTGACCTGTTAACACCGTTTGATACCGGTAATTATTACCTAAACTACACTTCCGCTGTCGATATCCACATTCAGCCATTGTAAGTGCACACAATCCGGTAACGCATTTTTTTATTATGCAGGTATGAAACAAAAGAACAATAAATTCATAATTTCATTGTTATACCATAAATAACAATTGCTCCTTATATTTAAGACGATTCTTTTAATTATAATTGGGCGCCATTAAAGAAATTATGAGCTAGAGAACTTCAAAGCAATAAATAATGTGTTATCTTAACACCCGGACGATAGGGGCACATCTGACGACAGATAGTAATCCTTTCCATTAAGTATGTAGTCTGTAAATGACTCAATTCGCCCTAAATGTAGTACGGATTGAAGAGATATGACGCAATTTAAAGAAACTATTTGATAAGCTCCAATTACCGACTTATTTGTGGGCAAACATAAACTATTCATTGTCATTTCATGTCATTTTTCATGTTACATTTGGCTAAATTAATCAAGTTTAAAGTAAGATAGAAGATTTAGTTTTATTTTCTACATATTCTTATATATATTACAATTGTTGTTTAGAGCTTTATATATATGTCGTAGTCTTTATTTAACTATTTTCTTTCGTAAATCTATTTTAAATGTACGTCATAGTGTGTTTAGTCTTTACAAGGAATACGAGTTTTTATGTTATTCAATTTCAATTGGGCTTATGGTTAACGGCCTATAAATCAGATAAAATAGATAAGACTAACCCCTACAGCGTAAATACCTATACACCCATTGAGGATCAAATTTATTATTTTTGACTTTGTAAGCATGTTCGAAGCATTTATTTCCTTGCAAACTTGATAAACTAAATTTTTTTTTGGTAAATGTTTTTTTAGTATATAACAAACGATTATGACGGATTGCTTTAAACTTACTAGAGTACGCGAGACTTGAGAATATCCACTCATATTATAAGTTACTGCCTTGTAAAATTTGGGCCATCTTTGTGTCAGAGAAATTATAATTATTATTTAGATGCAAAATGAAAGTATGAAATATGTTTAAATATAAACTATCATCGAAGCTGGTCCCAATTATACAATGTAGAATAACAATTATTGCAAGTATTTTATGATCTCTACAGAGGGTCAGTGGTAGAGGGGTGGCAGAGGGGTGCCGGCAAGGTGTGCGATATCACAGCAATGGCATGTGCGTTACAATACACCCTCTGGCACTCTCGCCCTCCAAAATACTCATACATGACCACTGCACCATAATCACATTAACAAAGGGAGGCACGCGGGCTTTGTTATACGTAAAAAGTGTCAAACACTTTGTTTCGTATACAATATTTTCGGATTTCAGATTAACATGGAGAGAACGTCCCATTATGGGTAATTCTATATCAATATTATAAACCCGAAGAGTTTCGGAGACTACTGGTTCGTATCGATGTATGTTGTTTATAAAGAGCCTGTTTATAAGAAGCACACAAAAATATTTTAATAACAGATGGTGCTCTCTCGTTACTTTTAAAATTACAAGAAAATAATTATTTTTTATTTCTTGTACATTAGAGAACAGGTTCTTATTAATGCTATAGATTAGTCCAACCCCCGAAACAGTCAAGGACTTAGTGAGCCCGCATCACCAATTAACATGAAGTTAAAAACTTAAATTATTCTTACCTGTATAACATACAGAACTCAGGGTTATGGCGTGTATCCGTACCAATGGATTTGTCCGGCCCCAAGGTACCCTGGCCAATATGGGGTCGACAAAATCGAAAGCTGTCGCGATAGATAACTGCCAGTTAAGCCGTTGCACCAACATTAGCTCCCATTGCTGAAACAAAACAATATTCAATTGAAATAAATATTAACTTTATTAATTAATAAAGTTATAATTTTTTATTGATTTAGTAATAATATTACTAAATCAAATCACGGTCGAATCTTTGACCCCGCAAAGCTGTCGGGACACAATTAAGATATATCTCCTAAGCTTTATTACATTTAAAAATAAACATGAGTACTTTAAATCTGTATATTTTAATATTATTCTATACGGTTATAAGCGTCTTATCTACAAACCTATAGTCGAGACAATTATTATGTACTTATGGAATTAAAATTCTATTTTAATCGGAATAATTTTAAGGATTTTGTAGCAAGAGTGATTGAGGAATCTTACGATGATGATGATAACATCTGATGAATGTAATTTTGCCTGAAATCAACGAATGCCGACCTCAATCGAGTTATATAGATTTATATATATATATATATATACGCGGCGAATAAAGACAACCAATAATTGGTATTTCTTAAACCATTAACAGGAATCATCGATGGGAGAACATTGTAATTTTCCTAAAGGGGAATTCATTAAAAGAAACGGCGGAAACCGCAAAAATAGCGAAATCAACAAAAGTCAAAGAAAAGGGCGAATCCAGGGAACCACTGAGCGGCGAGGTTCGCGAGGGAAGCTCCTCAAAGCAGGGGCGATAATTGACCAATCGTTGCGAAACCTATAAAATGTTATACCGCAAAGGATGTTTAGACGAGTGACTCAAAATCATTAAAGAGACAATTCTCAGGTATGTGATTGAAATCATGGTGAGGCTTAAAAGAAAACGTGAAGGCCACAGTTTGTAGCGTTGCTTTTTGTTAAACTAAGCTACTACCGTATCTCGAAAGGGGCAATGACTTAGTATCAAGTTCCCACGGCACGTTTATTATAATTTGGGACCAAATGTTCAATAAAGGTGGGTGAAGACATGGGAATATACCACAAAACGTTCTCATTATCATGCGCATTCGACTTATCTATGACATCACCGTATGAATTAATTGCAAGGACGAGTAGGTGGAAGTGCCATACGGTATATATTTGAAAGTAATTCTCACGGTGCCTATTATAAAAAATAAGCATTATTCAAATTCATTTGTGAAAGCAAGAAATATATGAAAATATTTCTGTAATCTCTCAGTGTAGCATAGTATATTCTCCGTTTACACACACTTCTACACTTCTGTACAAACTCTGTTTTAAATTTTTTTACGAGTACTGGGACCCCAATAGCGTGAGAATTGAGTGACAAGTCAAAAACTCACAGCTATTGAACTAATTGCTCGAATCACACCTGCCACAACATTCAAAATTATAATTTATGTTACACCACAACCGCAGGTAGAAAAATCTTCTACATCAAATCGTACTTAATTTTATCGTATTAAGTGTTTTTTACATTTAGTGAACAAGCAAGAAAAAGAAATTACATTTATACACATAAATTAGCAAAAGCCGCTGCATTTCGATTCATTTAAGTTTAGTAATATATTGAGTTAAACAATATATTGGAATGAAACAAAGTATAGATATATAATTAATATAGCACCCAAACTACCAGCGATCGAAATCCACATACTATTTGAACACTACTAAATAACTCCGTAACTATTTACCTGCCTTTATCAATACGGGTTCTCATGTTTTACAAATATTCAACAATTTATCAAGAGCGCGGTTACATTGCGGTCTAAGTTTCACTTCCCACATTTCCGTCGGAAGAAACGCCTAATTGTAAAGTGCCTTCGCACGCAACAGTAAAGATGTAAGAAATGTCCTTACAATAATGTCGCGGAAGTGATAATTACAGGAAACTCTAAGGAAACGGGCAATATAAAGGCGTCCTCGTGGGGTGAAGTAAACAGAGTCATTTGAGTCAGCTAATCGGATGCCCTCAAAACAATATGAGTAGGATATAAGGTGACTCGTAGCTTATTGTTATTGTATTTTTTTAATACAGTTAAATTTGTGTTATACTAGTGAATAAAATTCGTGTGACGATACCTAAGTATCCTTTATATAAATCTAACTAGATTTTAAACAGATTTAAATTGAATCTCGAAAATTAAAGGATAATATGTATATAATTATCATTACCATAAGTTCTGTTAAGACGTTGTTACTATTTTATTTCCATAGTTTTTTAATATTTAATTGAATCCTGAGCAACAAAAAAGGATTCCTCGTCAGTTCCATCGAATTAAAGTTCATGTAGGGGAACCTTATCGTTTTTATTAATACTTAACCTTGTAACATATTCTTACTCATTTACCCTTATCTTTAAGAACGAACCAATATTATCTATGATCGTGTATGAATATTTAAAAAATAGTACAATAAAGCGAGATTTCATTCTAATCGTGTTCATGGAATAAGTCAAATAAATAAAAAATGTACGTATAAACTGTCATATAAAGAAAAATTAAACCACAGAGCTTTAAGGCTTCATACAAATACGCGATTAGACGTCTGTATCATTTATAACAGAGCTTAAGAGACAAAGACATGCACATATAATTAAGTTTCAATTACCAAACCTTTATTTATTTGAAATATTATCGTTCATTAATGAGAATAGTAACGAACAATACATTACTCACTCGAACTTCTTGCGGGAGAATTGAGTTGTCTGTGTAAGCGCAGAGAAGATCGATGGAAAGGGCGTGGCACTGTCGGAATTTGGATGCAACCAGCAATGCTGTCACTGCCAGCAATTGCAGCTGCTTCCTTGAGATTGCGACCTGTGCGAGGAACCTGTCCAGATAGCTGACTGCCAAGGAAAACACCTGCTCTTCACAACGCTGTTCCTCGCATACCTAAAATGTTATACTAGTATTAATTACTGCAGTTGTATGAATATGCTAAAAACTGTACACTTTGTAGCCAGTTGTATATAGAAGCATAATGTACGGAAATAAAATTAAACATTATTTAGCAATGAAAAACGATAAAACTTTTATAAAATCTTAAACATATACAGTTGCAATAAGTCATACGTTCTTTTTACACAACCATTAAAAACCTCGTAGCAATTAGAATTGTTCATTCAATATATAGAACAATATATAAAGAGTTGATTTTACAGCTAAGTTTTAATCGTTACTAGTACCATATAGAATTGCAATATATAAAAACTATAAAAAAGAACCTTGTATCATTTAATTAATTAAAAGAAAAGCTTTTTGTCTTCTAGTCAATCTCAACGCTCTTTACCTAAAACTTATCGATATCAATAATAAAGAAAATATAAAAACATACGGTCTTAATATTACTTGTATTTCATACCATTGTGATAAGGATTAATGAAACGAAAACTTTAATAGCGAGCTTATGTATCAGGGTGCATTTTAAGTCGAAGCCGTCATTACAAATAGAACCTTAACCAAGCTTAAGATTTCCCTGCTCATCGAACTTGAACACGACAAAAAGTGAAGTAAAAAGCTTCCGTTCGCGGACTATAAAAGGGATCGTAAATGTGTAGGTATAAGATATTACCGAACACGTGCTCTTCAATAGGTTTTTCAGATCGATTGTTTATCTATTTTGTAGGATGTTGCATCCAATATATAAATGTATTTAATAATCTCTCTTAATTGTATGTGTCGACAATGATTGCAATTTAAAACACATACCTTATACTTATATTGTGTATAGGATAGAAATATTTACATTTTGTATTAGGTATAATATAAAGAAATTAGAAATATAATATAATTAAAAATTTCATAGAATATTTGATATAATATAATTTAATTTTACTACAATATAAGAATTACCTTCAAAGGTTCCGAAAAATATCACACAATAATAAACATATAGTCTTTAAAAAGGGAAGAGTGACATCTTTGTATATATTAATTATCTATAGACGAAATAATTTATCACAGTACATATTCAACATTATGTTATTAATATTATATTGTATATATATACATAATATTTTTTCAAATAGGCTTTGTTTTTAAGTTAATAAATGTTAATAATATATATTATTAGTTAATAATTAATCAGAATGAGATTATTTGACTTGTATGTGTATGAGTTATGAGGGTAGCACGCAAATGAACCATCTATGTTGACAGTGTGTTGTCTATCCACAAAACTTTAGAAAGTTCGAACGAAGGCCCTTACAAATTACCGGTCGTTGACGTCCCCTTTAATCAGCTGTTGACGGAAACAGTAGGCGATAGCTTCAAGTTTCCACAAAGGGAAGTAATTAACATGATTGAAGACCCTACCATGAATCATAATTCTTACCTCCAACATCCATACAGTGACGACCTTCCGCATAAACGGCTGTATATCTATTTGTACATGTTGAAAATAATCTGTGTGCAGTCCATGAAACCTTTCTAATGCGAGGAGGTTCGCCATCAAGTGCGGGTTACGGTCGAGGGCTGGATCGGCGCCTGCGATGCAGACATCTGCCCTTCCTCCGTTGCTGTTCCCAGAGTTCTGTAGATTTTCTCCACAAGACAAATCCATTTTGAACACCGAAACACTTTGTTTCACAATGTCCAACAGTTTCTTTAACAATATCGATGATTTCATAGGCATAAGTTTTATCACGTAATATAATGTGAAGTGGGCGACGCAAGCGACACGTCCACCCCGCTTCAGACCGAACACACGAATGTTTGTCGGAATGTGAATTCTGAACTGTGAAGCCCTGTGTTGTGAACGCGTGCGCTTCGGTTCCCCACCAATCACTATACACCATGCTTTATGCTTTCTAGTTGAAAACGCACCCTTTGTAAGTTTACTAAGGTCGCAAAATAAAAAAATATAATTGTTAAGAGATAAAGCGCATTTTTATTGTTGTTGTTATTATAAAATATATAAGTATTTGAGTCACATGTAATAACTAAATATTAAATATAAAACTAAATTAATTAACTTTCTTAGGCACATAATTAATTTTAAACGTACATTTTTACTAATAATGTTTAAAAAAATTAATAAAATTTAAATTTGAGATTTTTCTAAATGGCAACATAATATTTCGTCGCAAAAAATTCTAAATACCTTGTTCTTTTTTTTTGCTAAGTGGCAAAACAATTAAAACGTTTTGCATAAAGAGTAAGTATTTTATTTATAAACAAAAAAATTTTTATGTACAAATATATTAAATAAAATTTGAATACAAACAAAAATCTTGGAAGCACGCGCTAACAATTCTACAATAAAATTAATTGAATCATTCCCTTAAAATTTTATTACAGCTCTTTAATAATTTCACAAAAAGCAATAACAATAACTCAACAGAGGTCCTATTTATTCAGAGGGCAAGAGGGCCAGAGGGCCAGGTGCGCGTGCGCCGGCTGTACGCGATCCGGTTGACACAACAAATCCTGACACACCTGATCATCGAAAGTAGTTATTATTTTAATTCCATTCACTCTTATTTCTTTTGTGCATACACGTGCCTAAGTATTAAAATTCAAGCCACATTAATTCGAAGACTGGTTACAAATGTTAGCTGCATTTAATCTGTAAATTTACTGTTGTAAAAAGGAATATATCTGCAGATACATTTCCAATCCGTAAGGTACACCAGACCAATGAAACCCGTGGTACCAAATGTTGCTATGCTGCCGACGAATGAAGATAATTGTTCAATTTGTTTCTTGTTCAACATTATTTATAAATTTCAGGACCTAAAATATATTGCACGAATATTTTCGTAATTTAAATAACTGAATTATGGCAGCTGACGTGTGACTTATAGACTATAGAATATACAGAAAGAGTATCCTAATACAAAATAGATAAAATTAAAAACTGTAAGCATGAAGAAGGCAATTATAATTGGATATTTAGCGGCAAGTCTACGGCAGATATTTATTTATTTAATTTAAATATTAATTTAAAAATACATATATGCATTTACTACAAACATCAAAACGCTACTGATGGAGCTAACCTTGTTGACTGAAAAATTATTTATTTATTTCGCTCGCGGGGTGATGGGCCTCGCCTCGCGCTTCTTAAGCTGAAACTATACTTGAAATATTAAAAATCAAAAAGTACGCGTCACAAGGTTTTTTTTGCAGAAAATACTCATTTCTTTTTAATTGTCAATCATTGTCCCGGTCACAAAGGTACCTTAACTTATTTATTGTCGTTAGAATATTTATTATTTTAATGTTTCAAAGAAATATCCATAGATATTTTTCAAATTTTTTATTCTCTTCTTTCTAGAAACTATTACCAAATGATAATAATATTATCTTTTTCTTATCGTTTAATTCAACAGTTAACAACTAATATTTGTTTGAGGTATTTAGAGAAGTATAAAATAATCGTAACCTAAAAAATTCGATCAATTTACTTTGACTGGCACTGTTTTTCTTTACTTCCTATGAAATTCCATATTTTGTTAAAATTCCCTCACTTAGCCTAATGGCTTGATCGCATGCCTTAACAAAACCATTGGTCAATTATTACGTGGCCTATGTAACCACTAATTATAAAGTTATCAATTTGTCAACCCGTTCCCATTGTTTTTCTAATAAAACTAAATGATTTGGATAACAATGGGTCAAATTGACCAATTATATTCGTTTTTGTTCCCACGAATCTATGTTAGAAGAAATTTGACTCGATAGTATTGATAGTAATAGTTTTTATAGTACATTTTTATAAATGAAATATTGAAAAGTACACAGAGCGGGAGTAAAAATTGTCCTTGCCATTCTTATAAAAAAAGTTGTAATTACTGACTTATAAAATTTAAGCGTAATGATGTTTGTACTTCAATCTAAAATGTAAACTTCAATTACCACGCCCATTAAGTTTACATTATATAGTGTACAGCATATAATATTTATAAACTTATAGATGTAATTTAAATGTTAAATTATTAATTTTCAATAAAACATGGTTTTTAAATCTATTTGAAATTTACCGCTGCAAGAACCAAACCCCAGAGTACTAACGATATTTTGAAGAGTGAAATTGAAAATAGATAACAATGACAGTTTCTTCACTTTTGACGTTTATAGATGGTATTTTAATACGACATATCACATAAGTGTCAACCTCTTGGTGTCAAATATAATTAATTTTGTGGCGGTGTATGTTAGTGTTTACATTATTTTTAATTACAGTTATTGATATCGAAATTAGGAACTGAAAGATTAGTAAACTATTAAGCTAGCTGGAAAGTAAATTTCAAAATGACTTCAGAAAAAGATCCTTTGGTCAGCGAAAGATCAGGAACTGTCCGTGAAGTAGGAAATAATGCTATTTGGAGTTTATCTTCTTGTAAACCTGGTAAGTAATATTTATTACTATTTTCCGCGAAGAAAACTGTTATTAATATTGTTTTATATTAACAGGCTTTGGTATTGATCAACTAAGGGACGATTGCATGGACACTTATTGGCAATCTGATGGTCAATTGCCACATTTAGTGAATATCCAATTTCAACGGAAGACTATGGTATCTCATATTTACATCTATACGGATTACAAACTTGATGAAAGCTATACACCAAGTAGAATTTCCATTCGTGCTGGAACACATTTTAATGATTTACAGGAAATTGAAGTTATAGAATTAATAGAACCCAGTGGTAAGTAGTATATAATAATGCTATACTATCAAGTTAATTAAAAGGAGGATCTTTATGATGTAATTTTTCACCCTAAAGCCATGTGAGATAGATGATAGATTATTTGTAATTTGATAGCAATGAATATTTGGTGTAACTATGATAACCTTTCAGGTTGGGAAATGATTCCAATTAAAGATCTAGATGATAGACCAATACGGACTTTTATGATACAAATAGCTGTTCTAAGCAATCATCAAAATGGACGCGATACTCACATGAGACAGATTAAGATTCACTCTCCATGCGAGCCAACAAATTTAGACATTACTAAGTTCAGCAAATTTAGTACTGTACAGTTTCAGCAATACGCAACAATTAGATAAAATATTGTTACTAGCCTTATAAATAATAAAAACTGACATATATAATAATTTATTTACAATACAGAAATGTGACTGACAAAGTTCTTTAATTAATCAGATTCTTCACTTTCTTCACTTGCTTGCTGAAGCCACTCAAAGAACTTAACAAGTGATGTTTGATTTACAATTTCACTCTCTTCTTCTTTCAGTTCATCATACCACTCTAATAAAGTATCTTCATCTATAACATCAGCATTGTACAGCAAATGTATGACTTGACCAGCTTTTCCATTAAGCCACTCATTTTTAATGCAGCTGTCCTGCAATAAAATATTGTTCTTGAGTACTATGTATTGGATTATTTTAATCTGGTTAAATCATTTAAGTAAACATAAACAAGCTGCTATCATAGTTCAATTGGACAACTAAATAATAGGCGCACATAGACTTTATTAAACGAAATTAAAAATAATAACATAACAACTACAAATTCTTATGCCTAAGAATTACTTACCTCAACAGCTCGCAGGCAGTCCATTGTTGAAGATTTTGTCTTAATATAATTAGACAAAACAGGATGGAAAAACTTGAATATATCTTTCACTGTGACAAGAACATTCTTACTATTCACTAAAACAGGCAAACTAAGTAATGCTCTTACAACAAAGAAATTGACTTCATTTAATTGAATATTGTATGCATATCTTGAGGAGTTGATTTCTAATATAAGGTAATCACACTTTAATTTTTCTTCATAACCTCTTGCTAAACTGTCAATTACCTCTTGAAGGAAAACTAGAAATGAAAATAATTATTTTAATAAAGAAACAAGTCACGATGCTTATACGCAATACAATAAATACAAAACTTTCATCTGGAAGTAATATTGAATTTGATGGATTTCTTTATTTACATCCTCCTGAACCAGGAACTACCGTGCAAGATTATTGATATTGCTTATAATGTAGTTGCAAGATTGCTCGTCTCTATTGAGGAATATTTTTTTAATAAAATAAAACATACTATTTGTGTCATCAGGAACTGGTGAATTAGGTAATGAAGATTCAGCACTAGAATCTGATGAATAACAGGATTCACTGTCACTCCATTGTTTTTCAAAACCAACAAACTCATCATCACCATCACCAGATGACTCATTTTCCCATTCTGTTCCACTTTCAGAAGTAGATTTTGTTAAAGCTTTTTCTGCAAGAAGAATGGAGAGTACATATTTTATATTAATAATTATTATGATCAGAAACGACTGCCCATCAGATACTAAATGTGCAATATTCTACAATTCTTATGTATCTACAATTAATGATTAGGAAACTTTTTGTGATAATAAGAAATGATTAAGATTGAAATCATGAGAACTTCCATGACTATAATTGTCATGTGTTACATAACAAAATATAATAGTAAAAAAGGAATCTATAGTTAAATGTTTGTGTCATTATTATTAAAAATACCATTTTTCTTACCATTTTTATCATTTAGTGATTTTTCAATTATGTTTCCCTTTAGTTTTGTGTCTGCATTTACTTTTGCCCCATAACCAATAATTGCACCCTCAAGAATGCAATTCTCTTCTATAACACAGTTGTCATCAATAAAACTGTTAATAATTTTACAATTATCCTTCACAACAACATTGTTCATTATGTGACTTCCTTGTAGAGTAACATTTTTTCCAATAAGGCAATTATCACCAACAATTGTTTTAGTTAGTGATGACAAGTCACTTATTTGAGTTTCTGACCCAATTATAACATCCTCTATAAGTGTACAAGATCTTAAAATATTAGACAATGAATTAGCAATGTATGATAAGTTTTATATTTTAATGCAAATTTTTCTTAAACATAACAATGTAAACACATTACCTGCTAAGCACAGAATTTGTTTTGATATAATTGTGCTTGCCCATAAAAATATAACTGTTCTGGTAGAAGGAACCAGTTTCAATAGATAATGGATGAACCCAACGGTGCAGTATGTCCAAGCTAAAAAGTTAAAAGTATTTATGAATTTCTACTTCATTTCTTTGAGAGACATATTGCTCAATGTTCCTACATATCCAAAATAACAGGTTTCAAAGATTAACTTTTGATATTTATGAGCCTCAAACAAGTAATTATTCTGACCATATAATATGATAAGTCTTCCAATTTGTTACAGCAGCTGCATATTGATTACCCTTCAACAAAATGTAATACAAGGAGCTGGCTAGAATATCCTCATTTATAAGTATTCCATGGATAAAATCATTTCTATTCTGGAAATCAAAATTATCAGAAAATAGTGGTGGAACTGAAGGCGAACAAAGGGCAATGTTTGCATCAAGTAGATTATGATGCAATTTGACTTCTGAATGTTGCAATATTGTCTCCTGAAACAATTATTTATTTAGTTGAATAATCTTTATATAACTGTTAGCAATCTGTCACAAATGTCCTGTATAACTAGAGATCATTTATCATATGTTTGCAATAGAGTAGAAAGATGCATATTTACCAAGGGTAAAGATAATGTTGTATCCCTGCATTTTGTTTTATATTTTTGATACAGCAATATTTTATTATTTTTACCATCAGCTGCCACAAATATAGGATTATCATTGGTTATGAGAGGATGGTTCCATGCAACCACTTTGTAGACTAATGTCATTGATGCACCTTTGTCTTTTTTACAGGTTTGTCTGAAATATTAAGTTCACTATTAAATAAATTTTGAAAATAGTTTCATCTAATATATATTGGCTTTGTCATGCATTACACTTTAATGATTGAGTTTTTATCAGACACAAATACATTAAACTTAACCTTGAAACATTAAAAAAATATAAGTTCACATATTTATTTATACTCACTTGTGTTGTTCCAATAATTGAGCAAAGTTTACATTAGTTATAGTGTTAACATTCAAAAGAATGAAGTATCCTCTAATAAGACCAGCAGCATCTATTTCCCTCATCACATCACCCATTGTCTGGCATGTTTCAGAGGACAATATTTGTACATCAAGTGAAAAAGTCCATGGTACTTTTTCTTCCTGACGTTTCCTATAAAATTAAAACACAAAAGCCTGATTTATGATTTAATAATATTATACAGCTGATTTAGAGTCACCTACTTGACATGCTCTCTGACTTTGGTTGGTTCCTGACAAGAGAACAATATAACTTCTCCAACTCCTCCAGCTACTAGTGATTCCAGAACATAATCGATAAGAGGTATCCCAGCTAGAGATAATAAGCCCTAAAACAGTATTTAAAGTTAAGTTCATTTTGAAAATAGACATTTTAATATAATTAGATCACTTACCGTAGGTTTATCAGCGCATATGGGATTTAGATTGCTAGTAAATGTATCCATTATTACAACAGCTTGAACAACATTTTCTTTATCACCCTCCATTTTTAGTATTATTATAAATTTGTGACAAAATAAGAAATTTTATTTTAGAAATTGTTTATTAGTTTTGGTTATAACTTATAAGTGATTTTTTGAATTGTGTGTTGGATTCTTTTTAACATAGATCACTTTTGACACTTGACAGTGACATAGTACATTGCTATAGACTGCTGACTTAGTGACGAAAGTTGCAACGTTCAAACATTGAGAGAAATATTCGAAATATTATTTATTACTAATCATTGGTTCATAAATACGAAAAAAATCACAGAGACTTTAATCAAAGCCGGAGAAATCGGGAAACACATTTAGCTTCAACTTCATTTCATAGATATTACTATTATAATTCCTACCAGAATCTCAAGTAAGTATTATAATTTTTATTGAATACAATGTTCGGCATTTGAATGAAAGTTTCACTGGCCGTTAAAGAGGCGGATAGATTTATTCCTCAGTTAGGACCGTTAACGACCAGATAGAGCCTATCTGATGATTGAAAAATGCAATATTTTGTTTATCTGAGGATTGAACAATCGGCAACTGTAGAATACGTAATACGCCACTGTGTTTACAGTGGCCTTTTTAAAACCGTTATTGTTTGTACTCGTTCCTATGATACGCGCATCGATTTTCCACGAAACGTATAAAAACATTAACATTAAAAACTTAAATTTTAATATCAATAATCGTGGCGTCACTTCTTCATCTAAAATACTACCCATGGAATACGATTTGTCGCGTATTGATTACACACTATGCGGAATCACATATCCGGAAACATTGAGAGTATTACAAAATTTAAACGAAAAGGTTCAACAAAAAGTATGTATATTTTTAATTTTTTATAAAATTTTGAGATACAAATAGAACTAAGTAGTAAAGGAAGAAATGAAAATATTTTTCCAGTTGCTTGCAAAGCCAAAGCGCTTTAATTTTAATATAAGCAACTTTCCTTGAGAGGCTCAAAAATTAGTAATACTTACATATAATAAAAATCGAGCGCCTGTAATGCTTTATTCATCGGTGCTGCAATTTTCAGTTTGTAGTTGGTGATAAGAACGGAGTTTTGCAGTGCTTAGGAATAAAAGATGAAGAACCTATCGTTCAATTTAAAACACTGCCAAGCAAGCCAATCACGTCTGTTATTGTTCATTCGTCGACTACAGGTAGAGTTATCTATTATTTTGAATTGAATGAAAACCATAGCACTTCCTCATTAAGGTATAAGTACATATAATAAAATAAATGTTTGTATGGGGGCGATTAACTTCAAAACCTCGAACCAACGAATGTTTGTATATAAAACATATTGTCAAGGAAATATGAATAATTCCGAAATATCTATGATAAAATAAATTCGCTTTCCACCGCCGTGTTTTGTTTGTTTTGCCACTTGACATGTTTTTTTTAATGTAGTGAGTGATGAGAGAATTCATTGATTCGGCAGGACCGTTCAGATGTATGTTGTTAACATGCATAACATAATATAACTGAGAATATTAAAGGTTTCTAAGACAAATTATTGGTCTTACACTGCAAAGGCTTGCTAAATTCTACGAAATAGATAAATAATTAATATTATATAATTTGCAATTTAAAACGGTTTACAAAAAATTGATGATATATATATTATATGTCTCTGTCTCTTAGGGATAACACATAAACACCATTTTGTATCGTTGATTTCTCGAGAAATATATAGCGATACATAATTAATTCTTATGAATTATACATTTTGTTTTGAATATAGATCAACATCACCCTTTACAATATGCACCTAATTTAAATGAATATTTTCATAGATGGATTTATAAAATTCTGTTGTTTGTAATTGTACTCTATGTCTTATAATCCATTCATATCATGTTAAATTAAGTTTACGCCGTGACCTATCTTTGAACTATCGGTTCAAAGTGTGCAAATAGACTGCGTGTTTCCTTATTTTCGACTAGAATCAAACTTTACAAATATTACATATGTTTGTTAATTTTTTCTGACATGTTTTATAGGTACAAATGACGATAAAATATTCGCCGCGTCAGGTTTCGAAGTCAAAGGCTATACGAGAAAGGGCAAAGTGTTTCTTACCGTTGAGACTTTGGTGTCGGAAGTTATCACTTCTATGTAAGTATCTAATAGGAGTTGATATTAAAAATGTTAATAATCTCTCTCACTACTCTGTAAGTTTTCGTACTTCATTAATTCAGTTTTTTTATAATATCAGGACACATTGAATTCATGGCCAGATCCAAAGTAGGTTGTACACAGCTTAAATACCTCATTGGTGAAGTGGTAAACAGAGTATAATACATTACGCTGTTACTTTTAAGTATAATAGAAGAAATAAGTGCATTCACTCAAACAATATATGAAGAGTTTGTATGTTGCTACACAACACATACACACTCTTCGTGGAGAAAATAATAATATTTTTACCTACAGGTGGATAATTGGCAACGATTTGATCCTGTGCAGTGGACGTACAGTTACATATTGTAAAGACTTACATCAACTGACATCGTTCGTCTGTGAAGATAGGGTACTGGACGTGGCAGCGTTTATGATAGCTAATGTGAGTTCTTTTTATACACTCACACACACACAAGCTTAGCGAAAGCTGGATTTTAAAATTTAAACTTGTAGCCGATTCAAACTATTCCAATATATTTGCATTTATGAAACATCAAACAAAAACCATTACAATTTAACTTAAACCGAATATAACGATTCTAAATATCTTTTTTTAAACAACCGACTCCAAAAACTACACTAGTAATGAGGTTTTATATTTCAGAGCACCCGTATAAGACTCCTGCTATTAATAGCCAATAAGGGAGCGGTAATTGTGGAAAACGGAAATGTAATTACGCGAGCATATATGAACTCGGGACCATCGCGTCTTGCTGTACCGCAAGTACTGAGACCTACGGAAATATGTGCTTTCTATGGGGCTGCTGACGGTTCTATTGGATTGATTTTGTATCATGAGTAAGTAGAAGTTTTTGGGATATGGATAGGACGTATATGGACGTAGATAGGACGGCAGCGAACAGTTATTAACATTAACTTAACTACTTCAACAATTAACTTGATTGTGAACTGGAAATCTGAAAAAATATAGGACTGTTTTTATAGTAAAGTTTTACACAAAGTTCCCCAATTACAGAAAAATATGGCTTCAAGAATAATGGCGGGATAAACATGTCTAGTGACAGCTCCACAGAATAAACACGTTGCGTTCAGAAATGAATTTACTGTTTCAGTTCCTCAGAAAAATAAAACTACTAATATTTATAGTATGTGCGTATATGCATATATACCCCACAGGTCCACTTCTGTTTGGTGAATTGCTTTAAACAGTCCGGAAAAATTACGAAATAGTACTACTCAAAAAGTCCGTCATGGTTGAGTTACTGAACGGGGCTAAAGTTTTTCTTCTTCTAGACGCGGAAGCATATTGTTTTAATATTTGCGTCCCTTCTACGGATTAAGAAAATTTAAAAATAAAAAACACAGAAAATTCCGTTTTATAATATTGGTGTTTTTGAAAATGAATTATTCGTTACAGATCGACATTAATAAGCAAATGCTTAGTAGATGGACAATTCTTGGGTTCCGTGATGTGTGTGGGATGGTTTCGTAACTACATGGGCACTCACCTCATCGTGGGCCGCCACGACGGCTCTATACAGTTATACTTAACTAATTTGGAAAACTATGAAGATAAATTGCAACTCAAGTACACTTACGTATGTATTTTTTATCACTTAAAATTTCAGGAAAATTCAAACATGGTTAAAGGTTTCAAGATTAAACTCTAAAGTTTGTATTATGCTAACAGATAACCATAGGTACACTTTTATACATATTATAACAGCCATCAAATACTTCAGAAGTCAGTTGCAAAGTACTTATAAATTTTTTTACGATTGCTCATACGCACTATCTAGCTAGGAAAATTTAAATTTTTATGATTAATACACAATGTATAATCGCCGTGATAAAATTTAAATTGCAATATGAGTACCAGAAAGCTGTTTCTTTGTATAATCTTTTAGATATCTACATATATTATATATAATGCAAAAAAGTGCAATCGCTCAAACAATATATGTATACACACACATACAAACTATTCAAAGAATAATTTGGCTATAGATAGTTAATTTGTGTCTAAACACACTTGTGCTGGAGTGTATTTATAGCCAATCATAATATCCGAACAGGGGAAAAGAAAGGCATGGTGAATATAATAATATTTTTACCTACTGGATAATTGCCGTGTTAAAATTTATATTGTATAAATGCTAAAAAGCTGTTTCTTTGTATATTTTTTTATATATGAACATATATTATATATATGCAACTGACAAATAGTTAAGCACATACATTTTTTAATCGCATTCGAAAAATAAAAAACAATCAGTTGCTATATTGAAAAAGTACTACATCCGTGTCGACGTAATTTTCAGTAAAACGTGGATTTGAACATAGTCCGCCAAATCATCAGCCACTAAGTCAATTTACGTTCTCCATATCCAAATATGTTTTTGTCCTAATTCAATATTGAAATTTTACTATAAAAGTCAAAAAACCCTGCGTGTTCCTTGCGATTTCACATGTGAATTAAAATAGAAGTACAGATTATGACACGAAATATTTTTTGAGTTTTCTCTTTTCATTTAAGCTCCACTATTCTTTTTTCTCGATAAATGGACTATCCAAAACAAAAATTTTCACATAATAATGTGTTTTATTGACATAACTATTACTCATTTATTTTAAAGCGTCTAAAATGGCCACGTACGCTGTAAAGTACACGAAACGGCGGGCAAATTTAAAAAACATGTAAAATTTACATAAATTTTTTAAAATTACATAGCTTAGTCCAATAAAGTGTTTTTCAGTTATAATTGCTGATTTATAGTTCTGTGGCGAACCAATTACATCAGTATGCGGTGGTTGTATTGGTTCTGATGAACCGGAAATATTGGCTTCTACGTTCTCTGGAAGGATTTTTGGTCTGAGACCCCGAAGTCTACAGGCGACATCCGTGGCGTTAAATGTTCCTGCCGATGCGCTTGCGTCGCGAAGGGCGAAACTAGAGTGAGTTCGAAATAATATATTTGTAAAAGAGTTTATTCCCATAATACCATAAGTTGCCTGAGTGTTTTTCTATTAATCCTAATAATATACGCGAAACTTTATAAGAAGGTATGAATGGATGGATATTTGTTACCCTTTCATGTAATAACTACTGAATGGACTTTAATGAAATTTTACAATTTATGCATTAGAACGTATGGGCTATTATATAATTTATTATATTATATAATTTATAAAAGATATGCAAAATATAAAATCAGTTGGGTACGAGCGCAGCAAAAAGGATGGTGGCAGAAGAAGGATGAAAGTAGAATAAATGCTGTATAAATGAATGCGTTAAGAAGTATATGTGGGGTAAGTTTGCGGGATAGAATAAGGTACTCCTTATCGTAGTGAAATACGAAAGCGATGTGGAGTGGAAGAGAATGTAGTGATAAGGATACGAAAGGGCATTTTGAGATGGTTCGGTCACATGGAAAGAATGAATGAGGATAGACTGACAAGGCGTATATATAAGGCAAGTGTGGATGGCGAGGGTGGGGCTGGAAGACCTGCCCGAACGTTTTTGGATCAGATTCAGAATGTTTTGGAAAAGGGGCAGTTCAAAAGCACCCATAACCGACGAAAATGCATGATGAATTTAATGAGTGTGGAAGAAGCGAAAGAGGTATGCAAGAATCGTAGCAAGTGGAGGTGGTCTCTGCCTACCCCATTGGGAAACAGGCATGACTTTTATAAATAAAATAAAAATATTATATGTAATGGCGTTCTTTATTAACCTAAAATTTGAGATTAATTAGTATAAATCTCTATAATATTTAAATGGACTTGCTTTAGACTGAAGTATGTTGATTTTTTTAGAAACGAAGTATCTCGTTTGGAGAAACAAACAGCAATTGAAAGAGATAAATACCAGAAAAGTACCAGGTCCTTACAGAGTGGTCTCTCAATGCCTCCATTATTGGACATACAATATGAAGTAAGTGACGTATACGGTATATTTTTGTTTGAGTGGAGAGATGACGTCACCAAAGAGGGACTTACTGTAAAACCACAGATAATCAGAATATTGGGAGACATTTCAAACGGTAGACTCTAGGTAGACTGGTACAAAAATATAGTTTGTGTTTAGGTGCTAATACAACTGAAAATATAAACGCGTATAAACAGTAAACACACACGCAAGAAACATATTCGGTCGGGTCGTCACATATATATTCTTGGCTAACACTTTTCTTCTCTTATTATCTCTTTCTACACACACACACTTGTAAAACAAGGCATTAATTTTAATACGTCATAAGTATCCCTTTTCATCATTCATTTTACTCGTTATTTGTAACTGAGATTATTAATATAGACCTACGAATGAAATTCACAATTACTAATACTAATATTAACATAAACAATATGTATTTATCTTTACAAAGTACTGAATTAAAAGTATCCAATACGATAAAAACTGTTATCCTAATACCCATTTCTTTAGTTAACAGGTGCTACGAAAAATGGTTGGATAGAAGCAAAGATTACATCTGCAGTACCACTTGATCTGCTATTCATTTATTGTAATAATAAGTTGGATATTCAGACTGATACAGCAGCGGTACTCAGCCTTTGCCCATCACAGGTTTGTAATAACTTCGTACCTGCATCGCTATTTACATGTGTTTATATTCTCTATGTGATTCATAAAAACTAAATCAGAGTAGGTCTACTTTAAACCTTTCAGGCAAAGCGTACTCTTTAAAAAGCTTTCTTTCTCGAGTTGTTTACAAAAAATAATATTACAAAATAAAAGTTTAATTATTAAGAAGCTATTATGGACAAAGGTTTAGTTGACTGCCTTTAAATTATTATTTTTGAAATAAACAAGTAAAACAATCTTTGAACACATCTTATCAATGTGTTACGTCACAAATCAAATTAAGCGGCTCTTAATTTCTTCAAATATATTGTAAAGTATATTAATAAGATTGGACTATAGCGTAACTAGACAAATCAGAACAGAACGAATGCGATTTGACCAATCACAAAGAAAAGAAACGTCCTGTCGTTCGTTTCCCCACTAGGCTACAACTTCATAATATTCACGCGTATAATACTTATAGAATACAGAATCAGACCTTCTAGCCACTGTTAGATGCCAGGCTGGCACCAGAAGGCTATGGATACAGTTGCGAAGACTTCATACCATGATTCTTGAAAGTACCAAAGTTCTGGTTTATGTTCTACCAGCGGGAGCACCAAGGGTAGCTAGGCTGATACAATTCAACCTACCTTTACTACCCTTCTATTCTCGACACGAAGAACTTGACGTTAAGGATTTGAAAAGGTAAGATTCCTTATAAAACAAAAATAAAAGTACGTTACGTTTCACGCAAAACAAAACGGTCAGATTTATAAAGCCAAACCTGTCATTCGCTAAATATCATACTCAAAATCTAAAAAATTACTATTGTTTTTTTATAGTGTTGCAAGGAATTTGTTTTTCAATATTTTCTTCACGCCTGTTATTCCCTTGTTATCATAAAATCTTGTCATAATATTTCAGATGCCTATGTGAGTTACGAGTGCTTGGAACGTTTTCTGTAGTTGAAGTTACTTCATGGCTAAGTGAAGCTTTGCCAGGTGAATTGCCCAAACCGGCAAGTTCTGTGTATCTTGTTCGTTCCCATACACTTCTGGGAAGTTATCTGTTCTGTCAGTACCAGTTAGTATTTTTTGGTATTAAATTTACATTTATAAGGCTGAAAAATTTATAATTATTTATTCAAAAGCTAAAACACAATTTAAATGATTTAAATTTTTTCTACTAAATTCACTTCCATTCATGTGGCATATGACTTTAATTCATAACGCTAGTTTAAAGATTTTTAAGACCATCTTTTGTGGTCTAGTATATCTAAAGCATCTATTGCGGGTAGATAATTTTAAATAAAAGTAGTTCCTGGGTCTATTTTCATTTAAATTGCTGTTGGCATCACATTTTTAATATGAGTTTGAATATATGGTTCTGTTATGTTACAGACGTGGCTCTGCAACATTTAAATCAGATAATATATCAACAATAGCGGATTTAAAAGATATAATCTCAAACTGTACTGTTCAAAAAGGGCTAAAGGTGGATATTACTTATGGTATGTAATTGTAGAAATTTAATGTTATACATGGTGGGGGTATGCTCATATTATTATAATATGAGCATACCCCCACCTAGTTTTCTATAAGGCACCACCGTATATTTGCTTACAGATGTTCCAGAAAACTGCTGTGCACTAGCTTTTGAAAATTTGAAGAATGAATTTGAGATGCAATACAAAAAGAAAAATGAAGCACAATTAAAAAACTCTTTAAGGTGTGTTCAATTATTTAATAATACACTCTGTACAGACAAAGAATGAAAAAAAAATGTTATTATTTCAGAGCCTTGGATTTAGATACTAATTTTATAAACAGTGAAGGGAAATCACTGCTTTGTTCAGAATATTTAAAAGTATGGCAACAGCAAGAAAACTTAGAGGAAACATATTATGATCAATTGATTTGTAAGTTTTTGTTTCAGGAATATCTTGTATTAGTTATACAATTTAATAATTTGTTTTAAATTTTAATCTGAACACATTTTAGTTGAAATAGAAAAATGGTATACCAATTTGAGAATATTAACATGCGGACAGTGTGACAGCCAAATTGTAGCTGACCTTCAAGAATCCTTGCGGAATGGCAGAATAGAAGAAATAAAAAATATACTCACTGAGCATTGAACTTGGGCCATTGTAGTGATACAATAAATAATAAATGCCTTAATGGTTTTTCATTTCTTATAATTCCTAATTATATTAACTACATAAAACTATGAACAATATTGAAAAAAAAAAATTACTTTTGGAAAGGATAGTAATCTAAGCCTGAGTTATAAGAGAATTTGTGTCTAAATCTGTTAACTTGTGTCTTTCCAATTTTGATCATTTTCTGCACTTCTTTGCGATATGCTGGTGGCAATAATTCTTCTTCTAATGTACATGCATGATCTGATTCCTCATTCACCTTGAAAACTCGTTGCCTGATTACATCTACATCACGACTGTACTCTTCTTTTAAATCAGAAACTACAGTAGTTGCAGTATCAATTTTAAACACAAAAAAGTTTGCTTCTTTATGCACTAATCCATGAGCACTTGTTTTGTAGGGCAATGGTCGATGTCCTAGATTTTCAATATTACGAATTATACCACCTCTATCAAATATTCCGTTAGATATTCTTATTAGAGCATTTTTAAGTTCAAATTTGGGCATAGCCCTAATAATCATAGCCATTTCGTAACTCGGCATTTCTCACGTAAATTATATTATAATTCAAATATAATTTTACGTGTGTGCAGTTATTTGCCTTAATTGAAAAACAAAAAGAAATAGAATAACACAACTGTTTTATGTAGTATAATAGGTTACTTATTCCAATTGATTGGAAAATTAAATTAGAGATGCCAAAAATTTAAAATATTGGACTACAGATAACAGAGTACAACAGGTCAATACAATATCGGTTTACGTTTCCGATATTTTGGTATGTTGAATTAAAAAAATATATATCTATATGTTTTATCTAAGTAATATGTTATAATTGCTCGAAATACATACTTACACTGTAGAAATAGAGCAGAAAAAAATTTTAAAATCTAGTCAGGGGGGTTTAAAAAGAAAATTGGAACACATGACACATCTAGATTATTTCCTTTTTTTTGTTTCTCGGCGAAGGGGCCAATCTCAAGAAATTGTTGTATTGATTATTCAATTTTGCATGTATCTTATAATCCTGGGCTACTTAAACAAAGGAATACAATAATAATCAATTTTTTATGAAAATATTTTAATTATGGTCATACTAAAACATATGTCAGTTGTCATATGTTCGAACAGAAAATTTAAAATCATATTATTTGTTGTACTCTGTGGTTGAATTGAATCGGTCATGGCTGCGGCGTATGTTTTATTTTTGACTTTGTAGTTTGTTGTAAAAACTGGCAATTGGTTAGAGTTTCATCATGGGTACTCTGACAAAATTTATATCAGAGTACTGCAAGACTTGGGAAAAATCAGGAAGAGACTCATAGTAAGAAACAATTTTTATAGTTATGTTCCAATCCTATAGCCACATGTTGATTTTAGTAGAATATTTTGTAAAAATTATGTTATCATTTTGTTATTCATAAATGAAATAATATGATTTCGATGAATACTTAATATTGTTTCACACTGACATAAGAATTCTGCCTTTCGTATTCCTGTTCATAACCAATCAATATACAGGATATAAATTTATTTCTTCTTGCAGTATAAAGCTAATTACACAATATATCAAAGATGAAGGAAAAACTCCACTTTTTACAAAGTCTGGCAAATTGTCTGGTCTTTCACAAAGTATCTATGACTTGTTGCTCTCTGAGCTTAAAGGATACCTGAAGAAAGATGCTGTGATATCTACACTGCGTGAGATAACTGTATGTAAGAATATATGCATGATGTTAAATACTTAATTTTGGATTTGGAGGAAGAAAACAAATAAGAATAATTATAAAATTTTCTACTTAATTTCTGGCAGCATATAGGTGTATATTATGTGCTACATTAGATGTATATATATGTATATTACAATTTCAGTTGCTTCATGCAGATATTCCATCTATATTATTAGATGTTGTCTGTGTTTTGGATGCAGAAACTTCACTTGATGTCCAAACAGAAGAGAGATCAAACTTCTGCTACTTAGTGCGGGAGCTAGAATCTTTCTTATCTGACAAATTATTAAAAGAACGACTTGAAATAGATACTCTGCAAGATATTGGAACCTTAAAAAACAAAAACTTTTATACTAAATTCATCAAAATAAAAACAAAACTATAGTAAGTATTCTTATATTTGAAGCTATTTTATTTGTAATTTGAAATTGATTGTCATAATGTGTTTGTTTATTTCAGTTACAAGCAACGTAAGTTTAATCTTTTTAGGGAAGAAAGTGAAGGATATGCCAAACTAATAGCCGAACTAAATCAGGAAATTTCAGAAGACATGGAATGGAAATCTATTTTAGAAATAATACAATCACTTATTGGTAATAATTTTTGAATTATTATTCTGTAACTTAAAAATTAGAAAAATTCATATAAAACTTGTATTTACAGGTTGTTTTAACTTAGACCCTAATAGAGTTTTAGACATAATCCTGGAATCATTTGAAGCACGTCCACATTTAGATAAATTGTTTATATCTCTAATTAAAAATTATATGTGCGATCCACAAGTAATATCAGAGGTTCTCGGATTCAAACTTGGAAATATGGAAGTATTGGATAACTATAAAGAACCACCTCATTTAATGACTGTTATAGCTTTACTACTACAACATCAAGTTATTTCTTTAGATAATATATATCCTTGGGTGAGTGAAATTAATAAATAAATTGGACAATTCATTCAAAGACTGAGATATATATATCATATTAAAGTAAATATAGTGTTAATGTTTAGTTTGTAGTCCATATAATATTTTTTTTAAATTTTATGCATAATTATATTATATTGTCTTTATTCTTGATTAACGAAACTTTTTTTAATACAAAAGATATTATTATATTTCTCTATACCTTATAATGTTCATACTTAGCATTGCTAAAGGTCTTATATTGATGTTAAACTATACACTCAAACAAATTATTCTTTGGTATATTTGTAAATAAATAAATATTTAATATACATACTATACCATTTTACACTAATGTTTGTTAATTTTGATCAAAAATTTTCATCAAATGCCTGAAGCTATAATAGAATGGTCATAATTATTTTAGAGCCATTTTAATATATTATATAATTTTAATTGTATATATAATTCTATTGAATAAGTTATAGGGGAATGTGTGTGCCTTTTATATCTGATATCACCCAAGTTAACTTTAACCCTTGTAGCTTTAATAATAACTTTGCCCTTTGTAGCTTCGTCCAGATGATTTAATCATGGCTAAAGAAGCAGACAAGGAACTAAAATCTGTCCAAGATTTTCTACGTAAGCTAAATATAGTATCAACAAAAGGACCTCAAGCAAATGTAGCCTCTGAGTATATTGAAGAAAAGGCAGATCCACAAGTAATTATTTTTATATTTTAAAATTATAATAATATGTTTAGTCTGGATTGATCCATATTTGAGAATGACTATCTTATACATATATCTATACTGTCATATATCGTGAATATGATGTTATTAGTTCTTTTCTACCTTTAAGTTAGGTACACAAGTGTGTTTTTCTAGTTAAGTCTTAGGTTCAATTCTATATTATTGATTAGATCAAATCCTGCTCATAAATGTTAAAATTGGTATGGGGTTTTGTTGCACTTTTAAAACGACTGCATTGATATCTATATCTATAATTTAGAAATATGCGTTGATTTTTTTAGCTTTTAACTGATAATACACTTTTATTGTTCTCTTTTCCAGGAGTATTGGTCAAATCAGAAGTTAGTTCTAAGTGAAGCTTTGCTAAGAGTGTGCGCTTGGCGGGAATTCTCAGCTCTGTTCAATCGGTTGCAAATATCGGCGATGCCAGCGAGACCTGCGAAAGCCTTGTGTGATATGTTGCACGCTGTTGTTGAACCATTATATAGAACGTAAGATTTTACAAACCAAGATTTTTTGATCTGAGAATATTTAGAGGCAATATGAATTTATTCATTCATATCAAATATTTATCTAGCACAATAATATGTGTTCTTTTCGCAATAGTTTATGATATAACGCGTTCAAACTCTTCATATTTATATTCATGAAACCAAAAATAGCTGAAATAGTCGAGTTATATTTATAAACATTCACTCTCATATCCGCAACAAATTATTTTGGAAATAAGTTATATATAATGCAGACAATGTTATTACTTTCAGGAAATGCCGTGTGGCTCCGAAAATAATGGGGGTTCCCATTCCACCACTGAAGTCGAAATTGGCTCCTAAAGCCTGCAAAACCTTTGAGGATATGAAGGAGACGGTGATACCAGCGCTGATCCAACTTGGACCGGCGCTTCATCATGATCCTATTTTGATGTATAAGGTACCATATACCCCTTATATAGATAGAGAGAAAACAGTCTAAAATTTAACATGATGCTAATATGAGCCGAGGTTAATAGTATTGGTAGCGTGATGAACAAAAAATTTTTATAAGTTAACCTGCACCAACTTTACCATCCTCTCTGCTTCATAGAAGTAGTCAAAAGTATTATAATTTTGTTGGATAAGTACAAGTAAATATTTACAAACCTTTAAAAACTTAAAGAATACACTTTGTTAACAGATTAAGTTATGTATTTTATATATAAAGTATATTACAGTATTTTTAAATGTTTCCCAACGTTTCTTAACTTAAACCGTTAACAAAGTGTTTTTTTTAAATGAGTAATAGTTATTTTAATAAAAGACAATGTGAACCTTTAAAAACGTTAACCGAGTTTGATGGTAACAAAACTGATTTGGTTTTTATAAATCAGGGTTTATTTTTAAAGAATGTTAACACAAATATTTAAAAAAAAGTATGAAACTATTTAAATAATTAGCATTAGTTAAAAATTGTAGCGTATGTATACTTATTAAAGGAGAAAAATAATTTTTAAGGTAATACGTATACTGCGTACGTCGCGTTCGGCAGCAGGCGATCCCCTCGAGCACGAAGCGTTGACAGTGTTGGATGCGGCTATTTTGCCAGCGCTTACTCTCATGGAGGGCAACTGCTGTATGGCTGAGGAGGTCTACACCTTACTCAAGCTGTATTCCTACCAATGCAGGTAACGACTTTTCTCTTTTATTTATTTACTTTATATAATAAACATCCTTCAAAAGTATCTAGAAATTGACCTTAATAACTAGTTGGTAACACATGAATGACAATAAATACAATGTAGTTTGTGGTTCATTACGGGACGAATATTAAACCGGCCGGGCCCTAGAACCGAGAAAATATATAATGACTATTTTTGTTCGACATTAAACCTTTTTTCAAGTTCTTTGTTTTGAAACGCAACACAATTTTCGTATATGTATTTAAGACTTAAGATGATATTATCGTTACCAATACTTACAATAAACCAAATAAAGAACTCTTTTAAATATTCAGAAATGTATATTATGTACAATTTGAAAATTAAAAGAAAAACACTTTGTTAACGGATTAATGTGATATATTTTACAGAATGTAAGTATAATACATTATTTTGAAATTTTCCCGACGTTTCGCGTGCTTTGCAGCGTGCGTGGTTAACATGGCTGAAGACAAAAAATGTTAATTGTCAAAATAAGTGTCGCAGCTACAGTGGTGTATGTGCTATCTTAAATTTTATAAAACACATAACCTAATCCATTAACAAAGTGTTTTTTTAATGAGTAAAAGTTATGTTAATACAAGACTATTATTGGAAAAATTTAGATATTGCCTGTACGCCCGTTGGAAGAATGAGTCTGGTGAGAAAATTCCATCGCTTATGCGCGTGAGGGGAAACTCCTTGCAGCGTATAAAACACATAATGAAAAGGGTGTCAAAGGAAAATATTAAGCCTCAAGGGCGGCTTATTGGGAAACTGTCGCATGCAGCGCCCGCGTTTCTCTTTGACTATATGCTGCTACAGGTGAGCGTTTCATAGTATCCATTATTGCTTGGTGTAAAAAATTATATACCTTAAGTATTGTACATAGGATTGAGTTCAGTATAACAACACTTTCAGCCTGCTTGGGCTTGCCTTGTAAGTTTATCGTTCGAAAAAGAGTGGCTTCCCTGATGAGTCGTATTCGGTATAGCTCCAATGGTATCCTCAGTTTGTTGATATCAACATGACACCGAATGGTTATGTCCGTTAGTCCCACCTTAGTTTTTTTTTGTCTTACTTATTATAACTAACAAAGCACTTAAGTCTGAATTGTTACTGACTATTAAACTTACTATTAGACTTATTAAACTATTTATAAATGGATCTCTGGTCCGTAATAAAGTTTTATTATTATTATTAAATTAAGTCTTAGAAAATTCAACACATGCAGCACTTGAAGGTAACACAACCTCCTTTAAAGAATACTTAAAAAAAAATTGCTTGTAGGATATTAATTTCAGATAAAATTATATTGCCTCGTAATATGTTTTGTGAATTTTGAATGTTCTCGATAATTAATGTTTCATCACCGAAGAGGTATAAAAGATGAATATGAATGTTCTGTGAAAAGGGCTAATGAAAAATCGAAATGTACAATCAAATAAAAATACGTTTCTGTTAGTGATAGCGCACAAAACTAAATATTTAATTTTATAATTGAAATATATATAATCATTGACTTATTTGGGAGCGTCACTTCTGAGCGAATGTTTACAAGGATTGCCTTTTAAATTATGTCGTCTGCCAGCTCTTCGACATTATTTTTTTGTTCGGCAAAGATACTAGAATATTGTATAGTCTTTTTATTCTGAATTTTAAAGACTCGCCTTGGCAAGAGGGTTTAAACCGTTTAACCGTCGTAAATTTATAATTATTGGGTTCTAACATTTCAATTTATTAACTTGCAGATACAAACCTACGATAACCTAATAGGTCCAGTGGTAGAATCCCTCAAGTATTTGACGTCTCTATCACTGGATGTCCTGGGTTACTGCCTCGTGGAGGCACTTTGCGCGGGGAGAGGTATAGGCGCAAGTGGCGCAGCACATCCGCCCTGGCTCCAAGCGCTAGCGGCGTTTGCGGGTGCGGCCTATAAAAAGCACAATATTGAACTGACGGGATTGTTGCAGTTCGTCGCTAATCGGTTGAAGGCTCAACAGAGGTACTTCGTTGTATATAATTTCGATCGAAAATTACCACGACCCATTTATGTATTCTTTTGCAATATTTTAATAAATTAAAAAAACTACCCCTATTACTATGTTTAATCATTGATGCTAACTACTACTACTACTACTACTACTATGTATTATATTAATTTATGACAACATTTACCGTATAATTATACCACTTTGCGATAATAATTTATAATATAAATCAATTATTATTATAATAGAATCACTTTTGATAAAAATCTTGATGTCTTACTGTTGTGCACAGCAAAACAAATAATAGTCAATTTATTATAAGGAAACATTTGTATGTCTATGCTCTAGAAATAAAATAGCTTTGGTATTCCAGTCAAGATCTGCTAATACTGAAGGAGATAGTCCAGAAAATGGCCGGAATAGAAGCAGCTGAAGAGATGACCCCAGAACAATTAGACGCAATGGCGGGCGGAGAATTGCTCAAAGGGGAGGTGAGATTTAAACCCACTAGTGACATAAATGTATGGATTAGTGTTATCTTTTGGCAAATGCTTATAAAGATTATATATTTTTCAAAACCCACGATTATTTGTAATTAACTTAAAGTACAGAAAAAAGCTAGTTCCTAATATGTAAGAAAATGATTAGTAATACTGACATGGACTCACTAAGTACCCCTTGATATCTTTGGATTAAAAAAAACCCAATCGATTTTTACTAACAACGGAACAACCCCCAAACACTCGACGCATTTGACTCAATGAACGCTGTTCGTAGAGGCGTATAGGGTAATGATCCTATTAATTATCTCTAGATTTTCGTTATTCTCCTTTCCAACCAAACAAATCTTCAAATTCATATATCATATATATATTGAAGTTAATTATTTATTAATACTGTGATGCCATACCATATTTTTTAAAAGAAAATTAATTATATAGCTGTGTAACCGAAACTATATACCTTCTAGATGCTTCTCGCGATTTCACAAGCGTTAATTCTCAGACTTATTTGTAATATATGAAGTATTCTGCGTTAATCCAGGGTGATGTATTCTGGATACAAAATTAGAATTAGGACTGATTAAAAATTGTCGTATAAACGTAAAAACTTTGACAGGCCGGATACTTCTCGCAAGTGCGGAACACGAGGCGATCGTCAGCGAGGCTGAAAGACGCGGTCGTGGGGAACAATTTGGACATAGCGCTCTGTATCCTGTCAGCGCAGCAGAGGCACTGCTGCGTCTGGAAAGGTAATTTCAACCTCACTTGTGGTACTACGTCGAAAATATATACAGAAGCCATTGTCCTTTCCAATGAAATAGAAAAGATACTTCATTAGCAATTTCTTTTAAGATATCTGTATTTATAACTATCATAACTATCAAGCTAACGTAAATTTAATTTTGGCTACGAGAACCAACCAACCGAGCTACGGCACCAATAGATTTTTGGGTTATAGTTGTATTAATTTCGCAGAGGGCGAAGAAATGGGTGGCGAGAGCAGCGGGTCGCAGCTAAAAGTGGTGGGGCGTTTGGCGGACCAATGCCAGGACGCGCTCGTCCAGCTCGGCACGTTCCTCGCGTCCTCGCACGCGCCCGACGAGTACGCGGCGAGGCTGCCGGCCTTGCCCGTGAGATTACTCTCTTATATTTCATCCTATGCCTATCTCATCACATACAGACCATTCATTGACAAAGTTTCTTCTTCAGCGAAGTATTTAATATTTCCTATTTAAATATATTATTAGTTACGTTATGAATTTTAAATACTTTAGTGAGTGATTAAATTAGGTAATTGTTTCGCATCGTAATGCGTTTGCCGTTCATATCTAAAAGTAACCGAGTGACCAATTATCTGACATTTGAAAACAATTTTAACAGGAAATTTGTATGGCAGTTTATTTATTTGTTAGTTATTTATTCAATACTTAATTCAGACTTAAAAAGAATCTTGATTTACCTGAATTAAAATGCGTCGACTTTAAACAATATCTATATATTAAATTTGTTAAGGTACAAACCGCTAAATCACAAGGCTATAATACTATGTATACAACATTGGTGTGTCAGCGTTTTTATTTATTTATTAAAAACTCTTATTAAATAAATACAGGAACTACTCCGAGATTACCACGTAGACGCCGACGTGGCGTTCTTCCTCCATCGTCCAGTTATAGCTCAAATAATCGCAGCGAAGGTGGAATCCCTTCGCAAGGGCTCTGATAGTAAATCGGATTCCCTTGAGAAGAGCATAATGCGGTACAGCATAGCCTCCAAAGAAGCCTTGGAGCCAATTGTCACGTCTATTTCTCCGCTTCTGCCGAATAAAGTATGGGAGGATATCTCGCCCGAATTCTATGTCACTTTTTGGTGAGTTTTTCTCTTTTCAATATTTGCTGTTTTATATATCTTTCTGTAAAAATCATTTTCATCACGGTCTGTATGAAAACAGTATTCGTTATATTTAAGATATTTTTTGTCAGCTGTATATGAAGTAGGGAGTTGTTTTAATTAGTTTATTTAAGTTCCTGTGTTGACACAAAAAAATTTTGTGTTATATATTGTATACAATAAAGAATATCTATCTAATTACAAGATTAAGCGAAACGGACGCACAAAAAGTTAACAAATTAAAAAAATACGTGAAGAAATTTAAGAAAAAAATTGAAAAAGGTAGAAACATAAAAGTAAAAAAAAGAACATTTATAGGGGTGGGGTACTCTTTGTACTCAAAGGGTAAAAATGGAACTGAATTATTGTGACTTCGTCGACAGTGTCTGCCACACACTGTATCTCAATAATGATGATGTTATTTAAAGAAAAACACATTTTAACAGATTTAGTTATGTATTTTTTGCTAAATTTAAATATAATTACATTATTTATAATTTTCCACCGTGACCACGCACGCTGTAAAGCACGCGAAACGTCGGGAAAAATAAATAATGTAATTATATTTAAATTTTGCAAAAAATACATAACTAAATCCGTTAAAAAGTGTTTTTCCTTACATGAGTAACAGTTATGTTAACAAACGACAATATCATGATGTTAGACAAATACTAAAAAATACGTAAGGAATTTCGTCAGCTAATCCAAACGCACTCGCTCGGTTTGTTTTTCTTGTATCTGTAGTCTCATACTGGAAATTGTAGGTCCTTGTCTATGTACGATTTGCGAGTGCCAGTGGAGAGCTATGAAAGGGAAGTAGAGAGGTTGAAGGCAGCCGCGTCAGCTGCTACCAAGGACTTGCAAGGCAACAAGGGGAAGAAGGAACAGGAGCGCTTCAACAGTCTTATAGAGAAGTTACAGGTTCATATCATAGCGGCTTAAAAATAAATGTAGAATTAACAATAAATAATAATTGCAACACAGACACAATTAAACACACACATATACTGTATACAGCTTCATACACTGGTTTAATTTTTTTTATCCAAAGAATCACTGAGTGATAGTTTTAGCCTGCAGAGCCGTACCACAGTTCATTTTTATTTGTTAATTAAAACCTTCAAGGCTTATATATTATGATATTTAATTAAAATTGACACATAAGTAAAAGATATGAATTTCGGCTAGCGATCACAAGAAATTCATACTATGTTACCTGTTAATTTTACCTGAACAAAACAAATCTGATACTAAGTTTATATTATATATGACGAAGTAAATTGTTAAAAATAGTGACGTCAGCTCAGCTGATGTCATTTTTCTTCACTGTTATTCGAAGATTCCTTTTTTTTGACAACACACACACATTAAAAACACTTTCTTTATCAAATAATCACTTTTATTACATAAAGGGTAACACAATAATAGTTCTACACTGTCCGAGTCCAAATAAGTGAATGTCCTTTCTGTTGTAGCGCTCGTCTTTTTATAACAAGTGTAGTGGGGTGGTAGTAGTAGAGGGGCGACCCCAATACGCGCAACAATGTTGCCATTTTACGCCGGTATGCTGTATTGCGCCGATATATAATATTTGTAAGAATTAAGACTAATAAGTTGTATATTTTCATAACTCGTTCTCTAACTTTGAATAAATTACCAATAAAGATGTATCTTATATCCAGAAATAATTGCTTTGTAACAAGCGTGACTACTGACTAATCAGCGCCATTCTTATGCGGCGTACATATTGTAATGTCCTCTAAACTCAATCATAAATGTTCCATTTCCTGTTTCGCGCAGGATGAACGCCGCCGTCAAGAAGAGCACGTGTCACGCGTGCACGCGCGCCTGTCACGCGAGTGCAGCGGCTGGTTCCCGGCGAGAGCTGTCAAATCCGCCAAGAACGAAACTGTCACGCGGCTGATGCAACTGTGCCTGTTCCCGCGCTGCGTGTTCACGGCCACGGACGCCTTGTACTGCGCTCAGTTTGTGCACACGGTCCATTCGCTGAAGACGCCCAACTTTTCCACGTTGCTGTGCTACGATCGGGTAAGGTTATCTTCGGTCATGTTTGTCCGCGATGGACTCCTAAACTACTTAACCGGTTTTAAATTAATTTGGCACAACTTGAGAGATGGGATAGCTTAGATCTTTGATTACAGTCGCAATTTTATTTTATAGCAAATTATTTGTCTATAATTAATTAACAGTCTCCAAAAGATTCTAACAGATGTCGATACGTTTCGACTGGATTGAGTAAGTAATCAATAGATGGCACTGCTTTGGTAAATCTACAAATGTCATATAAAGATTAATTTATTAACCTAAATAAACAATACTTTTATTGTTTAAAACTCTTTCGACTATAAACATATCCCTGCATACTTAAAGCTTATAATAATTTTTATGGAACAAAAAAATGATAATTAGAAATCATATTTATGAAAAACATTTACCGGATCAGCTAGTTATATTATATGTATCATTGGTACTGTTCCATTTCATACTTGACACCCATACGGGGGTAATTTTCTTTAAATTCGATCCGTATTAGTTTAGTTTGATGTATTGCTATCTATGAATGGACTGTGATAACATAAAAATTGAACCAGAACATCTTGAATACAAATAAATACTTAAACTATTTTTAACTTACATCAATCTGATTTTACTCTAAACTTTTAAAAATTTTAAGTCGTAGTTAATGTGCTTAAATTAATAATATCTGATTTGCTGCTGTTAATGATTAAAAATTTGTTAATAAACTAAATTAATAAATGATTATATATTAATTAATAGAATCAGGCGTTACTTTGCGATTGTTGCGATAAATAGTTGTAGATAGTTGTAGATATGCGATATTAGGGTTTTTTAAATCAATTATTGTCACCGCGACCTGTGGTCAGATTCATGAGCATTCTTTATTAATATGAAATGAAACACGCCTTAGTACACGTTTGGGGCAATGCTTTAAAGCGAATGGTAAATACGATTGAACGGCGTCCAACGATTTGCAGCTGTTCTGCGACATCACGTACTCGGTGATGTCGTGCAGCGAGGCCGAGGCGGGTCGCTACGGGCAGTTCCTGTGCCGCGTGCTGGGCACGGCCATGCGCTGGCACGCCGACCGCGCCTCCTTCCACGCCGAGTGCGCGCACTACCCGGGCTTCGTCACCAAGTACCGCGTCTCCAACCAGTTCCGCGAAGCCAACGATCACGTCGGCTACGAGAATTACAGGCACGTCTAGTAGGCAGGGACTACAGACCTCTACGGTCCTTGCGCACCTAGTGGAGAAGAATATCAACGCCATACGGGGCATAGTGGCCATGATTAATAGATTGATTAAATCTTAATATATATAAATCTCTTGTCACGTTGTATGTCCGCGATGGACTCATAAACTACTTAACCGATTTTAAATTAATTTGGCACAACTTAAGAGATAGGATGGCTTAGATCTTTAATTATAGTTGCAATTTTATTTTATTGCAAATTATTTGTCTACAATTAATTAACAGTCTCCAAAAGATTCTAACCGATGTCGATACTTTTCGACTGGGTTGAGTAAGTAATCAATAGATGGCACTGCTATGGTAAACCGACAAACGTGTCATATAAAGATTAATTTATCAACCTAAATAAAGCATAGCTTTAATGTTTAAATCGCTTTCGATTATAAATATAACCCCCCGCACACTTAAAACTGATAATTATTTTTATTGAACTAAAAAAAAAAGATTGCTAAACATAACATTTATGGCAATACAACGTTTGCCGGATCAGTTATTTTATTATATTTTAGACTTGCTTCGTAAGATTGAGTGAAGCCTGCGAGTTTTTGTTTGTAAGGTTATAGGGTAGTCTGATTATAGTATTTTGGGAATTAGCAAATAGATAACATTCGATGTATTCTAATTTCAGACACGTGTGCCATAAGTGGCACTACAAGATAACGAAGGCGATGGTCGTTTGCCTCGACTCGGGTGATTACGTCCAAATACGGAACGCGCTGATCGTCCTCATCAAGATTCTGCCGCACTTCCCCGTTCTCGCTAAACTGGCTCAGATTGTTGAAAGGAAAATTGAGAAGGTAGGCCTTATTTTTAGCGTTCCGTACCCAAAGGGCTGATGAAATCGCTGTCTGTCTTTAACTTTTAGAGTGACTGGAAATTCACAGATTATACGGAATCACAGACTACGTAATTGCAGGTTTTTATTTGATTTTATCGATCTGTGGTAAATAAATTAATTTATGACTCTATATTTTTATTGTCTTTTATTAACAAATATTACTCATTTAAAGAAAAACGCTTTGTTAACGGATTAAGTTATGTATTTTACAAAATTTAAGTATATTACATTATTTTAAATTTGTGCGTGGTGACGGTAGACTGCCTGTTTTTCTTTAAACTGTATATTTTTGTCAGGTAAAAGAAGAGGAGAAAATTCAAAGGCCGGATTTATACGTGTTGGCTACAGGCTATAGTGGCCAACTGCGGAATAAAACACCCAATTTGATGAAGGAGTGCGACTTCCACCAGGTGATTTTTTTTTATTTTTTATAAAATAGGGGGGCAAACGAGCTTGCGTGTGGCCCAAGCGGGAACGGCCGCAGCCCATAAGCACCCATCAATGGATGCGTTGCCGGCCCTTGAGGAAAGAGTACGCTCTCTTTTTATAGAAATGTAGGTCGTATCCCGTGGGGAAACAAATAAAACATATTTCAATTTAATTATTATTAAAAAAAAAATAGTTTTTGATTTTTTATGTTTTGAACACATTTGGTTGTGGCATGGCCTCGCCACATTGACCTGCTTTGATTGTGTTATATGGGACAGGTCAACTGTTGAATTGATCATGCAACTAATAAATGAAATGAGAAAACCATGCAAATTTTATATTTCTTTTATTATATACGGATAGAGCGTAATTAAGGTGTGCTAGTGACCATTATGGTTTGTTCAGATGGTGGAACAGAAACCGAGCCAGCCTGTCGCCGTCAAAGAGGAGAGTCAGAAGAGTGAGGCTGCGTCACCAGTTCAGACTCCAGGTGAGTTTTTTTTTATTTAAAGGCCCCGAGGTGACCTATGAATACACGGAAATTTAAACTTTAATTTTTTTTTTAAATCTACGTATAATAATTTTAGTAACAATGACGAAGTTGACGAATGACGAATTTTTTTAATACTTCGTTTAATACTAAGTTTTTTTTTTGGTGGTTAGACAGAGAAAACTCGTCTCATAGTCTCGCAGATATTAAAAAGTAAGGTTTCACATGATTGTTCTTTTTAGAAACTGACAAAAAGGACTCCAAGAGCAATGACAGAAGACGAGAAGACTCGGATCGCGAGAAGGAGTCCAAACGTGAATCTAGATCGTAAGAATTATTATTTGTCAGAAGTATACAATTAATTGAAATTGGCAAGTAGCGAGGTATTTCATTAAACAAATACTGTATCAAACAGGTCGAACAAAGAAAGAAATAAAGAAGAATTAAGAAGCAAAGACAAATCGCCGAGAGAACGATCCCATAGAGTAAGTAAATTTAAGTATTTTATTTTATTTTTTGTGTATATCTAATATATAAAGTTCTCGTGTCTCCGAGGGTTTGAACTCCTCCGAAACGGCTTGACGGATTCTCATGAAACTTTGTGAGCGTATTGAGTAGGTCTGAGAATCGACCGACATCGATTTTCCATCCCCCTTAATGTTAAGGGTAGTCCACCCCTAAACATTTATTTTTTAGACAAAATTTTTAGTTTCTATTTTTTTATGATGCAACATGCAAAAATACATGCAATCCTAAATTTTCACCCTTCTACGATAAACCCTTATTTTTTATTTATTAATTAAAAATTGAAATCAAATATAAACCTGATTTCTAGCAATAAATTTTTTAGCTCAATAAAAATAAATATCAGCTTTAAGTTTTCGGGGATATTTTTATAATCGAAAGCGTTTTAAACAATAAAAGTATGCTTTATTTATGTTAATACATTAATCTTTTATGACACGTTTGTCGGTTTTACCATAGCCGTGCCATCTATTGAATACTTACTCAATCCAGTCGGAAAGTATCGACATTTGTTACAATCTTTTGGAGACTGTTAATTAATTGTAGACAAATAATTTGCAATAAAATAAAATTGCGACTATAATTAAAGATCTAAGCTATCCTATCTCTTTAGTTGGACTAGACTGGTCACGGTGTGACAATTTAATTTAAAATCGGTTAAGTAGTTCAGGAGTCCATCGCGGGCAGACATCGTGACAGGAGATTTATATATATTAAGATGTAGTAGCCTTTCGTAATTGAAACAATCAATTTTTCAAATTTGCAGCAATTAATCAATGTAATAAAGTCTAGTAATGTGTTTTGTCTCTTTCTGACAAATTTTGTTCACGTTTTTATGGGGGATGGATTGAGCTGCCACGCAATCTCTATTGGATCGTTTTATTAATCAAAAATAATGTTCTATAGGAAGACCGCTATTTGGAGGCAATATCACCGCCTCATGAGCATAGGCATCCGTCTGATGACGTTGATCGTGGTAAGTACACAGGGAATTATATAAATGGAAATATTAAGTTGAAAAGTGGAACCTACTGTCAGGAAATTTCTTTTAATATTGTTATAATATACAATATCATTTCATTCTTATTTTGTGTATATCCTTTATATAATTTCGCTTTCACAAAACCACTATCTGGCATAGAAATCGTGGCCAATGAAATATATCTCCATAATCCAACAATATGCAAGTAATGTAGTTGACATATATATATTCTGATTCTGATGTACACACTCTAAACTAAAAATCTCTAAATTTAGTTTTAGACCTGTCAAACAGTTTTAGAGGGCGTAACCTATTCTGTATATCTCTAAATTGATAGCAATAAGGTTCAAATTGTCAATGTAGAAACATATAGACGTGTGCAAACGTTTTACAGGTACATCAGAATCGCCACCAATATAAAAAACCCTAACAGACCAATATTTCCCCCGAGGCTGTCCACTAATTCTATCGTTATTAAGTAATTATATTGTTGTCGTTTATTAATAAAATAATAATATTTTTTTTAAAATAAATAATAAAAATAAAATTGTTAACCTAATGTTTCTTCGCTGCGCTACAGTTTATAACTTTTTCAGATGAGAACACCACAAATTGTAACCCAGATATTAAGTTTAAGATAAAGATTTTTTTTTAATTTTGAATCGAATCAGTCGTTACCCTGCAGAAGTCCATGACACAAAACCCTAACAGACCAATATTTAAGCAATACACCGCGACAAAATCCACAACCACTCGACGTACGTTTCGCCCGGAGCATCCTCAGGAAACTTCCTGTGGACTTCTGCAGGGTAACGCCTGATTCGATTTATTAACGACAACAATACTATATATAATAACAATAGAATTAGTTGACAGCGTCAGGCGAAATATTTGTATGTTAGTGTTTTTTTTTATATTGTTGTCAACTAATTCTGTCATTTTTAAGTTATTCTATCGTGACTTAGTCAACAACGATTGCTAGGTGGTATCAAAATTGTATATCAATGTTAATACGGGTGGTATTAAGTGGTATAAGGGACATACTTTAGGCTAATATTTATGTTTTCCTTATCAGGAATGTGTTTTTTAGATGTGAAACGACGTAAAGTAGAAAGCAGCGGCAATGGCAAGGTGAGTATCGTTGTTATTAACCGACCTTGCATCGCACTGGCGCCGGACTGACGATCGGGCGCCTACAACAACAGAAGCTGTGTACAGCGGACTGACAAATCAGCGCTCGACATAAATAATCCACTTAAAACAGAAGACGCACCGCAATCCACAGAAGAAACAAATGAAAATCTAGAAGTTTGCCTCAAAAGAAGACCTTCAAAGAAGAGTGAATGTGTAAAGAGTGAAATGGGACTTGAATATTAAAATGTAGAAGTTAAAAATATGTTATTTGAAGCTAAGGTAATGCGTCAGCCCAGCCCAGTCGAGCAGTGGTAAGGTTTTTCATTAATTTCTGTCAGTGGGTCCAAACGTTCGCAGAATTAAAATGTGATCGCTGGAAGCGGAGCCTTCGAGATTATACGAAGAGGCTGATCAATTTTCCAAACTAATGAAGCAAACAGGAGAAAAGGAATTTAAGGATGTTTTTGGTACAACGGAAATCATCAACGAAACAACGCTTGCTGTTCTCGAAGTATATGGCGAAGAAGATAAATATAATTTTTATTTATTAACGTTAGCTGAAGTGGATGAAGAAATTGACATCAAATAAGATAGAACTGATTGAAGGAAACAAAAATGAAACTGTAGAGCAGTCTCGATCCAAAAAGACTCATGTTCAATATAGAAGTGATATTTTAATAAATAATGTTAAGTCTCCAAATGCCCAAGTAAACAAGGAAATTATCAAAGTCCTTCGACATAGATGAAATATATCTTTCACTGTGTCTAGACACCTCCGTCAAAGACAAAATACCAAATAACCTAAAAGTTTTGAAGAATCTCAATTTAAATGAAGATTAAGAAAATAATGAACATTACCTAACTTCTCATTAACATCACGTGAAAAATCTTAGAAAATCCAGAACAAGAACCAAAAAGCAGATAACCAGAAATACAGAAAAGCAGTAAATATAACTAGAATATCTATAGAAGTAATCGGAGAAAGAAAACCTCATCTTAAACGGAAGCAAGAATAGAGAAAATTTTGCAAGAAAAACCAGAGACCAGTAGACAGCTGTAGAAGGATCTGTCTTAATTCTGTGTATCGTTTGGCTCATATAGCTAAAATTCTAATTTTTATTTATTTCCATTAACTTTTATTTTTATTAATATACTGTTTTATAAGCAGGGTAGTAAAGAGTTTGAAGAACGTTCGCCGGAAAAAGAGAAAAGAAAGTCTAAACTTAGGGGTGATGACCGGAAAGAGCGTAAGATGAGTCGGAAAAGGGTAAGTGTCCATTCTAAGTGTAATCTCCGTCGTGTCGTTATATCTAAATTAATTACAGTTAAAATATACGATTGGTATTATTATAATAGCGTTCTCTAGCAATGATATTCCTAAAATAATACTATAGAATTGAAATAGTTTTAAATCGTTTTGTTTTGAGACTTCAAAAAACTCCTTTTTTCTCGTCTCCGTATACCTTTCAACAGATTTGTTTTTAGCATAAGACTTAATGAAAGAAATCCAATTTCTTAATGAGATGTCGAAGTTACTACCTCATTCTATTCAACAATAATTTGTTATTAAAAAGAGCTTATAGCAGAATTAAATCTTCGTCCCATATTTGCTTACTTAAAATAGGGTGTAATATATGATATTTCAAGTAAATGTGAATTGTTAAGTTTTTATTCTTTGAAATTGTAACTTCTATTTCAAATATGGTGAAGCACGTTTCATCTTCCTAAGTAAATTATATGTTACGCATTATATTTCTTTCTGCAGGATCGGATTGATGAATCACCAATATTGGAACAAAAACGTCGGAGAGATGAACAAAAGGGTAATTTTTGATTTATAAAATGGGACAGGAGGCTGATTTTTAGTGGAACCGCCGTCTTCATTCACAGTACCGGAGAGCTTTGTCTTTTATTTGTCTTTATAAATACTTTTGATCTCTTATCAATGGTATCTTTAAATATTTATTTATTCATTACAATGGATAACAAAAATATACAAGATATACAACAAGGAAATGCATCCTGTAATATTTATCAGTTATTTAGAAAACAGAAAATATTAAAAAGAAAAAAAATTGACAAAGTAAGAGGTATACTTTTAGGTATTACTATAGGTACTATTTTCTGCTTAAACATATATTATTTAAATTGAAATAATCAGTTTTATAAGACTAATCTTATGGAGTTATTAAGTTTTTTTACTATATTAGACATTTTTTTACCATTCCTTGATTTCTTTTCAGCTATAATGAAGATGGCCAGCCATCAAAATGGTTCTCAAGAGGATCATCATTATGAAAAGTACCACAAAAGGGTAATTATTACTTCAATATAGATAAAACCATCTCAAAGTCTCAATGTGAAATTTTATATCAAATTAACATTGAAAAATAATTTATATTTAATAGGAGAAGTCACCATTCCGGGATCGTTCTCTAGAAGAGCCAAGAGACAAACAATATCCTTTTTAATACAAGCTATATTATTAAGATTTAGTAGTTAAATCTACTTAGAGTTACAAAAGATTGAATAACAAAATCATAATAAGTTTCTAGACAAAATCAATGTGGAGAATTTCATTAGTCTATGACAGATACTAGACTGTTTTTAAACCAAAATAAATGTTTTTAGTGCCTTAAATTAACAATATTGTTATAATTAGTAGATATAGAAATTAATGTTTTAATTTGATATTGATTTCCTTAACTCATACACACTAGACGATCAAATGAATCAAAAATTAGAAGATAATGGATTGAAGCTGTCACCAGTGAAATATTTGAATTATGTTTTAATGGTAATTTTAAGATAATACTACATAACTGACAAACAAATGATTGTACTTTAAGTTGCTGTAATGAAATAAATTTAATTTTTAGAACAGTTTTTTTCTGTTTATATGATTATGGCAATCTCATAGATTTTTGTAGAAGCTGTACATTGAAATCAAATTTTGACTAGATTGTATTTGAAACTAATACCATATTTATTTTCTTAAAGTTATTATCAAGTTTATAAATAGTTTGGCCAGCAAGTAATAGCAAATAATTACTTAGTTCATGTTTGATTTGGTCAAATCAAAGAAAACTGTGGGAGGCACACTACACAAGGTATATTTGGATGTTAGGAACACACAGATAATAAAAAGTATTTAAGACATGAAGGGAGTATTTAATTTTACTATTAAGTATAGGGGTTTTATTGTTATATTGCCAATGTTTCAACTTAATAATAATTTTGAATATAGTGTAAAATTGAAATCAGAGTATGCTTTTTCTGTCACTTCGCGGGAACTAAATAAATATATTATCTACAAATATTAAAACCAACTTCACATAATTCATTAAGTATTGAAAATAGGACAATGTTATAACTTTCCTTGCAATGCTGAGAAAACAGTGTTCCGTATAGGTTGATACTATGGGAATACAGACGTCGAAAATTCGTTCATATATACAAAGCACAACTAAAATTCGAACCCCGTACCCGATATTTCGTGTCAGGATATTTTCTTTGTCACATTATTTTTATTTCATCAAAAAGTGACAACACAGCAAACGTCGGTTAACTTCGTTTTTCGAATTTTAATTAGAAGAAATCAATTTATAATAACACTATTTCATTAAAATGCATTTAGTAGTTTTGGCATGACGGAGTAACAAACAACGAAAGTTTTCGTGTTATACGATTACAGTGATATTTTATGGAAGTAATGCTTACTTTCTATTGAAATATGTATATAATTTTAAGACGCTTTTTGTTACATGCCCATGACACATTAAATATGTTTAATCAAATTCTGGCGACGCCAGAACGCTGGTAGCTTCGTACTTCGTAGTCTAACGTTATAAACCTTGTTCGATTTACTAATATCATATTATTACTCTTTTATTTACGTAACTATATGCAGTAAATGACTGCAATGGCCTAGACAGATTATTAATCAATGACTATTAAGTTATTCTTATTGAAATTAATCTTAAGCTGTAGTCAGTTGGTTCTGTGCAATGACGACGTATAGAGTATTTAACGTAGTAATCTGTGCATTCTAGTATCAAATGGAATTACGATTTTAACTTTTTGTGCGAGAGTGGTTTTGTATATACATATCATGCAGGCACCTTTAAGAGTTATGAAGCCCCTTAGACAATTACATAAATTTTTCCTCTAACATCATAACCTAGCTGCCAGTAGCAAATCATGAAACGAATTTTTTTCACAACGTTTCACAAGTCTTATAACATAACTGTTATGGACATTGGGAACATAGAACGTACTTTATTGTGGATATACACTCACTACACATACATTATTTTTACTGAATTTATAAAACTTATTCTTCAAGCAACAAATATTTAAAAAATATAAATATTTATATTTTTTTTATCTAACATAGTTTTATTAACAGTATGACTATAATGATAAATTATCTGTTTTCGAAAATCATATCATTGTTATTAAAGTTATCTGTGGCTTGATGACGTTCAAATCAAACCCCTAACAAAGTGTATTTTGTGTATATAAATATTTTTTCCTTAAATACAAGGAATAAATAGCTAGTTGGTTATTAATTCAAGTGAATATTGAGTGTAATCATTCTAATGTATTTAATTAAAAGAGATGAAAGTCGATTCTAAACATTACGCTATAAAATATGTCAGACGTCGGCCATTTAAGAATTGGTCACGTGGTATTTCTAGAATGTTTTTGTAATATTTCTTTGATTGAAAAGTAGTATTAGGGTGAATATAACTATCCAGGTAAGTTTGTTGGTTTTATTGCAAATACTGGAAAATACATTATTTCTTTAAATAATGTGACGCCCCCCGCGCCGACAACAAACATATTATTGTGACAGTTGACAAGTAACATTTTAAATGTGTTTATTTACATTACAAATTTTAATTAAAAAATAACATGTTTGTTAAGCTTTATATGAGCTAATAAGTTTATTATAAATACAGTGCCAGTCTAGTTCTAGTTGTCTTTCGTTCTGATCTCCGCCATTTTGAAAATGCTTTCTTTTTTTGACAGTTTACTTAACAGCTTTAGTCTGTGCAACCAGTGGGTAAAAACTGACAATATGTAGCGTATGTCTTTGGTTTAATTACTTTAAATAGTCAAGTGTTGAATAATATTTATGAAATTAGTATACATATTTGTAATTTCTTCTACTGTTTTTGGTAAATTGTTTATTTTTTTATTTTGACATCGCATTGCGATTGCAATATATATCGAATGAATGACTTTTTTCAATTCATTAAGTAGTTGTTTATCTGTGCTGTATTATGAATTATTCATGATCGTTACCAGGCCATAAAATCCAAAAAAAAAAAAAAAATTATTCATGAAAAATTAACAGCTGAAGAATTATATAGCAGTCCACATATACAATTAAAATTTTACTAAACCTACAATTGTTATATGAAATGTATGCTTTTAAATAATATAAGTACAACTACGCCAGGATAGGAGCAGTTGTTTTGTGATGTGATCTTCAAACTCAATTAGTCTATAAGTCTTGAAGGTAGACGTCTTGTGCACGTGGTAAAATAATTATTTAATGAAGTAAAAAACAAATATTTTTTAATTTAAATTTAAAAATTTCCGCCGAATTACTGACGTTAATTTAATATTACTAATCGGCGAAACATCATATATACAGATCCTACTTCTTATTGATATCATACATGCGAAAGTTTGTATGTATGCATGTTTGTTACGTACGTAAAGACTGCTGAATTAATTCTGTAGAAACGTATAATTTTGAAGGAAATTTTTGGGTGTCTTAACAAACGAGGTTGAAGCTGGTCATTTATAAAAATAATGTTGATTTTCGACGTATGTGTTATGTACAAGAACTTTTTTTCACAATTTTTTTTTAAGAAAGGTAAGGAAGTATAAAAGCTATACATTGAAGAAAATCGATTGAGATTAGTTCTTGACATTATATCACGAAGTATATAAGCAATTTATTTAAATTATAATTCAAATGAAACTTGAAAATAAAGTTTTTATTAATGATTACGTAAATGTTTTGAATACATATTATGAATACGCCGTGTCGAAGCTGAAGTTAACGATAGCCGAATCGCGTAATTATTTTAGACATCTTTTTTGTGTGTAAAACTTATAAAACGTGGAAATTCAAATTGAAAAAAGGACTTTCACATTGAGACGTCATCTATTTTTTTTTAAACAGTCAACATTTTATAATATACTAGTTGATCCGGCAAACGTTGTTTTGCCTTACATGTGGTTTTTTGAATTAATAAATAAAAAATAAGGGTTGATCGTAGAAGGGTGAAAATTTAGGATTGTATGTATTTATGTATGTTGTATCATAAAAAAATAGAAAACTAAAAATTTTCTCTAAAAAATAGAAAAAGAATTAGGGGTGGACTACCCTTAACATTTAGGGGGATGAAAAATAGATGTTGGCCGATTCTCAGACCTAATCAATACGCTTACAAAGTTTCATGAGAATCGGTCGAGCCGTTTCGGAGGAGTTCAAGTTCGAACCCCGTGACACGAGAATTTTATATATTAGATAAATAAAAAATAATTATAAACAAAATATACCTATATACTGTATGAGAGAATGAGGTGCGAAACTCATAATACAAACTATAACTACCAGTAGCTTACTGAAACTGTGTTTAAAATGTTTCCTGATATTAATTGTATACTTTAAAGAAATATTTAATACCTTATCACTATGAGGTTGTTTTTATAACAAAGGCATAAATAAGAAAGGTAAATACTGTTATTATTAAAGAAACCTTACGATAGCCATATTTTGTACACTAGAAAATAATGTATTTTTATATGTTATACAATAATTCAAGGATTACAATTTTTTGACATGGTTCAATGTTCTATTTCAGCACAATGGAGGAGGTATCAAAAGTATTTGCTTCGAATATAATAAGGGAGAACAAGACTTCAAATAGTCATTTATATGAACTCTTAGAGATAAAGCCAGCAAAACCTTTACCCAAAGATGATCCTGATATGTCAACCTCGTGTGACTTTAGCCCCAAAACTGACAAATACTACGTGCCTAAGAAAAAAAGTAAATTAAAAGTGAGAACAGTTCGAAATGTAAGAGAACAACTGGAAAAGGACGTTTACGAGGAACTGAATTCAGAAATGGAGAAACATAAAAATATTTTGTTACGTAAAATAAGAATTGGTTCGTCTAGACAAGAAGCTACCAAAAAGATTGCTAAAGGTATCCTTCGTAGCAGCTCTCCTATATGTAAAGATGTATGGCAAATGTTGACTTATTTGAACCCAGAAGACCATTCACATTCCGCACAATTTGTTCTTTGGAATCGCAAGTCTATCCAAATAAATGGCAGTAAAGGTGGTAGGAATAAATTCATCTGCAATTTTGATGTTGGCAAAGACAATGTTAATTTAAAGGGCTCTTTGGTTAAATCGAATCATATCTCTCAAAGAAATAAAATTCTTCACAACTCCTTAAATGTCAAATTTAAGCCGGGACCGCTATCAAAGAAAGCACATCTAGATTACTCATATCAGAAGTTCCAATATGGCGATTGTACTGTAGTAAGCTTACCAAAACCAGCTTTAGATGTAAAACCTTTATATGGAACGCCATTAACTTCAACAATGATTAATTTTCTGAGTGGAAATTTTATGCAAAATGCTGATGGGATAATAACAGAAAAATGGGCCGAATTTTCACTTTCTACTCTCGGTGTAATTAAAAGAGGTACTCCTGTTCAATCTGAGAAAGGTGCATGTGTATCATTTGATTTACAATATAAGTGTAACCAAAATCGTATATTAATGCGTTATGGAACGAGAAACAGTAAATGCGAAACTTTATCTTATGAGAACGAAAAATGTTTGTCACCGGAGGCGGAAATAGATATTGTATTAAGTAAAATATTAGATTATGTAGAAATAAAACTTGAAGTAGAAAGACTGCATGCAAAGGAAGACGAAATGGATTGCAGTGTATCTGATGTGAGTGATAAAATTGATTTGATGCCAAAAGATAAAAATAAAAGAAAATTTTGTGAGCTAGATCGATTGGACGTCACAGTTATAAAATTGTCGAGTGCAGAGACAGAAAAAGTAAAATGTACAAAAGATTATTGTTCCTTAGGCTGTATTTGTAGTTCTTTGGAATGTTCCTACAACTTAAAAACACATTGTGGCCGTACTGAGTGCATGTTTGAATGTAAATGTTTTAATTGTAACCGATGGTCCTCACCTCATGCTTTCCATAAGTTTTCTGGGCTTGAAGATTTAAATAAAAAAATTAATTCAGGCCTAGCCAAGGAAGAACAAAAATTCCGGCAAACTGTCATACTTTCCGGCGAAAAAAGTATTATGTTGAAATCAGAACGTAGAAATTGGAAATCTTGTAAAAGATATGCAGATTTCTACAGCAATATGTGTCTCAAATCTGTGAAAGAATCTAGAAAAGAACTATTGATACTTACACCTAAACTACCGTGTGATAACATTGAACCTTGGTGCATGGTTCACAATTTGTATAAATGTTTTTGCAAAGGAAAATTCACTGAACGGAAATTAAATACACTTGATCAAAGTGACACTTCCGATGAGGTTACGGATGTTATCCAACCAACTGAAATTAAGTTAGTAGAGAAGCCACTTATTGAGCCACCAAAAACGAGATCAAGTCTCCGCATAAACGACGGTAAGAAGGATATTTCTGCCATCAAAAACACAAATGTGCCTAACGTAATTGAAGTGGAATCAAGCATAGTCCAACCAGAAGTTACAGAATGTGACGGTTTCCAATGTGCTAGAGTAATACCGTATAGTGGAAGAAAATTTAACAATGAATACTACTTGGAAACAAATCGTAAAATTGTTGAAATGGAAAAAAATGATCGAAGACTCGTAAAAAAAATGGAAAATTTAATGAAAATAAACGTAGAGAATGAGGAACCTCAACCACAACAAGGACAACTCACATCTAATAAAAACGATCGAAACGAACTAGATTACTTTCCAAAGCTTTGTAAAGACTTCTTTGATAAACTACCCTATAACCCAAAAATGGTCGCGTGGATCATTGCTTGTTATAAACACTGCAAAAAGTGTAAAAGCCAAGGAAAAATTGAAAAATTTTTAAGGCCTCCGCGTTTTATGAGAGTTGGATTTTACACTTGGGAATTTATACTCTCTAGATATAATGAGACAAAAAACTTCTTTTTAGTTACACCGGAGAAACCGCACAAAATTTTTGTGGCGATAAACCAAAAGCACCCTAGGCTTAAATCGTTTATTAACATAAAAGACTTAAGTTTGGATGATGTCCAAAACTATCCCGACGAGGTACAAAACCTTCGAAAAAACGCAGTGGCAAGAGAAGATACTTTTTGGATACTGCGTGGTTTGCCGTATTGTTGGGAGTTCTATGGCGTAGTCAAGAAAAAAGTAAGCGAACACATGGGGGATGACAACATTATTTGTTCCTTAAAGTGTGAAGAACAAGAGCCGTTGGATATTGGTAAGGGGCCATTAAGCATATGTTACGGATTTTCTGATGACGAGCCAGAAGAAAGTAATTCTAACAGTATTTCTATAGATATTGAAAACAATGATGATGATGTTATTAATATCGATGAGGATGTCTTATATATAGAGAACGACGATACCAAATTTAACGAAACAAAAATAAATGAAAACATAACGAACCCTATGACAAAATGGTATGTGATGATAGTAGAGGACGATTTTAATGAACTACATTTTTTCAACAAAGGATTCTTTGTCCAATATGATCATATAGTTCAAGCAATAAACGTGTCACAAACATCTAAAAAAACTGTTAAATTATATTGTCAAAAACGAAACTCAAGTAGCGAGGAATCAATAGATTTTGGAATTTATGCCATTCCGAATGATAATCGTAATGTTGTTATTGGACCTTATGAACCGAATGAGCCTCTAGGTATTGAAATTGTTAAGACATTAGTTCCAAAAGTTAACGTAGGAAAAACAAGAGGTATGTGTATAGCTATAAAAAGAAAAGATATCACAAAATTACTAGACGAATCGCTTTCGTTTATTCCGCCGGATGTTGGATCCCAAAATATGATTCCATTAGAAAAAGAACTGTCAAAGGACATTAAAAAGAACCCCACCTCGTCCACTTCAGATAACGTTATCCCCACAGACTCTGGTCAAGATGATACAAAAGATAAAAGTAAGATAGAATCCCCAATCAAAGCCCCTCAGGTAACCAAACCTATAAAGCCCATAAAAATTCGGAAATCCGACGGATTTTATTGTGTTTATCCAAAATTTCCCAATTCCCCCAAAAGCTCTGCGCTAGCAATTATACCGAAAGCTTGTCTACCAAAGCCTATCCAACAGAAATTCGGAGCTGGAGTTGTAAGTCCTCAACGTCTCGCACCGAAGCCAGTTGCTGAAATAGCTCCACAAGTTAAATCTAGTGAGGTCGAAACAAAGACAAAGTTTCAAGGAGGTATGAGTGTACTAAAACCTGAAGAGATCAATAAAAGGATATTAGAGAGCTTGCCCGGCCCGAGCTTTGACACTCTCTACAGCAATCTGGATAAGGACATAGAAAATTATTTAGCAACGGCGTCCGAGTGTACACTTCCTGATGAAGATGAGGTGTATGTTATATCAGATGATGAGCCCGAAGATAAGATAGTATGGATACGACCTACAACAATTCCGTCCCTTGGTTGTATCCCCGCTAAGGTTAACGCCGACGAGCACATAAGTTTTGAATTTCCTGGCTTTAAATACACGGACTTTTATCCTAAAGATGAAGCGTTTCGTAAAATAAATTTGTGAGTGATCGTTTTTAGTCATTACTTGATAAGTTGAATAATGCATTGAAAGATTTAAATATTGTTGACTGTTGTAGGGTATTGTCAAGAAAAGTTTATGTGCCCAAACAACTGAAGGTTCAGTGGGAAGTTATAGAAGTTAGCGGTAGTGATACTGCCATTAAAAAACTAGAAGAAAGCGACTTAACTGCGGATTTGGTAAGAATACTTTCAATACTCTTATAACATACTAACTGACCCAGCAAACGTTGTTTTGCCATACATGTGATTTCAATTTTCAATTAATAAATAAAAATAGGGGTTGATCGTAGTGAGGTAAATGTTTAGCGTTATATGTATTTTTGTATGTTGTATCATAAAAAATAGAAACAACAAATTATGTTTAAAAAATAAAAAATAACGATTAGGGGTGGACTACACCTATCAATTAGGGGAATGAAAAATAGATGTTGTTCGATGCTCAGACCTCCCAAATATGCACACAAAGTTTCATAAGAATCGGTCAAGCCGTTTCGGAGGAGTATGGGAACGAAAACTGTGACGCGAGAATTTTATATATAAGATATAAATTGGACATAACTAATTGACCAGGAATGATTTGAAGCATCTGATTTAATTAATATTTAATAGAATAACTGCGTCTTATTTATATGTATTGATGTAACGACCCTTCACAAATTTAAACATAATTTCTCTTATTTTTTTTTCTATTCCTTACCCCCGGGCGAGGTTGTCCCTGGGCAGTGTATGTGTAATATTTAAAGCTTTAATCATTAACTTAAAGGTCATTAAAAATGAGATTAACAAATTGAAATCTAAAATAATGGCAGTAGATTAGCCATGTTTTTCCATTAGTTGTACCTGTTTTTTTTATATTTCTAAATATAAATTCGTTTTGTTTTCATGATAATTTTTAGGTTTCCGCATCTAGAAGGCATTTTTAATATTCAGTAGAGGTTAAATTACATTTAAAACCTGCAAGACTGGTGTTGCAATTTATAACTTATCTTAATGTACAATCGTTAAATACAATTTTAATGAAGCCTCTTTTAACGGATGCAAAACATGTTTTTTTTTTTCAGATATTGACAAATCAAGGTCTCAAAAAACGAGTTGAAGTAATAAAGAGAATGAAACCGAAAAAACAAAGCCCAGTGAACAGTGAAGCACAACTTAATACTAAAGTAAGTTTCTTGAATATGGTAAATGTAAAAAAATAAAAATACGATTTGCAAAGATTTGCATTTCTCTGGTCAGATCTCTCTGACCAGATCAGCATTAGTTTCTTCAAGAACCATCAAATTGGGTTCTTAATTTATCCTCGAACAGCCAAATCAATTTTGAAGTCGGTTAAATATTGGATGTTCCATTTATCGTATTGAAGTAAACTTTTGTTTCAGAAAATTGAACATGACAGCAACTTAGCGGAGAATACAGATACATTAGTTTCTAAGAAGGAGCATATAGTGCGAACTCTTTCTAAAGCAGATGATAAAGAGAGACAGGAAATGGCTGATCGATTGAGTACGCTTCTCTCTGAAGCTGAGTCGTAATACAAAGTGATTAAAATCCTGAATTTTCAGTGACAGTTGCTGTGGCAAGGCGAAGTTAAATATTGTACTAGAACTAGTCATTGTGACTTTAAATTTCTTTATTAAACATGTGTTTGTGTTACCTGCTTTTAGGATTGCCTATTGGATTCGTAAATAAAAATAAATTTCGGAGTTGCTATTCAAATAAATTCCTGGTGTCAAGAAGTGTAATTCGATTTTAGTCGATTATTAAATTGTTCTGCTATGTTTACTTTGCCTAATTTAAGGCTAAAGTGTTGTAACTAAATTCAGTTACAACGTGAATACAGACAAAACCAGATGTTGGATATTTGTCTTTAAAATTTGGGATATTGTTTAATGTTTTTTTTTTAATTATTGACAATCCTTTCAATTTACTCGAAGCATTTTGAGCTTTCGATGACTATGGGTTAAGTTTTAACAGACTGATGCAAAACTTTGAGACTGTTAATTTTAGATTGCGTGCCTAGAGTCGCAAATCTGTATGGAATTTTGCAATCAGCAGGAGTTGCTTGCTATATTTCTTGAAATTTCCTTTGTATAGTATCATAAGTGTTTTTCAATTAATTGACAAGGCTAGTACTGCCTAAAGATTGTCTTTAGATTGAATTTTCTTAGTTTGTTTTACGTTACGTTACGTTACGTTTTAATTTGTGTTTGTTTGAGCAAGTATGAATGTGAGTACCATGGACTCAAAACAAATTATCGAAGCCAAACCAAAAATCGAAGTTTGATCGAACAACTAAAGTATGGTTCCAAACCATAAAGAATTTATTTTCATTTACATGTCACCACATGATATTAATACGTGTTTCCTACTTACACAAATTTATTAAACATTTTGGGTCTTGGGTATCGCAACCTTTGTCTATGGCCCCTGGTAGTTGTAATGCTCTGTAAATATCATCTGTTTAATGTTGTATATGTAAGTGTATCATTGTTGCTCCTATCAACAAATCTGTGATAATACAATTATGTTTTATTTTAGACTTATTTTAATCATACCAATTTCCTGGCCTGTAATCTCTCAGCACACATTTTGTGTGTTGTAATTTCCCGTCTGGCTCCTTCTAAAATTATTTTGATTATTTAAGTAAAATAATTTTTAAAAGTTATATAAATAGTTAAAAATTAAAAAATACACTTGTCTTGCCTAGATCGTAGCGGTGATTTTATTAAGTCAAGCGCCCCTACATAGAAGGCACCCACTTGTGAGGTCTCTGGCATTGTGTCCATATTCAAACGATCGAGCCTCCTGCCCGTTTGCCCCTTGTTTTATAAAAAAAATATTCTTAAGATATATATGTATGTACTATAATTATTTAATACTAGCTGACCCGGCGAACTTCGTACCGCCTTAGCGTAGCTTTGATGCACTTTTATTTTGTATAGTTGACCTATCTTATTTCGTATTATAAGAGTGAAAGAGATAGAAACAAGTCACGACTCTCTCACTCTCTCTCATGACGTTGACATTCGTTACGCGCGTTTTGTTCCTTTACGTAGACTGCGGAACCATAATAAAAGTAGCCTAAGTGACTCCTTATTACATCAGCTACCAATCAAAAAAAGTCCCGTCAAAATCGGCCCAGCCATTCCAGAGATTAGCCGGAACAAACAGACAGACAGAGAGACAAAAATTAAAAAAAATGACGTATATATATTCATATGCATGTAGTAAAAAACGGTTATTTCAATATTAAAAACAGACACTCCAATTTTACATATTAGTATAGATTTAGGTCTAATTTAGAGAGCTTGTGTTATGGGTGCTTATACAGCGTATATACAGAAAATTATGTTTCGACTGACTCTAATCGTGATGATATATTGTTATGACATGCAAAAATATCTATATTAACATTTTTCTGTGAACTCAAAATTTTACACATCGATCCATGGTATCAGCACGTATTCTAATATTTTTTTGGTAGAGGAAAAACAACAATATACTGGTGTATGGTTAAGAGAATGCTTTATAAAGATCTCATAGAAAATAAATACGAAAAAAGTTATTGAAATATTTTCGACGGACTCTGCTGTTACTGCAGACTGTCGCTAAGGTGGTCCTGCAGTACATGCATTGTTTACTTACTTTTGAAAAAAGCAACAATGTTTTCGAGCCCCGTTCGTTACCCGTGTTACATCGTAATGCGAATGCTGGCGAACTTAAAGTACACAACTCTGCATACTTGCGTCAGGTCCTTAAAACTAGAGATTGCTAGAACAATTTCAGAACATATTGGTTTCGTGAGAGACTAGCTAGAATCCCTTCAGGGACTCACGCTTTCTGGTGACTCGTCAAAGCAAGCGAATTTCTGTCAGCCGTGTGTCCCACCTTTGCACAGGGCAATGACTCCTTGGCCCATATGTAATCCGATCTTTTGAGCTGTCTCTTCGCCTCCAGCTCGCCTTTGGTTGACCAGGCTTTATAATAATAATAAAAATACTTCATTGCACATATAAAACGGAAAAAAACTTATAATAGACTTAAAAACATTAAAAAAAATTAATTATGAACTTATAATTAATGTCTGTGTACAGAGGGCGGTCTTATAGCTACGATAGCTATTTCTTCCAGACGGTTGTCTGGAAGAAATAGCTATCGTATCGTAGCGGGTTGGAGGTCTTCCTGCATCTTGTACGACTAAGGGACCTTCAGGAAAAGAGTGTATCGAGACTAAAAGGTCGGCAACGCACTTGCGAGTGCCCCCTATTGCGAGTATCATGGCCGGCGATATCACAAAGAACAGGTGAGCTTACTGCGCGTTGGCACTATTGACCTATTTTATATAAAAAAATATGAAATAAAGTGCAAAATAAAACAAAGTTGCTTTTTTATAATTTTTTATATTTATTAGTTCAGGACAATGCTTTGTAATTCGTATTTCAAGTGGTAATTTATGTCTACAAACTATTAATATGCGCAAACAGCAATCACAAATTCTCAATTATTAAAATACTATACTTTTGAAATCTATTATAATTTTCTATGAAAATATCGTATCTGTATATTTTATTATGAAGGCAAATTAAAGGGTGATGGGTGTGAATCAATTGGGATCAGGAATATTGCACGAAACTTTTATAAGCCCGTATTCCGAGTGTTAAATATTGGAAAACGTATCGCTATAGCATTCCAGCGTATCGAAAGACGATATTACAAAGTTACAAGTCTCAAGTTTAATTTCAACACTGACTAGTTTCGTTTAAATCTTTCGTCGTCCTTAAAATAATACGGGCTTATGATTATCGTATGTGGATCTTTAGACAAGAACTATTCCAGTTTTATATATTATGATTATATAAACAATAATCGTAAAAAGTACAAATAAAATGTTATATTAAAGCATAAATATGTGTTATATAAAAGTCATATATGAGATATTTATTAAGATACGATTATTATCAGAATTAGAATGAAACAAATTTCGCTGCTCTTGCCCGAAGACCCAATGGAAACAGGACGTGCTTACACTCTGATGGACTTTATTGCTGTGTATTAAGGTACATATTACAATGCACTGAATCAGCCATGCTTTGAAGCTTGATGAATGGTCAGTCTCATACGACAGAGGAGTTTCAAATTTATATTGTCTGTGTGTTTGGTAAATAGACCGAAAGCGAAAACGATTAAAGGCGTATACAATGTAAACTATTCAAATACTAATAATTCCCGCCCTCATTGGTGCGTTGCCGGGCAACGACCGTGTTTTGTTTTTCATCATAAAATTTTGTAGAACGATATTTTTGAATTCCGCATTCGTTCGTTAGTCCTCACATAACTAGATTTTTTTAATGATTATTGCTTTCGACGTCGGTCTACTTACTTCGGCTACGCTTAAGTAAATTTATTGACACGACCAGATATCACCTACATCTGATTTAGCGGCCTAAGTGCGGTCTGCGGAGGGGCGACGAGTGGGGCGGGGGGGAATGACGAACTCGTGGTGGGGGGGAGGGGCGAACGGGTTGCTCTGAGCGAAGCCCGACGCTGACGTCTGCCGCTGCGGCACAGGTGCCCGGCGTTGAGGGGACGACCTGGAATTAGCAGATGTTCAGGACCAACTCTGTCGAAATGCGTATCTTAGTGTTGCATACCAACGTACTCAAGACTCATCCTACCAGTTATCTGTAATTGGTTTAACTAACCGTTTACTCTTCATGAGTGCGGCTGCACATAAAAAAATACTCTACGGCTTTAAAAGCGCATTTATTTAGTATACTAAGCATTACTATATCTCCTCAGTTTGAAAAAGTAGTCCACTGTTAGATTCTTGATCCTTGCGAATGGTAAAGACGTATTCATAAACGCTAATACTTTCTCAAAATATTATCCATGCATCTAATAGAATCAAATGCTAATATCTGTAAGATGTAATTTTTCATGTGTTACTCATACGAGAAATTTTAAAATCATATTACTTCTACAAAAGTTTGTTAAATTCAATACGAAAATTTACTTGTATCATGTATTTAATAACACTTTAGCATTTAATACTTTTTAACTCGGAACATATTAAAAACAAAAACATTCAGAATGTTTAAGGGAACATTTGGTTTGCCGCAAAAGTACGAATCGCAATAATAAAAATAAAAGGTAAAGCATGTTCTAAAAACATTGGTTTTAATAAACGCAAACAAAAAAGCAAGAAGCAAAATATTCACTACAACGAATAGGACCCTAATACACCATCTAATGAACAAATACTCAAAGCCATCTCAGTAACAAGCAATCCTGCGAATGTCAAATGTCACACTTCAAAAGTGACAGCTGACATTTGAGTGAACCGTGACAGGCCGTTGTTTTGAGTGGCGTGAGCGTTTTGTCAATTACTTGGGTGAGGTGTTGAATTCGACGGCGGACATTTGCCTGGGCGGTAAGGCCGGCGGCACACCGCGGCCCGCACTCGGTGCCGCGCCGACGCCGACACGAGGCGGTATCTACACAATATTCGCAGCGGTTTGCAAACATCTTACTAAAATGTATATAGTATGTGGAATTTGTTTTATTTTTTATATTTGAGTTAGACGCGGCTAACTAAACGTTTTCAGCAATTTTACTATTTGTATTAAGTAGTTGTACTTAGACCGGTTTGCTTGGATAATTTTTTTTCTTTTAAATTGCATTCCAGATGTTCTAAAGTTTTGGAAATTTCTCTCAATATGTTAAAAATGTCCAATAATATAGCCAGTAGCATTCTTGCTTATAATATGAAACGACATTAAAATAAAAATCTTACCGTGGGTGGATCGTGGCTTTTGGGTGGCGATGAATGCGACATAGTCCTAGCTAATCGATGCTGGGGCGCGGGGGGAGGGGGGCGACGAGGGGGCAGGCTCCCCGTGCGATGCACTCTATCTCGCTCACTCTCCTTACGAATACTGTTGCTGTCTCTTTCGGGACTATCCCTAACGTCTCGACTTTCTAATCCTTCATGCTGGCCGACACGGGATGTAACGTAATCCTGTAAGATGTGAAAAATTCACGATATAAGAGATTGAAAAAAGAGGTTATTTCTCAATTCCACAATTCCACCGTATTGTGGTGGATAATTAATAACAAAAATAGATTTTAATCAATAGCTCAATCACAATCAAAGATTGCTTGCCAAAAATGTCATTTTCTTCAAAATATTTTTCTGGTGCCATTTAAAAAATTAATTACCAATTAAAAAGAAGACTTACGGTTCTAGCGTCGGGTCTTTCTGGTAAAGTCCTTTGAGTTTGGTAGGACTTATCAGAGGCCTTTTCGGGGTAGTTCCTATCTGGAGGCCTATCAGTCCTTTCTGGCTTGAGGTCAGCCTGATGAGGCCGTTCAGGTAATACCCGCGGAGTCTGCCTATCAGGAGGCACTCGGGGTCGATCAAAACCTGGTTCTGAATCTCTTGAAAATTTCTCTTCACGACCAGAAGTTCCTGACTTATGCTGGAATGTTTGGTTATTGAACTTTATTATCATAGAGACTATTTGAGAAAACAAAATGGTACGTCATTGAAAAAATAAATTACATCAACATTAGTTCATTACTTTAGTAAGAATTTTCATGTAGAGATAAAATAAATTATAAGTGAGAGGTCCACCACGAATTTTACTCGTACGAGTATGAGTCCGTACGAGATCCACTCGTACTCGTACTAGTACTTTTAAATACCTGCTGCGAGGCAGCTCCTGATAGATGTTGCGGCGACGGTGGAATCCTCGCCGCTTGCTCCAGAATCGCCTTCTTCTGCTCTTGTCCCGCTGCGAAGTATGAGAACACGCACAACACCGCGTAACATATTTGGTCCGCCTGAAATATTTTTAATTTTAACAACGATTTCAGCTATGCGTAAGTCATAGCGAAGTGCGCATGCAAACGGGATTGACAGATTTAGACGCAGCTACACAAGATTATATTCTTTAAAATATTGTTTTTTATTAATACAGTGTCTTAGCACATTGAAATAAAATTAAATACACAAAACTCATCACAGCCAGTTTTGTTTGTTTTGTTTAGTTTTGTAATATTGATAATTGATATTCCAATTTCCATACAGGACTAGTAAAATATATTATTCATTTGTACTGAGCGGTTATATGTACACTGGTACTTATATGAAAATGATTATAATAGAATATTTTGTGTCTGTTACCAGTTAAACTTTTCGTTGTTCAAACGTTCTAAACCGTCAAGAATCCCAAAGCAACAAGCGTCAAAATAAATGAAAAGCGAAAAAACATGAAAAACAAAATACATACATCATGAAACATAGGGTGCGTATGCCGATTCGGTTTCAACATAGAGATAGTACCGAGAAAACCAAATGGAGAATATACGATGAAGGTCAAGCACTACTTTTTCTGCCTACAACAAATACAGTGCTACGTTACTATGCGGCGACGGCGCTGGCTACCGTCATAAAGAGCGTTCGTTGAAGAAGTACGTAAGACGTATACGTGTGTACGTATGTGCGCTCGTACTCTGATACAGAGCAACACTAGATCCTTTACGGTTCTGGTGGTGCTTACAGTTTAACAAACCACACTGACCAGACCATAGACAGATTCAGATAAAAACAATAGACAGTCAATGCCATGATTCTGTTCGGAGTCCGTAGCAAGCGGCGTTGTCATGCCAGTGAACATACACAACAATACAAACGCGTCCAACAGTAACGCTGTTTTAATAATGTCCATGACATTTTCTTTCAACTTATAGTGTGTGTGTGTTCGTAATTGAAAGATTATAGGCGCTAAATTATAAACCGAATTTTGGATCAGCTACAGATTCTGAATTAGACGATTAGTTTTTTCATTATAATAAAAAAAATTATATTGCGTCTTAAATTTCAACGCATTAGGATTTGAAGATGGTGTCTTGTAAAGGGTGACAGTGTAGAATTGATGCAGACTTTCCCAGGTCGTGTTACCTCTCGACCTGACGGATCACTGGAACTGACGTGGCCAGAAGTTTTTGGGGCTATTTGAACTCGAGTATGTGATCAAGCCTTGCAGTCTTTTACAGTCCAAAATGAAAATATACATGAAGAAATACGGATCGTATTGCAGGATGTGTTGCTAGAAATTTTGGATAGTGACATAAATAGGGTAAATAATAAAAAATAATATTATTATTATTAAATATAAAATTTGTAATTTTAGAGAATCACCATTTCACCTTCAAATCCTAACGCGCCGAAATTTCACGGCACAAATATAGATATCAAACAAATTCTAGATTTCTAATTAAGAAATAAGTTGTAGCTGAACCAAAACGGCCTAATTTTGTGCCACTCTTTATATTGTGTGGAAATTGTTATGGTTAGAGTGCGTGTTTAAATACGAGATCTTGATGTATAATCAGTTTTAATAATAAAATATGTATTATCAAATATCCGACAGCGGCATTATAATTTTTTATTCAAACATTTTACAAAGAAGATTAGATTTACATTTAGATTATACAATTGAATTTTAAATGCATTGTAGATCTAGCGAGTATTGAGACACGAACCTTACCACAACATACCTATATCAAAGATCCAATAAATTAAAAGAAATTATAAACAATCAATCTTAAAAGAGCGTTACTGTGTGTTAAATGTAATAAAACTTACCATAACGGATTTGTACTTTCTTTGTGTAATTTGTCTTGTCTTGGGATCTGTAAATAATAATGAGCATTTATCATTCCTTACAGCCAAAACTTATTCGGTGAAGTTAAAAAACAAAAGCTTTCCACGATTAAAAGCTCTCGCAGATTATTTAATCACATTCTAAGAGAAGAGAGATTCTAAGAGAAACAAATGAAATGTCTTCGTTATTAAAACTTATACCGAAATTGATGAAAATAATATAGGACTTACTGAATTCTTCTAAAACGAAGATACCTCCGTTCTGTGTGAAACACTTTCGTATGTGATCCAGCCTCACAAAGAACTGAAAGATAATTTATGTCGTCACTACATCAATAGTCACATTTAATACACATTATTTACAGTTCTAACACGAAATCGTTCTTAGCGCACACACCTCTTGCAGAGCCAAGAGCAATTTCAAATCGAACTCTAAAGCTACTACAAAATATGTAAACACTAATCTAATCTACTCTAACATGCTTAGCAGTCGTTAAATTGCGTTAAAAAACAAAACAGCCATGCATGACTAGCTGCAACATCAGCCAAAACACGATTCGCCAATGTCACGAGCGACATCAGTGAAGCGGAACAAGATCCGTATTCCATGAACAGCGAGTGAGATGATGGAATATGGGCCCAAGTGGAGAGTTCGGTGTGAGGTGCGAGCGAGCGCGGTGCCAGGGCTGAGGGCCGGCAGAACTCAGAACTTGTGAGATGGCAATGCTCTACGACTAACCTCGTCACAGCTTACGCTACGGCCGCCGGGAGACTAACCTCGTACGTGCGAATGACAGATCTGACGGACGCCGCCGATCCGTGAACGTATGCAAGCTATCGGGTGCGTATGAACAAAAAGGGCGAGTGCATGCACGACGGCGCGAGCGCCAGCCGCACTCGGGTAACTAAACAACGCTAACGGCTAAAACAATCGAAAGCCTCAAACTACAAGTAAAGCCCTACGAGCTCGGACGGTCTAATCGCTACCGATCGGGCGTCCGTTACTAAACCACTGAGTACCTCGAAATCCTTCAGGCGACGGCAGCGGGTCCGCAGGGAGAACAGACAAAAAAGATATTAGTTGAGGGCCGAGCGCTACTCAAGGACCATCTCAAAAGTTCCTAGCGGAGCGCCGCAGCGGATGATGCAGACAGATAGCGCATGCACAAATCATATGTAAATCATGGACAACGTTTAACCTTACAATGTAAATAAAAATGTCTAGCTATTACATCGAAATAGTAATAGAAAATACAAAAATTATTTAGCAAAGCTGCGTTCGTAAAATCGTATCCATGGAGATCAGAGTTTCGTAGAAAGTTAAATAAAGGAGAATAGGAAAGTTTGAGTGGTCCTTGCATGGTCTTGATATGGGTCTAACGTCTATTTATCTGGGTTTGGCTAATTACTTAATGGTCTACGAAATTGTCGTCCCTAGTGGATCATTTCTCAGCAGAGATTTGCAATGCACTAAATAGTATGAAACGAAGCCCTTGGCATAGAATGTTATTCTATAGAAATCTCATACTTGAATCCCAAAAGCGATAACACTGACGTATCCTTACCTTACAAAGTAGCAAAGTTGGTATAAATGTAACAAAAGCGGACAACAGATTTAGGTGCAAGAGATAAATGCGACATACCTTGCTATGGTGGAACAGTAGCCCGACGCCTTCCATGCAAACCTTGAATGATTCAAATAGTGTGTTAAATTTGTATATTTGGATGATATCATTGTACTATTAGCTACATATTTTTATTTTCGTTTGTCTTGAAGTAATCTCTGTTTCTATATTTATCAATAAGTATGTATAATTCCTTCGAATTTCTGAATTATTCTGTATCAGTTTTAAAATAAAACTATGGTACAACTCTATATAGTTTTAAAAGTTGGTTATAAACGAGTCAAAGATGACTTAAAAAAATCAACGGCCGGTTTTAAATTGAACAGTAATAAAGGTTTTAAATTAGATATAAAAAAGTGAAAGAGATAGAGAGTGAGATAGACCTGTATGAGTCCACCCTCTCCTGAAGCGCAGTCTTGGACCGGAAATTCGCCCCCCAGTTCCGCTGCTTCCTGTTTCCGCCCACTTTTCTCCATCGCCTCTTTAATACTGTAGTACAGCGCTTTGCACTGTGAACAAATAGCATTATTGTCCCTAATTTTTTAGGGTTCCGTATCAAATGTTTTACTCAGACTGTCTGTGTTTGAATTCATGACCGATAATGGTGAATTGGAATTCTCGGCAGATGATGTGTTTCTGTTACCTCAATATCACAGAAAAACGACATACGACACATATATATTTTATACATAATAAGATTATTCATGAAATTTAGCGGACTTTACTAAATCTAATATATAAAATATTCGGGTCGCGGTGTTTGTGGTTAAACTCCTCTTAAACGGCTTTCCCGATTCGCATGAAATTTTGTGTGCATACTGGTCTGAGAATTGGACAACATCTATTTTTCATCCCCCTAAATATTAGGGGAAATCCACCCCAATTTTTTTTTTCAATTTCAGAAAAAAAAATGTAATATACATCAAACAAAAATACATACAACCCTAAATTTTTTACCCCTGTACGATAAAACCCCTATTTTTTATTTATTTATATGATTTTATTGAAATAAAAAATGATTGCTAGAAATCACATGTACGGCAACGTTTGCCGGGTCAGCTAGAATGTTTAAATTACCAGGAATGAAACCTCTATACTTACTCACCTTCTTTGTATAATATTTATGTAATTGCGTTTGGCCACCATTCTTCCTCCAAAGGCATAGGACGCGTATTTTCGGACTATACGTCATGTTCACTAGACGCTCGTACCACCAACGTTCAATTATTGTACCTGTGAGGTAATTAGTGTTTAACCTTTAGTTGATAAACTGATTAGAACATTTTAATTTACACTTCTATTGAGTAAATGATACACCGCGTGACATTAAAAGATTAAATAAAAAAAGACGGTAGTTTAAATTTTTTATAAATCACCCGCGCACCGACGATTACACTGACGAATTACAGTGTTTGTCAAGCTTTTTCATGAAATAAAAAACGCGGTATAATAAAGTATTGCGCGACCCCCTTTGACCCTTCGGTTTTTTATCATGTATGTATGCGAATGTTACAGTAATACTATTAACAATATTCATTGTCTTTGTTTTTTTACTAAACTACCCATTTTTTTCGACCTCTGGCGATCACCCAACAGGTTGGAAACCAATGGTGAATTAGAATGATGTCATTTGAAATATAAGCGTAGCTGAAATTCAAAAATTCAATTTTATCTTATTCATATTCCGCTTCTTAAATTAAAAGTTCGTCATTCAAAATCAAAAATTAACGTCTCCTACAAAACTTACATATATGTATATATACCTATAATTGGAATATAGTTGTCAAACGTGTGTAAGCTATTCTATATATTTCTACATTGACAATTTAAACCTTATTGCTATCAATTTAGAGATGTACAGAATAGGTTACGCTCTCTAAAACTGTTTGACAGGTCTAACCTAAATTAAGAGATTTTTAGTTTAGAGTGTGTACATCAGAATCGCCACCAATGTGTGATATATAAATATTTAGTAGTGACTTAGTATAAAATATTGGCTATTTCTAATTGTCTACATATCACAGTTTTGGTCGGTTGACAGTACTGATGCTTTCTGTTTTCTTGTTTATATTTGTATGTCAATTGGCTGTATGTGGTGTAATCTTAATAAATAAATAAGATTAATATGATAAATAAAGATTCATCATCAAATTTGTTTAAAGCATACTAAGTGTATAATAAATCTTAAATCTCACTGTTTTAATAAACACATGTTCATCATTCCATAAAGAAAACGACAGAACCATAGATTACAAAATGAATCCTGACATTAGCCACAAATATTAATCACAAAAAAAAAAAATATAATTATTATTTTATTCTCTATAAGGACTTCCAGCAACGCCTGTAACTAACTGATGTTATTGTTATAATATCACAATCAAGTCGTAAGTTTACAGGATTTATTCGAAAAGCCTAGTAAAGTTGTATCCAAGGCGGACTTTATTCTAAGTGTGTATGTATTTTTCTTATTATTGATTATACCTTGCGTAGAGCGAAGTACGAGGCCGTCAGTGCGGACTTCCATAAAACGCAATGGACCGCTCGCGTCACGTTCGTGCACTGTGAACGACGCGCGTCGTGCCTGACGCGAGCCCAAAGCCTTCAGCTCTATATCGTTCCCATGCTGAAATATTGACATTTCAAAACTGCAAGTCGCTTAAGAATTGAGATTAAATCTTATAAATCCAGTATTCAGACTCATATTAGATTAGTTAGCGCATTGGTCATATTGCCATACTGCCGAACATCTGATCTCAGGTTCAATCGGTACTGTCAAGATTTTTCTTGGTGATGACCATATAATCTGGGTGTTGTATAAATATTTATAAAAAGTATATATTTAACACCTATACACCTTTTCCCCTTTGTGTTTAGATTTTTCAAGAACTGACTATGGATTGTATTCACCACTTCAACTAGTATTAAAATTATTTAGTCAAGAGATCGATATGTGTATAGTTCATACCAATGTCTACAAATTTAGGAAAATTATTGTGAGGCTCTAATTAGACTAAACTCTTAATATGGTCAGAGCTTCCACAATTGTGTTAGATGTACAAATACATATTGTTTAAGTTTATATTAATTTAATATTAATAATTATACATTCAGTTGGTAGGTCATAATAAATAAACATAGCTTTCATTCCGTTTAGCCCACCGTGTGTGAAATTAACTAAGGTGAAATAAGACACTTACCAGAGTATGCACCACATCCAAGAGATGATTAACTTCCTGGCTATAAACCAGTCCTATATGACTCTTAGCCAGCAGTCTCCGTACTTTATTCCTGACAATATCCGCTTCCACACCGAACAAAACCATTGCAGCTGTTAAATTATATAGAGCAGTTGATAGCAGCCGATCTTCTTCATGTTCCAATCTCTTTCTCTCTGTTTCACTTAAACATTTGTATCTCTCCATCATTTCATTCGCGCCTTGGTCCATTCCTATCATGTCTCGTTCTTGGCTCACTGCGTCGAGGAAGGCGTCTTCCCAGAACTGCATTTGGTCCCATAAGTTTGATCTTTCTTTACCTGTTCCCAACATAACTTGGTCTAAAGTTATCTACTTTAAAAATATTAGACAAATAGCCCCCTTGAATTGGGATGATTAGATATGAGGGCGAAAATATATTCAAAATCTATTATTTTGATAAATAATTATAGAATCTGTAGGAAACCCTAATAGATCAATGTACAAGCAATGCTCAGCGAAAAACCCCCCCAACAACTCGACGTACGTTTCGCAGCGATTCGATTCGATTAGTTCTCAACTAGGGTTTTATACTATGAACTTCCGCATAGTAACCAGTGGAGTTTAGTGGGTAGTGGGGCTCTTGCTTGTGGGCTCTGACCCATGCCATGTATATGTTTTCCCGGTGTGGGGGTCTGTCAATGGATTTCCCATCGTAAAAAAAAGGATTAAAATTGGTGATGACATGTGATACTTAATAACAGCTTATTATGTAATAATAATAATAGGAATCATAAGTGCCAGAATTAGGCTTTATGGTAAAGCCACCTACCTATAAGCCCTTGGTATAAATAGGTGCGAGCCGTGTCAGGCGATGTAAGGGGAGACGTGGTTGGTACTCCCACTGGGGCTTTGTAAGTGGTCCCAGATTTCGAAGAGAAAACACTCGCTGCTCGTGGTTTGCCTCCGCCGCGACCACCGGCCTGTGTGAACTGTTTTGACTTACATTTTTGTCTATATATATTTACATACGATTAAGTATATATTTTTAATCTGAATTTTATAGCACAGTCTGTTTGATATAGCATTCATATTTAGTTTTCCTAAATGTATTTATTCAAATATCTAGTCAAAATTAGAAAAAAAATCGGTACTTTTTTTTGTGGCATAGGTGTTTGTTCCTTTTGTTTCATGCTATTAAAAATACTTTTCGGAGGTTATTGATTGGAGGTGTAATTTCTATACGTGCAAACGAAACTATGAGTCTGAGAAAGACTAGTAATTTGTGCATTAGAAATTATTTATTATGTTTAAAAATAAGACGTATAAACAAATATGTGATTAAAAATTTACAGTCCTACAATGATACTTTACATTTAGGAGTATTCTTAATGATAACACTTAATTACATAGACAATAAGCAAGCTAATATAATGATGTATGAAAATGTCAAAGTTAGGTGAGAACGCTTATGACAAGCGGTTTTTATAATCTTTATGAAGACAACCTCTCAACTATATACCTGTTGTTTACTGAGAAACGTCAACATTTAATCGATATTAAATATCATTTATAAGTTACAATTAAAACAAAAATGTCATCGTAAAATGTATTATTATAGTCACTTTAAAATACTTAAGAATACTAATCTTCGCTTCATCACATCGTTAACAAAATCAAAGAATTAATGTGAATTTTAGTTAGCACGTGTTAAACAAAACCGTGTCTATCGGACAACTAACAGCTGACAACTGACGTTTGACAACTGGAGACACAGATAAACACAGACACAGAAATCTGCCACAGATAAACCGAAGCATCAATAAATGTTAGTTGAGAGGTGCCCGACACATCGAAAGCGGAGGCAGCGTGACGACTTACATCAAGATACATGACGTCAGTATCAGAGAGATTTGATTTATATCGATGTTCGTGAAGAACTCTGTTGGTTGTGATAGAGCCTTCGCCCACCGAGCACTCTGATTGCACCTGTCGCCAATATTACACCTTAAACACTTCGTATTTTACCCAGCAAATGAGCATGGCCAACGCCATGACCGCGGACGACCATGCATATAACATCCTACACTGCTCTGTCTAACAGCTTATGCTATTCATAAGCGAGGATATTATTAGCAGTAGAGAAGTTTTTATTACATTGTTATGAGACATTGGTGGCAATTCTGATGTACACACTCTAAACTAAAAATCTTTAAATTTAGATTTAGACCTGTCAAACAGTATTAGAGAGCGTAACCTATTCTGTACATCTCTAAATTAATAGCAATAAGGTTTAAATTGTCAATGTAGAAATATATAGAATAGGTTACACACGTTGGACAGGTCTAAACCTAAATTTCGGGATTTTTAGTTTTAGAGGTTTACATCAGAATCGCCACCATTATTCAACGTTAATGCTTAAAAGCTGCTTAAAACTAAGTTACCTTTTTTAAACAGCTCTTATTTTGACAAGTACAAGGGTATAAGCCATGCTAACTAAAATTGGAACAAATATCATGCATTTAATCTATGTTATACTTACATCAGAATCAAATGATGTTAATTTGCTGAAAAGGAGGTTCCTCTTTGAATTCAACATGTCCTTGAACATTTCCGTTGTACTCTGCGCATCGTTTGCGTCCATTTCCGGGTAGTTCGGCACTGGCATATCTGAAACACGATCGAATGATTTATACGTACTACAAACTATAAGTTATAAGAAATCAGTACTAACCAGATTGAGAGCTCTTCCTCGAAGATGGCGTCGACGGCGTGTCAAGATCTTGCCGATAATCGGTAAGAGACGAGCCCCCCATTCCTCCCTGTTCTAATCCAGCCACTTCCTTGCTCCAGTAGTGGGTATGGGCCATTTCTGTCAACTGGAATACTGACGCCATCCCCCCCAAACCGAAGTTGGAGTATGTGAATTCCAGGCCGTGAATCACAGCTTGAAGAACTTTTAACATTCCTTTCCAGACTGACTTGCTTACAAACTGGAATAATTAACAAATGGAGCTTCAATTAGTTAAAGTCATATTTTATTCACTTCAAATCATACAAATACAAAAATAAAGGTAAATTTACAAGGCGTTATGTAATTGTATTATGTATTGACGTAAATTGAGTTTAGCTGACTATTACAACAATATTTTAATATAGGACTAGATTTGTGTAATTCTCATTATTAATTTTGAAATTTAAATATATTTTTTTGTTTCCGTGTTCAGATTGAGAATAATTTCAGTTATGTGTCAACGATTTTAAACGTTAAAAGTAAACCCTGACTTATAAAATATGGTATTAACTATTAATATTACAAGGAATAAAAGAAATGTTGAATTAACATACATATATTTATGTTAAATTTACAAAATTAGCTCCACTTTTTTTGTTTTTTTTTTACTTTTTCTTATACAGTATATATAACTGAAACAAAATATCAGTTCGGGTTAAATGAGCGTTATAATAATAATAATAATAATAATAAAGCTTTATTTGTTTTTTCTTACTTAAGTAATGTTATTAATTAATTATTTTTATCGGTATGTTAGTTGTTAATTATATTTATTTTTTAATTTAGTGGTTGAAATTTATCGGACCCCGTTTGGGTAAAAGCCTCCTCCCTTATTTGGAGGATGATATATAGTAATAAATATTGAACACTATTTATTTAAAAAAATTAAATGAAAAATGAAGTCTCTGGCAGTGAATGCATGGGAGGCGGTCACCTAACATCAAAAAATGTACAGCAAATATCTTACCACATCTTCAACTTTGTCCGTCGGTGTCGTCTTCCTATTAATATTTCGATTGAGTTTGCTGAGCACCATATTTCTATACGACTCGTCCTCCATCAATTTCTTGAGCCGGTTCAGTTTCAGCCAACCAACCCCTTCGCCTTCCAACACGTGTTGGATCAACTGAAGATATTAAATAAATACAAACAAAGAAAATAAACAGTGCCTCTGCCCGTCATATGACGAAGGGTTCCTTTACGTAGACTGCGGAACCCTAATAAAAGTAGCCTAAGTGACTCCTTATTACATCAGCTACCAATCAAAAAAAGTCCCGTAAAAATCGGTCCAGCCATTCCAGAGAGTAGCCGGAACAAACAGACAGACCGACAAAAATTTTAAAAATGTCATTTTGGTGTATGTATCATATATATATATTCATATGCATGTAGTAAAAAACGGTTATTTCAATATTAAAAACAGACACTTCAATTTTATATATTAGTATAGATTATAACGATTTTTTTTCTTTTTTTTTAGTTGTCCAATTTATTTTTCTTAATATGATATATTTTAAAATGTACTTACGTCATTAAGGAAAGCCTGGTTTTCAGTATTAGGCGATCGCGGCGGCTGCGCTTGCGCAGGTGAAGTCGGTGCAGAGTGGCGTATTAAGGGCGAGCGCTGTACCAAACCCTTGGCGCCTTGCGAGAACGGACCAAACGTTGCTGATAAATGCGTGCCCGTCGCCTCTGGAGGCTTTCCTTGCTTTCCTGGTAAACAAATTAAGTTTCACTTTATAAACCTTGTATTTAAAAAGTACTATTTTTCGCAGACAAAAACCAACAAAGAGTAATACTAATATGTAATTAAAATACAAGTTTTACACTGTGTATTTACAAATAAGGAGTTGCCAAAAACAGTAAATACAAGGGGTTATAAATATCGCCAAATAATTATTAATAATCTATCTACCAATATAGTATTACAATATCGAGGTAGGAAAATAGTAAATAGAAAACCAGTAAGGTTTAATTGCGATTTCGAGAAAATAAAATAATATTGTTCGACAAGAAATAGTTTTTATTATAAAAAAATTAATCTACATTTCATACAATTTGTTCTGCCGAAAAGTTCTTGAGTTTGAGTTCCATTTTCAAAAATCAAAATATTCTTTTCAAACATTAATTATAAGTAAAAACTTTTTCGTTTGTAGGCTCGTTGAAAAATGTAACAGAAGTAAAAAAAAAAGGAAAAACCCTCGAGAATTGATAAACTTTAGACCATGTTATACAATAGAGGAATCTTTAAACATAAATAATAAAGAAAAACAAAAAATCTACTTTAATATTAGGCAATTAAGTAGCTACAGTTACAGCATAATAGAATATTTGGTAACATTCCACATTGTTTGAGAAAATTATGAATATAAAAAAATTCACATACCTTTAGAACCGAAGAAATCGCTAAACATACTGGATGTGGACGCGGCGAGCCCGTTCAGGTCCGAACTAATGTTCGAGAAGAAATCTCTATGCGTAGTTTGGAGTAGGGTTGTTGTTTGAAGAGCGCCAGACTCCCGCCGACCCATCGGACCCGCCCCGTCTTGGCTATCACCCTATTATTGACATGATATATCTTAAGTATAAGGAAAAACACCGCAATATTTCATACATTTAACTTATCGGTTGACCTCCAGCGAATAATAAAATTTGTCTAGAATTGAAATATTGATACTAAGAGTCAATCATGATGAGCGTACTTTTCGGGTAATAAGATGAAAACAACCTGTTTGTGCTGTTTAAGGGGATATTAAAATAAATAATTTCGTGCTAACAACGATTATAGTTCCAAAATGTTTTACTGCGTTCCGTGGTTTAGGATATAATTTTTTTAATCATAAATTAATTCATGATATATTCCATATTTCCACTTTTTATATATAATTTGACGGTAATTTCATATCATATATATATAACCGTGACCCGTGAGAACACAAAACATCATAGATCCTGAATATTTAGTCCTTAAATACCTATTAAATATAGGTATTAAGGCTTACCTTAAGCAAACCTTTTTTCGTCGCAGCTTCCTTCGCACTCTTAGTTAGATCACCCAAAGTAGACTTTCCAACATACGTAAGATCTTCGAATGTGTTCTTGCTAACAGCGGTTGCGGATTTACTCGCTTCCAGCGCTGATTTGGAAGCCTCCTGAACACTTTTCGATGCTTCTTCAGCCGCTTTTTTAGCATGCGAAGTGAGCTAAAATAGAAATAAACCGAGCTAATTCAACGCTTTCTATAGAAGAATTGAATATTACGCTACATAGACTTAGTACTAAATATGGGTCTCGCAGAGATATGAGTTTACTACAACTAGTCTACTGGATAATTTCAAGCGCTAAAATCATCAAGACGTGCTAATGCTTCGAATACTATTTCCCCTGTATGTAGCACTATTATTATCTGTGATCTGTAAATCCCTGGTTTCGGTTACATTTTGATCCAATTTATTGGTCAAATGAATACTTCAATATGCAACGCGATATTCTGACGACAGAATGCGTTCGACTTCGTTACATTTAAAGGATGAATTTTATCAGCTCAGGATCGTAATTTGGAATAAATTATAAAGTTGTATCGTTATTACAATCAGTGTTGATGTGATAGTTTGTGGACGCGAATAATTTTGTGTGCCTAGGCCAAATTTAAAAAAAAATAATAATATCAGATTTTCTATAATTAATAGAAACAGGCTTTACTTTGCGAAATACTAAATTGTAGACCAATTTAGCAATATTCCGCGAAAAAAGGAGGCTTCGGTGTCAGGGCGAAACGTGCGTAGTGTTTAAGGATTTTTCGCGGAGTATTCCCAGTAAATTGGTCTATTCGAATTTTAGGATTATCAGCAAATTCACGGTTTTTTAAAATGTTATATAAAATAAATTACTAAAAATAATTTAGTACTGCCATCGCCGAACTTCAATGATATTTTTTTAGGCGCAAGACCGAAACCAGACATAAACTATATAAAGTTGAAGTGATGTGACCAAACGTGTGTAAATCTCGACTAAATACAAATGCGCAACTAATCTATCATTTCCTGTGAATACCTTATCAAGAGGAGCAAATATTTTCTTTTCCTCTCCATGTTCGTGTTTCTTTACGATAAAGCAAAAATAATAAATAGTTAAAACAAATCTAACAATAACATTTAAATGTCAATCTTCGCCAATCGTTTTAGTTAACTATATATTTTTTTAAATATTAATAAATTAAGATAAAGTTTTTTCGTTACATTTAAAAAAATCACAGTAAATTTTGAACATTTCACTTTAAAATGCAGTTAACAACTGCTTAACCGCACTGCGGTTTTTCTTAAATTACTTGACTTACCTTATCCATGTGTGCCAATAAACCCTCTTGACTACTTTGACGCGTTGTTTCCCTCACTAACTCTTTCGCCTGAGCCGCAAACTGTTCTAACAATGAAGTCTGCGAGGCTTGCCTTGATACGCCACCAGAACTCTGAACATATCGCCACGGAAACATAGAATCGGTAGACAAACTTTGCATTATAGGCAACTCAATCTAGCGGCCTTACATTGATAGTAGCTTTGTACCCAATAGATTGACCAAAAAAAAAGTTTAAATCCAAGACAATTAAAAATTGGTTTTATTTTTATTCTTATTGCAACAAAATATTAATTATTAAATAATGTCTGGAGTTTTTCTGTACTTAATAAAAATAATGTAATTATCATTATTAACGAACCTTAGTGCGGTTGGCGAACTGCGTACGCGCATGAGCCGTGTTGTCGTGGGCGGGGCTTGGCTCGCGTCTCGCGCGCACCACCGTCGCTGGGGTAGTTGTTGAATTTGAATCAGACTCGCGACCGAAACTACCGCTGTCGGTATCCTTTGGAACAAATTTTTATAGAACTTTTCTATCTATTATTAGAATTTTTCTACCTGTGGGTCGCGACCCCCCCACACCACGCTTCTGTAGGGGGGTCGCCAGAGGTCGAAAAAAATGGGTACTTTATAAAAAAAAAACAATAAAGAAAATATTGTTAATACTGTAACATACACCTACATACATGATAAAAAAACGAAGGTCAAAGAAATATTTAAAAATAAATATTTTTTTTACCAGGGGCGTCGCATCATAAAAAAGGTTGAAAAACACTGCCTTATAGTATATTATGGTATCATGTATCATATCGTTTTTCAACACACTGACAAAAATAACAACAAATACTCATTTCATTTCAACGTTGAAAACTAGTTGTGAATAATGATTCGCTGTGGCGGGGGAAAATAATTAGATATCTATGCGCGCGCATTGCAATCGACCACAGACGAAAGGACGAAGTGCTTTTTATTCTGCCACGTACAAAATGGGGGATCAAAGTTTTTTTTATTACAGAGAAAATTACAGTTATATATATAAGTGACAGTTTTATTTATTAAACACGTACAAGTTAAAATTATCTATTTCAATTAGAATAAGTGGAAACTTAAAATAATACGAAATGCTTGCCTAGTACTTATATTAGTAGTTCTTATAATAAACTTACACTTTTCTTGACCGGTGCAGGTTGTCCAATATCAGTATTAGCGGGAACTTCATCATCAGACAGATCACTGTGCTCCGAACTGGACGGTGATGGCGATGGTGAGGTGGACTCGCGCGCCTGACCCTTTTGTTCTTCACATTCTTCACCGTACATTAGTGATGAGGGTGGACTGTATACCTGAGTAAATATTTTACAAACGTTACACCAGTACAAATATATATGTCTATGAACTCCTTTTATCAGGCAGTGTTACCATCAATAACACATATTTTTGATTTGGTATCTCCTTAACATAGAAATAGTGAAAAAAATCAGGCCTAAACCAAGACACCTGAAACAACACGCATAAGACAAATTTGTCCACAAATAGAAGTATTCCCGGAACAATACGACTTAGGGACCTTCAAGAAGCGTATAGGCATCTTAAAGGCCGGCATCGCACTTGTGACGCATCTGGCATTGCCAGTGTCCATAGGCGGCGATCTGATCGAAAATGAGATCAGATAAACCTCCTGCCCGTTTACCCCATGTTTTATAAAAAATATCTTCAATACTTTTATCACACATCAGACTCAAATACTTTACTAATAAAGTATTGATACATCATTGCCTTCCATTTTGGCAAATGAAGAAGCTCCTTGTTCAAATTATGAGTTGAGTAGTCTTAATGTACTTCATGCATGTTGTATCTTTTTCACTCATATACTCTTTCTCAAGGGGAAGTTTGATTGTAATCGATGTAGTAATTTGGTTAGACAAAATAAATTCAAAATAATGTAATTATATAACAAAAATACATAACTTAAATCCGTTAATAATAATTTTCTTTAAATGAGTAACAGTTATGTTAATAAAAGACAATATTAAAGTAAATTCAATGTTAATTATAAACGGCAACACTAAACCTACGCGAGATAAACATATATGATACACTCACAGTTTTCGGATCTAAAGATGACGAAAGCGTCATCGGTACTTGAACCGCTGCGTTATACGTTTCGCCAACGACATGCTGAATGCCTCCTCCTATAAAATAAGGGAACCTATTTCTAATTTGCGTTCAAGAACCTTCATGTATTATTTATTTACTTAATTATGAGTGTATAAAGTAAAATAATAGCGAATTGAAAATATTGAATGATATCGGATACGTACGATCGGTTAGAACCAAGGTAAGCCATTTATTTTTATGGGTAACACAACTAAAAAAAAAATACATTAATCTATAATTTATATAAACCACATCACCTTAAATTACTTTACCGGGAATCGAACCCCTGTTCGGAAGTCCTGCCTGACCCTTGCCCTAACTATGTCGTCAAATGTTACAGAGGCTATATGAGAAACTCGCACGCTGAAGTGAAATTTAGATTAATTTTAGTTAGCCTCCTTGAATATATTCGTTTCCTTTATTCGTATTTTATTTTTTGACTATGTATTGCACATATAGTAAATGCACGCTTGGGTCGACATAGAAAAGTAAACGAAATTAGTTCTTATATAATGTACTTTGTTGATTGTTGTACGTTTCCATAATACATCTGTGAAAATTTAGAAAAGTCTGTAATGTATGTTTTTTATAAATCAAATTTTTATAACACACAGCTGTTAATAAGTCCAATAATATTTCTACATTTGTGTAGCGAAATTTAATCTACGATGACGTCTAAAAACATTGTATTAAAAAAACCCTAATAGACCACGTTTTGCCCCGACACCGGAGCATCCTCAGGATGTTGCCTCTACGAACAGCGTTGGACGAGTCTCATTAGGATTTTCTAGTCTGGTCTATCAGGGTTTTGTACTATGGACTTCCTCAAAGTAACGCCTAATTCTATTAGTTAAATAGTATTTTACCTGGCGATAGATCGGATGAGGCCATTTCAGAGACGAAATCACTAAGAGACGAATAAGAGGAGCTAGTACTTTCAGCGCCATCAGAATCTGAACCGCTCTCGTCTGAAAAGAAATTTTTAAGAACTATCTATTTTTATATATGAATTGGTTTATGGTTAGAAAGTCAATGCATCAACTTTAACCTAATTAATGTTATTTTAACAGCAACTTATAAGTTCTCATGTAATTGTTATATAAAGTGGACCCCCGGTAATCCGGCCCCTGTCTAGTCCGGCACCCCTTGTAATCCGACATGGTCTATGATTAGATAATTTCGCTAAAACATGATTGAAAAAGTTACAACTTGTACGGACCATTATTATTGTTCTCGACTGTTACATATTTTTTGTAAGTTCTATAGATTTAATGACGTTAATTTTATAATAAAACGTAAGCTCTCTATTGTGTTTATTAAATTTGACGTATAATGAAGTATTATTTGTACTTCAGAGGACATTATATATATATAAAGAAACTATAATTGGATCTATAATTTGTCGGATTACAAGGTACTCTTTTGTAAAAAAAATCGGACTATAACGAGTCTTAGGCAGTACTCTGTTATCCGACAAATTCGATAGTCCGACACTGCCCTGCAAAATGATTGTCCGTCTCCCGGGGGTCCACTGTATTTAGAATCTCACTTATTCAACTTATTTATAAGTTGATTATTACATATATTTTTCCATTATTATTACTCTTTTGTAAAAAAAATCGGACTATAACGAGTCTTAGGCAGTACTCTGTAATCCGACAAATTCGATAGTCCGACACTGCCCTGCAAAATGATTGTCCGTCTCCCGGGGGTCCACTGTATTTAGAATCTCACTTATTCAACTTATTTATAAGTTGATTATTACATATATTTTTCCATTATTATTACTCTTTTGTAAAAAAAATCGGACTATAACGAGTCTTAGGCAGTACTCTGTAATCCGACAAATTCGATAGTCCGACACTGCCCTGCAAAATGATTGTCCGTCTACCGGGGGTCCACTGTATTTAGAATCTCACTTATTCAACTTATTTATAAGTTGATTATTACATATATTTTTCTATTATTATTACTATTTAATACATTAATTAAAAACAAACAAATACATATAACAGGTACCAAAAAAGGGGGTTTAACCTTGCACCTTCAGAGCGATACCGTGATCGATTGTATGAGCAAAATTAAAAATAGGTTAATAAACTATAATATTGAATATAAACATTAAAAAAGGTTTAAATATGTACGAATAATATAAACATGGATAAAAACACTCAAATACAACAAACACATTGAGAGATTAATAAATAACAAATAAATAGTTGATTTAAAGAGTCAAGCAATCACATCCCAGACTTTTCGAGAAAATACCTTTTAAGGGCTTTCTTACAATTACCCGGTGTCAGGCTAAGATTAGGGGGTAAACAGTTAAGGCGCGGAACTATAATAAATAATTACTTTAATTTTAATTTAATTTCAATCAAATTTTCGCCAATGTTTCAACATAAATCTTGTTTCAATAGATTTAATATGTACTTGAAGTTTGATATATTTGACAATCAAGAGGGGATTGTAGGAACCTATTCGAGATTCTTATTATAGGGCCCTAAAACATACCAGTCGGCTGGTTTTCCTGTCGTTGTAATTGCCGTAAGGCCCCGTTTAAAGAGCTCCCGTCGTCCCACACCGCGAATCGCACCGGTTGTAAAGTGTCCGCGAACCATTTCGGCTTGTCTCCAACTTGGCGGGGGTCAAACACACCGGTTTGAACGCGCAGAAAAGCCACGTTGTGTGGAGTGAGCGACCACTCCGCTAAGAACTCCACTGCCTACGGAATATGTATATAAATAAATAAAATAAAAAATAAAGATAAAAAGCCTTTTACATGCCAAAGTACAGTTACAATGAAGATAGTTAATGTAATATGGCTTATTAAATTAAATGTATTTAATTATAAATAAAAATGTCGAAAAAAATATGTCTAGACGACGTTTTTTTTTTCAAAATTTATGCATGAAGCAATGGAGGGTGAAGGCTTTCTCCAGATATCTCCATCCTTCCTTATTTTTGGCAGATGAGATAAACTTATATACAATAAACTTATGAAAACGAAAAATGTTGTAAAAGGTTTGTACAATTTGGTTCTATGTAGCATACGACGGTAACGACATTTCAATCTATCAATATAAAATACTAAAGTATTTTATGCGTAACTTTTATAATGAAAAAAAAAAAACATGAATTGTTAATCGCACATATATCGCACAGCAAGTATGTTTGCAATATATAATAATTGCTATATATAATGTTTGCTTAGATAATAGAATATTAATAAGACAACACGCGTATTTTAAATAGTTCGAATCATAATTAAACAAAAAATCAATTCGCTAAAATTTTAAAACGTATATTGTGGTTTTTAAATTTAAAATTCGAATAAACGATCATTAATTACGATTAACTATAATGACTTATCGAGGAATGCTCGGGTCAGTTCAAAATTTGATTTTGGAATTTTTACTATCCTCATTTTTTTATTTCGATATAACATGGCGTAAATGAATTAAAATTTGAATTTAAAAATCGAACGATTGGCTAGCTGATATAGCCTGTATAACTTTTACCTGAGTCCTAGCAAATTTATTTAAGAACGCCGAAGTCCTTGGTCGTGAGCGAAGGAAACTGTTTATTTGGAAGGCCACCACTGGTCGTGGATATAATCGCAACGTCCGTGTGTGTTCCATGAAGTTCGCTAACACATTCTGCGAGTTGAAAAACCGGACCTGAAAGAAAATTAATACAATAATACTTTGTTACTTTTAATATATACAAATATAATTTTCAGCAGTTTTGCTTGGTGTTCTTGTGGTATATTATAGCTCTTTCCATAAGGATAAATTCATCTAAGCGCCAATAACATTTTTGTATCCGCTTTATAAACATTTTAAAATGTCTTCGAAATCCTATTTCGGATCATTGAACCACATATTGATAGAATTGCTAATATTTGCATGCAATATCGGCTATTACAGATTATAACTAGAGAGTCGCAGAATATAATAAGTGCATACTACTACTTACTACTACGTACTTTATATATATCTGATTGTTACTATTTATTATATAGTTATATTTCATTATTTATTTATTTAATAACAGCCTAAAGCCAAAGCATAGTTAAAAACTACCTTAACCTAAACTTACAAATAAAAACTCCTTGCAGGCTTCACTCAATCTTACTAAGCCTGTCACCAAATATACCCTGCTCTGGTGCAGATTTAATATACCAAATAAGAAACTTGTGATTTCCTATAACGAATCTGTGTAAAAGTATGCGTCAGTACGCGACCTTGACCCTTATAGCAGAGCCAGTCTCGCCCACGCAAACCTTTGTGCCGCTTTTAGGTACATTTTCCGTTTAAGGTCATGATTTCAATGGAAATTGTCAATGTTTTTCTATAGCCTTCCTCTCACAATAGAATTTTAATTTTTTTAAAGACATGTTCAATTACTTTTCAATTGCTTTAATACACTTGTGTACGATTTAAAAAAATCGCAGATGTAAGCCGTTCCTCAAATCTTTTTCCCTTGTGTTCTACTATGAGTAATGTTGTGTTTTAAGTAAATAACAAAAATATCACAAGCTTGTAATTTGAATTTAATATTGATACATGCCATGTTTAAAGTTATATTAATATTGTCCTTACACCTAACACGTTTTGCAGCAGTTCTACCAGGAAGTGGCGTACACAATTCTTTCGTATGTAACAAATGTTTGAACGGAAAATCCTATAGAGGGATCCGATGCTGTGATTTTTTATTGATTGAGCTATGAAATCAAAATGCATCACTGATTTACTTTTACTATAGTCCACTTTAAGCTGGCTTGCTTGCTTTTGACCATTGATATATTTAAAAGTCTACTTTTTAAGGTTTAAGATATTATTTTCATTAGATTTATTTTTCACTAAAAAGACACTACTGTCGCTTACAAGAGAAATGAATTAACAGTAACATTTTTGTTGCTCACCCGCTCACCCGCTTTTTCCTTCGATATATTAAAAATAATCCTGTCCGAGTCTAAGCCCCATATTTTAGTGCCTTACATATTATGTCAATATTATCAAACTGGTCATTAGACTATTCTATCAAGAATTGTATCTATTTCTGTAAAGTAATGAATGATTGAAATAATGACTATTAACAAATAAATATTACTTACCATCGCAACCCTGGTAGCTATATCAACAGAGTCCACATCATTTCCATATATGAGCGGGTTAAATGGTTGTTGTGGAGAGTGTGGCTGCGACTGTGGTGTATGGGCGGACGCAAATGAATGTCTCTGGGTATGTGTGGCACTTCCCACGGAGACACGTCGACTTTCTGGTGTGCTGTGTGAGCCGTGCGTGTTGTCTTTAAATGACGGTGTTTGGACTCTGAAAATGATTTTGAAATTGCACTTCTTTGAGAAGTTGTATTCGTTCAGAGTATTTTCTAGGTTAAACCTTACCATATTATGCTAAGTGAAGCTTAATGAAAATGATCACCTGGAAATGCCTATAAAACCGGAATGTGAGAGAAAGATTTGTTTTTTTTAACTGCATATTTGGCTGAAGTCTTATAAGGTTTGGCAAATTTGCGTTCCTAGATAATATTTTTGGACAAGACTGTATGGCCCCACTCAAAATCAGTTAAGTGGTAACAATAACTAAAAGCGTTGTTTTTGTTTAAGCTTTGTGTCTTGGTTAAATTAAATAATTTCCTTTCTCTCTTCAAAATAATACAAACTAAACTATACGAAATATTTTGTTTCGTAGCTGATTTGTAAATCAGTTGGATGAGCTAAAAATATTGTGATAATTTAACAGATATAGACAATTTTATAATAATATAGATGCCCCTCACCTATAGGACATATTTTAGAAAGGTTTATTTGATGGTGTAACCTCCTCGTTATACATTGGAGGTATCCGTAGGCGATGGTTAGCACGACATATTAAACCTGCTCGTCCCATAAAAATATTTAAAAGCTAGTTTATTCGTACGAAAACTTACTTGAGTGTTGCGCCACCGACACTATCTCTTCTGGAGGGCATGATTGGTGCCGAAGCCTGTTCTGCTGATGTGCTCGTAAGACTGCTTAAAGCCTGGGAGGTAATTTAGTTAATAAGTATGTATACCTGGAGAAATCTCAAACATAACACAGCTTTTAGATCATTTTCCGTTAGAATGAGCTCGTGTATGTAAACATTTTCCTGCATCTGCTATTTCAGTTATGAAGACGTCATATAGACGTCACGTAAACAAATCTTTAGTTTAAAAGAAAGGAATTTATTAATTACTCTGATTCACTATTTACTGCAGGATAATGTAGTTTTATGGTAAAATTATTTCTTTAATTTCTTCTGAGTCACTATTTTGATTTCAGCAATTAGTATAAGTCTCCAAATTGCAGATCCGCTCCTCAGTCCCTTGGTAAGGTAAAATTGAATTGACATTTTAGCTCAATTGGTAAATATGGTCGAAGTTACTCTAACTGTAAATAGCAGACTCTTAACCACTAATTTAATGAGCTTTGTCTAGTTTACGAACACGAGAATATTAATCGTCAGCGCCATTAAAAATCTGACCGAAAAAATAGCTCAAACAAGCTCACAAAGCCTACATTAAAACTTCGGTCTTGCATATTTTTAAGCGCAAACATTGTATGCTATATTAAAAATAATAATATATAATAATTGTATTATTATATTCAAATCGAAATACAGTTTTAAAATATAATAAAATGATAAAATAAAGCATTATTAACAATCCACTACCACTAGCTGTCACAGACTACATTCCGACGTTTAGAAATAGGCGCCAATTACGATTCACTTGACAATTAACGCTTTCAGCTGTCAAAAACATCCACCAATCGTCCATAAAACTGTATTTCGTGTCAAAATATACCTAATTAAGAATAACGCATTATATGTTTTATGTATATAGCAGCCTAGCATTTAATGGAAAATATCATTCTTTAGGTGAGTCCCTTGTCCCCAGAGGGGCATAGGACCAACTAAGCATTATCATTTAGTTTATATAGCTATGTAATGCTACTCTACTTACCTACGTTATAAAAGTAGGACTACTCATTAAAATTTAATATCATAAGTAATTGTTTTTATACAAGACTCATTTATACGTATTTAGTTACATGCTTATGTATTATTTTATGCTGAAATTGATGTCTTTACAGTCTGTCTAAGAACGACATGTAGGCGGGCTCATTAAGACGAGTATATCACGTAATTGATCCAATATTCATTTCTTGTATATGCGATACTTTTAACAGGAAAAATTAAATTAGACTAATCACTTATCAAAGAATGCCGTTTTAGGTATTTGACAATAATAATCTTTCGGTGCTCGCATAAGATACTAATCAATAAGTCTACATTAAGTAAGTATCTAGGTAGGATATATTGTTTATAGCTCCGTTTTCTTTAATAACCAAGAGATATTTATAATAAATAGATTTTACCAGACCTTTACAACGAAAGACATCAATTTCAGGTGGTTCAGTATTAATTGTCCATTCTTATATTTTTAACTGGCATACAATGCAAGTGTATACTAGGTTAAGTGAGTGTGCATGTAAAAATAGAGATATTTACTCCGGTTCCAGCTGCCCCCATGAGTTGCATACCCTAGTGCGATAGGAAAGTGTTTGGTTAGTGAGACAAGAATGAAAATGCTAGAAAAAATACCTCAAGTTATTTTTCTTATCGAAACGAGAATTCAAATATAGAATTTTGTTTGTTTATGCCACGATATTCTGTGTTTTCATATGTCATTTAAAACATGTAATTTGTCAATAACAATTGTGTTCAATTGCACGTGGACTGAATGGTTTTTTCATGGCTAGACGGCGCCTGAACAATATTCAGAAACACGATATACATACGTGATAATATATTAAGTTTATTTATGTAATAGAAAATGAGATGTGAGGATATTAAAATTTTGAATTAATTGGGCTGTTGAAATGTCATTAAGCTGTCAATAAGGCGAAATCGTCAAGAGTGCCCATTACTTCATAATTGCGGGAACATTTTCGTCAGTTTTAGTGCCAGCGTTAACGTACCGAAAAATAAATAAAACGCCATATTGAAATTTTAAATTAGAAACGAGTGCCACTCACAAAGTAAAACCACATTTGACGTAATTTTGGGATCGCATTAGAAGTTTAAAAGTAAAATGAAGCGATACAATATTGATTAATACTACACAGCTGATTTGGATGGAGCGTTTTTTTGAACGATTAACTTCATATGGGCATATTGTTGGCGTTCCTAATTAATAATTATATCATCGTTTCAGATACGAAAAACACTTGACGAAGAGTATATAAAGAATGGTATACATAAACAAAGAATTGGTGTTGAAAATTGTTGGAGAAAATAACAGAACAATGACATACACAACTTCAACTTAAATAATCTCCATAGATAATAGCATTTTCGTTTCTGGGTGTTAACCCATAGATTAAAACAACAAAGTAAAACTTTTCTAGTATCTGTATCTAATAATTGTCAAAGAATTTTTTGTAACTTTGAATATAGGCTATAGTTTGTTACTTTGCAGAGCATGCTTCACATACCTGTTTCAAATGGCTTTTTAGAACTGAACTTTCTGGTTCAGGAAGGGGTGGTAATTCTTGATCAGCTCCCGTGGGAGATGTAAGTTTCGTCGCATCTAAATCCACCAGCCAAATATCGTCCGGCAACCTTTAATAAAAGCTAATTAATATTTGATTTTATCAATAGTCTATTTTTTTAGAAAACGTCTTATCATATTTTTAGAGCAATATAAAAAGCCGTGATTTTTCAAACTCACGAACTTTAATTGGACGAGCAAAGAAAAATCTGCTATTGGAATTCTGTTAATGATTTCATAATTTAAATGCCAATGATATCTCAAAAATTAAACTGTTTTCAAGATACTTTATAATTAGTACACTATAAATAAACATCGTACTTACTTAAAATTTTTCTTATAAGTGAGAAACGTCGCCGGTATCCCGATTAAAAATGGAGTAGGCGCTAGAAGTAACTGTTCCGCGAAGCTCATACAACTGGGCAGTAATGGTATTGCCGGGAACATGTACTCGAGCGGGTATAACATAGAAACTAATGCCATCACGGACATTGATAAGGCGTTGTAATCACGAGACTGGACAACCACTTTGTTTTCGAGGATTATCAACGTGAGAACCTTCAGACAGGTGTCCACACCTAGAGAGAAATTGCAGTAGCGTGACTATTATATATAATCTCTATCAATCAATAATCAATGAATATCAACAGCTAAAGTTTGATTTTCAGTATTATTGATGTATTTTTAATCAACCCTTAATGGAATGAAATAATGGTGTTAATGAAAAGAATGGTGTTAGAATAAAGGCTATTTTTATTTTTATTTTATATTATTTATAATGGAATGAAATCAATGGATTACTCGTATATAAAACACAAATTCTGTTAGTTAAAGGAAAGAACCATGCTAAAAATATATATTGAACCCGGGAAACTTTGTATTAATCAATGCTACTATTGGGTTTACTCATGCAATATTTTTAAGTTCTTACCAAGTAATTCCAGTGGCAAATGCAATGGAAAGTCCACAAGGGTGAATCTCGTGTGATCGGGCAAGGCAAACACAAGAGGCGCGTGCGCAGTTGGCGACAAAACCTCTAGTTCCACTCTAGTTTTCCCCGGAACAGGCACCGGTGCGGAAAGGAGACGCAAAATCCACGTCTCTATCTCTTTTACATCATGTAATACTATTGTAGGTGTATTGTCATACGCTTGGCCTGTTAAAACTGACCATACTGTATCTCTGAAAGAATTATTGTGCAAATTGATATTCAGTAACTTATCTCTCAAAATAAAATTGACTTCATAAAATTGATGATCTTCATTCTTGATAGGTCCTATCAGTCCCAGTGTCATTTAAGAATAATAATAATACCATATTCATGTCTTAATATAGTGTCTTACCTAAATATTTGTCTGGACGCACCAACGCGCCGTGGACTGGAAGACTCGTTGCAGGCATCGATCAATTTCTTGAGGATGAAGAGGCACTCGCGGAACGTGGAAAAGAAGGGATGGTGGGAAAGGAGGCACAGGGAGGTTAAGGAATGGTTTCGTATACGCTGAAACAAAATATGAACCAAACAATTATATTAAAATACCCAGACAACAGTCAATATGCTCATTAGACCGTCTATTAAAATGAATTCATGAGCGTTGATTTGCTATAGCATATATTTTGCAAACCTGTCGTTTTCTAGTGGCTCTAGGGCTTGGAGTATGTTCCCCTCCACTTTCTGAATCTGCAGTGGGCGCGAATCGTGGTGCACTGCATTCTCGTTCCGAATCACTCGGTGCTAAGTTGCTGCTCCTATAGTCACTGGAACAAGTTCTTGCCTTAGGTATAATTTTATAGGATCTCCCTATAAAACCTAAGAACTTGTTCAAGGCTTTTACGGACACGGAGTTTAAGTATAAATTTACATATGTATATCTACATATGTAAATTCTTCACTGTACGCTAGATATAATAAAAACAAGCGCTTAAAAGGTAAAACAATCTTTGCATAATATAGAGTCGCCTTATCACATATGCGTATCATGCGTAGTCAGCTTGTTTTATCGTATAACGCAGTGTTTCTCAACCTTTTTCATGATGCGACCCCCCTGGTATAAAAAAATTATTTCGCGACCCCCCTTGACCTTCGGTTTTTTATCATGTATGTAGGTGTATTACTATTAACAATATTAATTGTCATTTTGTTTTTTTTACTAAAGTACCCATTTTTTTCGACCTCTGGCGACCCCTACAGAAGCTTTGAAGACCCACAGGTTGAAAAACAATGGTATAACGTGTAGCGCTCGAGAGTAGGTACGAATGAGAAAAATTACAAAAAATATTTTGATTTCAGTTTTAGAAACAATAACTCGCTGTTACGTATTTTATACACTTGTCACGTACGGTAGAAAAAAATGATCACCTAGAGAAGGCAGAGTCTGAACTTCTTTCCATGGACTTCCGCCATGACTCTCGTCTCAGAAGACCGCGGTCTCGAGGTCCCGGTACGGGAGCACGTTCCACGGCTCGGTAGAAGTTCACACATATACCGTAACGTGTCCTTCCTAAGATACAAATAATTTTTTTTAGAAAATTATAATATTTTTGGCAAATCAAACCATGTCTCGCTGGAAAATAAACATGAAAATCCTGGGGACAGCTACAAATGGACTGGATGACTCACAAAATTTTATATGACTTGATTCACGAATAATACGATTAATACGGTCGTTTAGAAACAATTTCCAGAAACATATACGAATGATATATAATTTATATTACAAAATTCTCTCTCAAATTAAATAAAGTAAAATAATTGTTTTTACAAAAAAATGGGGTTATCGAAATATTGTTGATTTGATTCTGAATGTAGTCGAAGAGACGACCTTAAATTCACAATCGAAAAGTACTTGAAACTGTTTACTAAGAACTTTGCTATAATCAAGAGTACTTGCTGGAAGAAGTTCCACCAAGAAATAGCACAGATAATATGATATGATAATTTAATAAATTTTCTTTATTCTCTGTACTGTACTACGCACTAAAATTGTACACATTTCTTAAAACAAATTCATAATTTGTTGGTCTATTTTAAAAACGATGCGATGAAACATATAAGTATATATAACCTGAAATTTAAACCTTGTATTTCATCGTCATTATTTTTTACATTTGTTTTTTTATGAATAATGGCTGGCTTATGTACTGGGGCAAGCTACGGTGGCTTAGGACTCTACGAACAATGAAGGTGTTTAATATTAATATATTATATATCACAGAGCGTCATTTTATATTTTATAGTGAGTTGAGTTGCACCTAAAATCAACAATATAAAATAATAAGCATGTACACGTATTCATTCAACTTAGTTTAAAACACATGTAGCTCTCGCATAACCTAAATAAATTAAAAAAAAACTTTAAGACGTCACCTGAATCCTTATCAGTCAGTGTAAATACGAAAGAGGTGGTATCTCTGGCTGACATATGGGCCAGTTGCCTTCGCTGGGCCACGGAAACGCATCCTTCGGGCTGACAGAAATACACCATGTCCAGTGGTAGGGGGAAATCATCGTGATTTGTTAGCGGATATCGTCGTAGTAGTTCTGGGGCCTGTAAAATTTGAATTATTTATTTATTGACAGCTTATTGCCAAAATACTGTATAGTTAACTATATTAACCTAATAAAAATAACAAATAAAAACTCCTTGCAGGCTTCACACAATCTTACCAAGCCTGCCAATATATTCTGCTCTGGATTTATTAAATTTATTAATTATCTACACCATTCGCGTGTCGCTAATCTAAAGGTGCGTACGGATAGCGCGTTCCTGTGTTACGCGTAGTTGGGAAACAGTGTCCACGCGTACATTGGATACGCGTACAGCTCCTGTACGGACCGCCGCGAACCTGTACGCGAGGTCAATCGATCCAGAGCGCTCCGCGAGCCCCAGTCATTCGCCATGACTCCGACAAACTTAGCGGAATTCACCTATTGGAATGTTCAGTTCATTTGAAATTGCCTTCCATGCATCTTGGCGTAAATCGTTATTTCGATAATCAATTAGTGTGCTATCCCACAAGACCCGGTGAAATTCATAAAGTTGAATCAATCTAATAATATTTTCATTATTGAAACTCGAAGAACACGCGTGTTTATTCATTTTGCCGTCCAAATATAGCGAAGCCGGCCGCGTGCGTCCTCTTTGACGCGCGACTAAAAACCGACCGACGGTGGCTCGCGCTGCGAGTTGGCTCGCGCGGTACGCGTACCCCAAGAGTGAACGCGTAGCTGCAGGTATGGACTAGGCGTTCCGAATACGCGTAAACTGAGTACGCGTACCAGGGTACGCGCAATCCGTACGCACCTTTACGAAGCACCGTTCGTGAATTACACTCTGACAATATAGGATGCCCTCGCGAACCTTAAGAACCTTAATGACCATGCCATGAATATATTTCTTAACTGTTTTTATTTACACTAAATAGATTTTTGGTTCTTTAAACATATATAAATATATATAGATGCAACAGCCGTGAAACCTTTGAATAGGCAGTAAATAAAGCTACTTACTTATGTATTAAACCTTGTGACATAAATTAATATTTATATATTAGAGACACTAAATATACTTTTGTGTTCGAATATTAAACAAAATCAGTCTGAATAATAAAAAGTACCTAAAGCTTTGTTATTTCTTTCCACAATAATGTCTTTAGACAAAAATAATATAGGTATATACAACTGTACATACAGATAACAAAAAGATAAAAACCGATGATCGGTTATATCGATCTTGCGTATACATAAACAGATTGTCTAAAACAAAATAAGGAAACACTTTTTTGCTTTTTACAATCAATAGCAGCTTAAATAGTGTCATTAAAATTACCAATTGAACTGAGTAGAACTCCGTTGTTTCCGATATCAGGGGCTATTATAGCGAGTTGCTCTTAAATACAATTAAATAGCGAATAATGCAATAAAATAATTAAGAACTCCTACTATGAGGCATGAAATCGAAATAGAAATAAGTTTTAAAAAGCTATAGCTATCTTTTTTTTTATTGTTTGTACCTGAACTGGAGCCATGCCCTTTCCAGTTGTATATGGTCTTGCTCCGACGATAGTCAAATAGTCCACAAGCCGAGGGCATAGCTGTTGCTTCTGGACGTCCATCTTGATATGCTTCCCGTCTAGCTGCTGCTCTCATTATATTTCAAATATTGCTTTTCATGATTGTCTTGGAACACCTAGGAGATAAATAGTTTTGGATTTGTCACATAATGCGAGATGCATGTGTAAGTTTTTTTATGTATATCTTTCCCAGTCCAGGTGTTATTTGTTCAGTTAAATAAATTTTTAGAACTCTTGAAATGCAAGGACTATATTAAAATATTTACTTATAATTGATAACATAATTAAATGACTCATTTTCTATTTCAATAAACTAGAAATGATTTATCCAATTTGATATAGATAGAAATTTCCAAAAAAAATACAATAGAAAGGATTATAACATAATTTTGTGATCGCGTAACTTAAAAGTTACGGTACAATTGTAGGATCACTTCGATGCTTGTCTGTATAAATAAAGAATAAAACTACAACACAAACAAATTATAAATGAAAATAAAACTTAAATGTATCTGTATCTGTAAAAATTTCTCAAAACAAAATGTGAAGTGTATTTTGCGTTAATCAAGTACTGACATTTGACAAATGACACATTATCTGCGTATAGTCGATACTAAAACTAAAACTGAACTTTAAGTGGGCGTACCCGACGCCGACTTCTCCGTTTAAACAAGCAGAGGGCAGACGTAATGACAATTATTTTTTATTGACATAAAATTTGAAGTATTCAAACTTTATTAATGGTTTTTGTCAACTATTCAACTAATTCGCTTTAACGTGTTTTGTTTTCTATTATATATGTAACATTTGCTTGTATTAATTATTTGTCCAGCCTATAGTTAAACATTAAACATAATATCTGAAAATCCGACATTTTGGGGCCTTGAAACCACGCCCGGCGCCCTCCATAGGCGAAAATTCTAAACTCATCGAACAAAAACCTGCAGACACAATAAGTAAACAACCACACTGCCAATACAATACAGAAAACTGCATTCTAAAATCCTTCAATCCATACGATACTATACTCCGTAGTATTCGAAATACGACCCTTATAACATTGAACGGCAGCCTGCCCTTGGCCCCATAACCTGACCCAATTACATCCCCTACCGGTGCGCGGGATACGGGCTCTAATTGAATAATGCAAGTATATTGAGAACGCATTAAGTTCGATTAAATGAATTTAGGCATAACATGATTCGATGGTTATTTGATTTATGATTTTACCAGTTGTCCTTGTGAACTTCGTTCTTAATTTTTTTTTTTTATTTTACCCGCGATGTCTCAGTTATATGCTCATAAGCCACTGTATTGTACAGTGGAAAGTTATTGAACATTGCAACATTACTTTAACTTTAACTATTTTACTAAAATGTATGTAAATAAGGGGTACCTTATTACATTAGCTATCTGCCAATAGAAGTCCCGTCAAAATCGGTTCCTATTTCAAAAATAAGCCGGAACCAATAGTCATAAAAAAATATTATATTAATATGCATGTATAGAAATAATTATTTCAATATTTAAAATTTTAGTATAGAAAGTATAAGCTTACAGTTTTGGTAGATATTCGTTTGTACGTCTAAAAGCGAATATTAACATTCTACAAGGGCAGAACTATACAAGCGAGTAGGTAAAATTGTAAAATTAAGATTTTATAATTTCAGTTTCAGCTGTGAGATGGTAGTCATGGTATGTCGCCTAACAACGATGGCCAAATGTGATACGTGGTATCGATATAAGATAAAAAGAAAACATTCAATAAATTTTAATGTCAAGGTTACTATCTAATATCTGTGATGTATATAAAACGTCTCAAACTACACCTACATGTTTCAGAGAATTTTAATATTGATTTTTGGAGGCCTCGGTCAGATCTCAATTCAAGGGCAGCCAACAATAAGATCTATCAAGAAACTCCGCCAGTAACAATTAAGACACCTAAATTCAAATCTTATTTAAGTTATATGAGCATAACAAAAGAAATATATCTCCATGAGAGTATTATATTTTTATGAGTATCGACTTAGTGGCAGTAAACGTGGCATAAACCTCGTTATTAAACTCAAGATATTTTATAGCTTCATCAACAGGATAATGGCTTTTATACAAGTTTTATTAAATACGTAATCTGAGTTATAGGTTATAGAGAGTATAGAAGTGTATTCAACTTGATCAAGCGTCCGAAATATCTGTATAAATGATAGTAAAATAACCTACATTTAAAGAAAACCACTTTGTTAACGGATTAAGTTACAAATTAAAGAATATTACATTATTTTTATTTTTTTCCGTCGTTTCGCGTGCTTTGCAGCTTGTGGGTCACGGTAGACTGAAGACAAAAGGTGTTAATTGTCAAAATCGCAGTACCTCTCTGCAGCTACGAAACGTCGGGAAAAAATTAAAATAATGTAATATACTTAAAATTGACAAAATACATAACTTAATCCGTTAACAAAGTGTTTTTAAATGATTAAAATGTTAATAAAAGACAATATTAACAACCTACATCGTTCAACCATCACACGCTGTATCGATATGGTCTGTTTGTGGTCACGCATTCATATTGCAGCGTAGAAGTCTTTTAACGAACTATTGTTACGGAATGGACCACTCAAGTGTGGTGGTAAAGTAAGAGCCATTCTAAGGATTCCTAATCCTAACAGTACATACATATATGTATGCAAACCAAGAGTTACAAGGGTGTATAGAGTTTACTTAGGTTCCTCAACCTGCCTGTACGCGTCAGTTTTTTAAAAAGTGATTACATTATTATGTACATAAATCTAAGTGCACACTTTAGTATCTTTTTGTAAAGTTGAATGAAAATAGGTAAATTCAAACCAGCCGATTTATTTTAAATAATGACGCAAGAGTAAAACCCAATGTCAGACTTAAAAGTCTTCGCCACTTAACGGCGCGATAACAAATGAACCAACATAGCTACGTTTTGTATGAATAGATTTAGAACTATCATTATAAAGCCTATTGTAACGTCGATTGACGTCAAACATAGTATTTACACGTCAATGAAAGAGATAAGGGAAAGCGTTCCACGCGATTAGCCACCCTGTGTCATTGTTAACTATGACGTCTAGAAATGTGGGTGTAAATGTGTGAGATCTATCGCAAGGCAATGAATTAAACAACTACAAAAGTTTTATGAAATTCAATCCAAACTTTAACCTAACATTTTCCTAAAGTTACATTTATTTATCTAATTTCTAAAATTAAACGGTTGTTCTCTCGTCCACCCAGGTTATATCGTTACTAATATTTTTGTTGGATAGACCGTTGGCTAGAGAAGTCTATATCCCGCTACTAGATAAGTTTATATCCCGCTAATATCTATATACAAAAGCGGAGCCATAAACAGATAATAATTGTGAGAGCCCATGAAAAGTTTTTTTTTAAATTCGCTATTATTTATTTGTTAATAATTTCATATATTTTTCACTGTGTTGATTGTATTTAAACTGTATTTTCTCCATATTACTATTAGTATATAATTTACCTTTTTCTGATAAAAAAATAAAATAAAAAGGGGGAAAAATGTACACGCATTGTAAATTGTGGACGGATATTAATTAATTCGGGAATAAACTATCGAATATACAAGTTTGAAAATTTGTGCCTCCAACACGCACCGCTCGTATAAACCAGTAAAGTGTTGTTTAATATGCGTTCCATTCATCTCACTCGGAGTTTTATTACTTTTGGATTACATCGATTACACTCTTCACATAAAAATTCAGATCAGCTATAAATAAGTTTGAAAGTTGCCTGAACTAAAAATAAGTGTTATGTTAATTTTGCCCTACTTGAGTGCTCACACCATAGTGGTTCCAATCCATGATAAGCCGAGATATACTTATGCCGGATGCTATTATCTGTGTTTTAACTTCAAGGTCATATTAACTGTATATCTATTTTCAGTATTTTTCGACTGGCCGCATAATTAATTGTTATGTATTTATTCGCATTTAGTAAGGACACGAATGAATGCATTAAGATATAAAGTAAATTACGTCATCTTATCGTGTAAGGAGAAATCAAATATTCACATTTATAGCCACAATTAAGAATATGCATCGCGTCCGATACTTTCTAATTTTTCATCTCAGTGCTGTGGCAATTATTATGTTGAAAAGTTAAATGTGAAGCAGAAATTCATTTGTTTTGTACGACTTTCAAGGGTTTTTTGTATCTTTCATGCTTTGAGTAGCAGCACGCAAAAAAAGGGTCCGTTATATTTTGGTGCAATTTATAACAAGATTTTTATTAACGTACTCATGTTACACCTGGAAATATCACACAATTTGGCAGAAGAATACGAGCAGAGTTAAAACCAACGTTAAAATGAAACAAGAAAATGACCTATAAGTCTCAAGACGAATTTAATTCTCTGTATCTAATAAATCATATATAATAAATCATAATACGTACTTCGATTTCTAATTTAATGACCGCTGAAATCCAATTAATATATCAATTGAGCGTTCATCGCTTTCGGAAAAGGCAACAATTTCGTTAGGAGCGTTATTGATTAATTATCTGCAAATTTGGCACCACTCCACATTTACGTTTTCTATTATTATTTTTTGAGCCTTACTTAGACTTACACGATATGTATTTTGAAATGGCCCTCTGTAAACGTATATAGAAATTCGGTCTAGTCTAATCTTTTCCTTATTATTTTAAAAAGAGGTCAAGTAAATGAGGCGACTGTTATACCCTATTAGGGACAATGTAGGGACAGATCAGATTCGTATTTCAAAATAAGGGTCAAAGGCTACATCGCGACCTTGCGTTTTTTTACATATCTAAAACTTAATCATTACATCGCTATTGCTTTCAATTAAAAGAAATACAACACTAGAAGATAATTACCGGCTATTAATAGCAACAAAAGTTCACACAAGATTTATATTAAAAGATTAGTATTTGCTTAGGACTCACCTATAAGTTAAACAGCGGCATTACGCTCGCGTGCGGTTAGAATTTTAGATGCCGCGTAGTGCAATCGTAGTTTGTGAGATGACTTGCGCGCCGCGCCGCCCACGCTCGATAATCCCGCCCTTGCGCCCTGAGCTCCGACAAGGGGCGCCCTCTATTTGAAATTCAAGACATTAGGACGACAATAGAACGTTCTGACACTTCACTATTGAAGCCTTGTTGTATGTACAAAAAAACTTAAACGAATTTAAAACAAATGGTGACTTTCACCAGTATAATACGCGTAACAGAACTAATTTGAGTGTGCGACCAACCAGGCTCCAGAAACTAAACCACTCCTTATATGGAAATTGTATTCGTTTTTACAACAAACTCCCAAGCGAAATTAGAGAACGGTCACTAAATAAATTCAAAGCCCTTGTTAAAAGTAAATTAATTAATAAAGCCTTTTATAAATGTGACGAATAATTAAATGATCCTAATCCTTGGGATTGATTTGCTCCCGTTCAAACAATTTGTATTAAAAACTTGGCGACTGAAAAGAGTGGCGGAAAGTTTCTTGCCAGTTGACTTGCGAACTGGTGGTAAATGTAAATTTACGATTTATTTGTTTAATTATGTATGTTTAATTATGATTAATTTGTTTATCTTGACGTTCATAAGTGTACATGTTTACCTAAATGAATAAAGATATTTTGATTTTATTGACTTTTTTAAAAGTTTTGAAATTGGACCAAGATCTCTTCGTTGTGATTCCAAACGTAAGCGGTATTTAAGGCCACTATGTCGAGGTATTTTTGATCATATGTTTATATATCCAATAGTCCTGATCTTGACAAGGGCTATTTTTCTGTCACAAGCAAATTCAGTGGATGCATTACTCTGTATATACAAACGACCTTGAGCAATTTGCCGCTTGAAAAGGCGGTATGAAATAGAATCGTTTCCTGCCTAACAATTTGTTACAATGTTGGAATTCTAAAATTCTCTGGAGCCTCAATATATTAAGCAAACGCGACTGTCACATTTATTTCCTAATTGCTCCTTTTTTAGTTTTCAAATGTGGATGCTGTACCTACCATGGAAATTAAGTCTGTCTGGTCTGGTAAAAATATACGAACAGAAATAAGTTTATTTATATAGAAAAAGAAGTTTCAAAAAGTAAAGGAATAGGATATTTTCTTATCACAACATAGTATAAACAAAGTCACTTTCTCTGTCCCTTTGTATGCTTAAATCTTTGAAACTACGCAACGGATTTTGATGCGGTTTTTTTTAATAGATAGAATGATTCAAGAGGAAGGTTTATATGTATAATAACATCCATTTAATAGTAGAAGTACTGTTGTATTTTTGAGGTTTCTAATGTGATGTCGTAAATAATTACAGTTTTTCCGCTTACATTGCAAACGCAGGCTGAACCCTACGAGTTTTATCAAAATAATGTACTAAGTATTGTACACATTGAAAAGGTCTACAGAAAAGTCCGTTATGGTATATGTCTATCTCTTATGTCTAACCCACAATAACTTTAACTTTTGTCATTTACTTTTTACGACAAATAATGGCTAATTTTCGAAGCGATTTTAACCAATACAGCATTAATCCTTAACCAATTAAATACCTTGAATACATTGTTAATTAAATATAGATCTATATGGCCCTATTACAAAGTATGATTTAAGTGAATATTTTCGAAGATATTACATATTTTACACACACTTTGAATTTAGCAGCGATCGGACGCCTTTATTTTTCTGTAGTGTATTTAGTATCAGCATTGCGCCCGTGCGAAGCCGGGGCGGGTCCCTAGTATTGAATATACGATAAAATAACTTTATATTTAATCAAATATTAGTATTACTATAGGTAGGAATGTAGAATCCGAGCTGATTTTAAACGAGGGTAGTTCTAATTTTGTATTCATGATTATCGATGATTGGCAAAAATAATTATTTCATGTAATAATCTCAGGATGTCGTTAGCTAAAAATCGAAAATATAAGAATGAAAACAATCAAGTTCATCAAAGAAACAATTAATGTATATTTTTATAATTTATATTTTTTGGCAAACTTTATAAATATACATATGAAACATATATTTATATACATCTGTCCGAAACGCGTAGATGATGCCTTCTGTATGACACCTAGTATGTCTACAAATTATCTAATAACTTCAGTTAGTGCTACTACCTACCTAAATTAGAAATTGTGTGAGTACCTAAATAAATAATTTTTAAACCTACTTAATGCAAATGTAAAATTAAAAGATAACTACCTATGTAGAATAGAATGTTATACTCATGTTAATGCTTTGCAGACCACGATTGTATCTTGGTTCAAGACAAACCCTTCATGTTTAATAAATAAATAATTACTATCACAGACAACGTTGTTTTATTAATTCGCTAGCGCAGTGTGTCATCACCCGATATCTATTCATTCCAACCAAGGCAATCACTACCTAGTCTAATGCTTAAAAATATTTATTAGGGGTACATTAGAAAAACAAAGATATATAATAATTTATTTTATTTCCATATAAAAACTTGAACACATATTTACTTGCCACTGTCTTCCTTCAACGATACGGTTCTATTGAAAACGATCTGAAATTTAATTGAAAACGATTTAAAATCACTTTCAGTACATATACAACGTCAAAACAAATTTCAAACACAATTATGATAAAAGAAATCCGTCATAGCTTAGTGAAATATAATATTCTTCTTTAATATATTAGTCTTAATTTTGATAACAATAAATAATAATAATAAAAGTGACCATTTCATTGTCAATCGGAATTATTTCATCCAATATTTTCCTTTTCAGCCACAACACAAAAACATAATTTAATACATTTTAAATTCGTAAAATAAAACTTACATTCGAAGCATTCGTATCCGGATCGACTGAGAAAAATCCGATTCTCTCAAACTGGAACTTGTCGTGGAGTTTCGCGGTTTTTAAGTAGGCGTCCGCGTACGCGCGTACGACACTCAACGTGTCCGTACGACAGTCCGACAAGAAGCCACCTGGCACTTCTGCTGGTTCTTCTGGATTTTTATGTTTGAACCTGAAATAAATATCAATTAATGTAGATTTGTAATGTTAAATGATTTAATCAATAGAACATTAAATTTCTTAGATTGACGGACGGAAATTTGACACAAAGTAAATATATGTACTTTCTGCCGCTGACCACCGCTATGTGGAACCAACTGCCAAAAGAGGTATTTCCGAACAAACATGACTTAGGGAACTTCAAGAAAAGAGCGAATAAGCATCTTAGAGGCTGGCAACGCAATGGTGATGCCCCTGGCATTGCGAGTGTTCATGGGCGGCGGTGTCGCTTAACACCAGGTGAGCGACACCGCCGTTTTTTTAAGTGTTCTTTGAGTGCCAGATAGAAACATAGATCGGAGAAACTCTATTTCATCGAACTCCATTATTATACGCGAGCTTCATTTGGCTGGTTAAATAAGTATAACTATACTTAAACTTATATTATTCCATCACTCCAATATTTAAAAAAAAAAACTTATACAACATAAAAATTACCGAGCAAAGTGTCAGGCTTGGGATGTTTCCAAGTAACCATGGCCATAATTGTTTAAGGAAAGTAAAATACTCACAAAGGCTCATACAGTCGTACTTCAACGGTCATCGGCTGTGAGACCCAGTGAATGAAAGCTTTCGGTTTCTCGGCTGATTCACTCAATTCCGCTGTACATTCAACTTCTATCACTTTTCCGCTGTTATCCTTAATTACCTTGGATACCTGTAAATAAATATTTTTTAAATTTCCATACATTTATGAATATTTTAATGGGCGTGAGAGCCGAGCACTATATAAAACAATTATGATTAGACAGGTTAGAAAAGAAAACATCACAGTTCACAAACACTTATATTACAAAAGTCATGAAAGAGATCTTCTCTTTTATTATCAAAGCAAAAGAGGAAAGGCAATTAAGATAACTACACGTTAAGAGGTAAGAAATCATAAAAGGAGATTATGAAAAATAATGAAACTAGTATGGCTAATAAGAAAAAGGTCTTTGACATATCGATACTTCCATGTCTAACAAGAAATAATAAAACAGTAATCAGATAGTTCTTATGTTTTTTGTTGAAATTGTTGATTTATTTTAAAAGTATTACTTATTTAGACTAAATCTTAATCAAGTCTTAAATAATAGCAAACACTACTGCTTAACACGGCATGCATTTAAGAAAGTAAACCAAAAATATTGTATATCAGTAACACAGGTTACTTCTTATAATTATATATATAGATACTCAACGTACAAAAAAAACTATCCACAGATAAAATTTCGACATTTTGAAATATACTGTATATTCTTTTTTTAAAATCATAAACAATATTTTGAAAAAAGAACACTTGTCGAATCGATGACCTTGCCAGACTTGGGCCAAGAAAGATTGAAGGATCAATTCAGAGATTCATTTGTAGAAAAATTGATATATACCTGGATTTAATTTATAATTCTATTGTAACTTTCTGCCTTCGTAGTCGGCTAATTACCTTTATAACGAACCCGGCGTGCCTCAACCCAACTGTTTGAGTTGGTGTCAACCGCCTGTAGCCTTTCTCAGGTTGTTCTTTGAAATCACTCGCTTCTATGTACAGCGTTTTATCTAAGACCACATTATGTGAGCTTTTGTCCGGCTCGTTTGGGAAATCGGGAACTTTCACTATAATAGATTCGCTTGGGAGGTTTGTTATCCTGATTTTAAGTGGGTCCAGGACCACCATTGTTCTGAAATATTCCATTACATATTCAATACATTTTGTCATATGCATGCAGAGTTTCGTTCAACCTCTTTAGTTCCATGAAACGGTTGTCATGGCAACAGATTTGTTATGTCATGATATAAAACAGTCGATATAAATACTTAATACATATTTAAATTTAATTATTATTATAGTAGTATAAACATTTAATGTCGTTTCTTTGTTTTCAGCTAATATTTTTAATTTATATTATTATTATTGTTTGTGTAAGAGAAACTCATAGATCCTTTTTTTTAGAGCAACACATAGTTTTCCTCGTCAGTTCCTTCAATAACATCTTATATACATGTTATCATAAGGTCTTGTGATTGGCTTAAAATTGACATCCTACGACTATACATTTATCACTAATTGTAGATTGTATCCATAATAGAATGTATAAATAGATTATTTAGAACCGTCCGTGTGAAAATTGATCTGATATATAAACAGACATTTTTTTTTGTCTCAGACTCATTTCTTCGACCCAGCTGGCACAATGGTAACCATGCCGCACTGTCCTGGGTTCGAATTCCGTACGGTCAACATTGTGAAGAGCATATCTTGGGGCCAGCTGACCGTGTTTGACATATACCCCGAACATTTCAATCATGATTGAAGTGGTATTATATATAAATATAAATACCCATACCTAGGAGCCGTGGTGTTGAGATGGTCTCTCACAGCAGCATCCAACAAGGCGGGGTCGACGGCCCCCACTGCGCCCGTAACTCCCAAACCCGCACAGAACGCGTTAACTGCAGCGGATGGAACCCCGCGTCGACGCAACGCGGTTAATGTGAATAGACGTGGATCGTCCCAGTCTGGAATTCAAATTAAACTACTTCAATTGTTTAAAAGAAATCTATCCAATTGGATTCATAAAAATTACCTAGTTTCGTTTTTAGGGTTGCGTACGGCAAGGTAAAAACGGGTATCTACTTCTGAGACTTTACTGTTTGTATCTCATGAACCGTGGTAGTTAGAAATATTAAACATAAAATTTATACATAAGTGGGCCTTATACATCAATTCATTAATATGGAACCCATCTTGCTCAAGTACAATATGCACTAAACTGGATTTTACCGCCTGACAAACGCGTTGGAAATTAAGTTCTGAAATTTACATTTACTTTCAAATGTTTAGAGCAATCGACAAGAATCTCCAAGTTTGAATAAAATACTGTGTAACTGATTAAAAGAAGATTCTATTTTGATATATCTGTATGAAAAATAGTACATATTAACATACCATTCACAAATCCCTCGTCAATTAGCTTTGCAATTTTCCTCTTAGAGACGACTGTGTAGTTCACATTGAGCCGTCCATATTCCCATTGGACGGGACAATATATGTCTAAGGCATTACACAACCAGTAGTAAGACGACCTGAAATATTATATTCATATTCAATACATCACTTTAAATAAACCCTCATTCCACATTAAATACCGAATGTTGCGGACATTTTTGCTATCACTATATCTTAATATATATAAATCTCCTGTCACGATGTTTGTCCGCGATGGACTCTTAAACTACTTAACCTGAGCATAGTCGCAATTTTATTTTATTGCAAATTATTTGTCAATAATTAATTGATAGCCACAATTATCTGTTAACTCCAAAAGATTCTAACAGATGTCGATACTTTCCGACTGGATTGAGTAAGTAATCAATAGATGGCGCTGCTATGGTAAACCAACAAACGTGTCATATACAGATTAATTTATCAACCTAAATAAAGCATACTTTTCTTGTTTAAAACGCTTTCGATTATAAACATATCCCCGCACACTTAAAGCTGGTAATTATTTTTATTGAACTAAAAAAATGATTGCTAGAAATTATGGCAAAACAACGTTTGCCGGATCAGCTAGTAAATATATAAAAAACAACTGCAAAGATGGATTTTTCTCCGATTACACAACATTTTTCAACTATGCTCCGCTCTTACTTAGATAATCGGATTATCCAACACAAAAATATTCATTCTCAGAAATAGTTCTCGAGATTATCGCGTACAAACAAACTCTTATTTTTTTGCTTTGTCATACTGGTTAAGACTTGTAGTTAATAAGCACATTTAAAATACACATTCCTCTGTTTAATATAACTTTATAATTGCAATATACAATAACTAAATATTCGGTAAATAAAATTTACTTTAAAAATAAATTTAAACCAACCGTCTAGACTGGAACTCCTTAGTACACAGAGAATGGGTAATGTGTTCAATACTGTCACATAAACAGTGCGTATAGTCATATGTGGGGTAAATACACCATTTATTGCCCGTTCTATGATGGGGCTTGAACTTTATCCTATACGCCACCGGATCCTGTTTACCCTCCTCTAATGTAATTTTCATCCTCAACGTCGCTTCACCTTCGTCGATTTTCCCGTTTTTCATATCCTGTAATATGAAAATGTAAAAACATATGCTTGAGAATTTAAAGTGTAAAATGAATAACTAATACATGTATTATATTTATTTTATCACCTACTTTTATTTCAAATTAAATTAATTGTTGATCTTAAGGTCTTATTTTTGTGTTTCTGCCTTGTGCGCGTTACTATTTTCTAATTAATGTTTAGTGAGGAAGTCGTGGGTAAATTTATGCTCTCTCTACCTTCTATAAAGTTTAGAGGATATATATGTACATGTATTTAATGTGTATGTAGTCACTGGCATGTCATTAAATTGTATAAAAATGGAGTATGGTGTGATGGTGCAAAATTCAACTAAAAACAATTTCTTCCTGGATTCCAGTGTACTTCAGGACCATGAGATTGGAACATTTTCTGAAGTAAAGGAATTGTAATAATTTTAATACTTTTACATTATTTTAGATAAGACATTGAAAAAATATTACCACTGTAACAGATAAAATTTTCTATAGATATTATATAAGGTACCTACGTAAGTACAATTTAAAAAAAGTATTATTCTAGGGTGTTATTTAAAATATTAACCTCAAACAACTGCAGACTTTCTTCTATAGGCCGGTTACGCCAAGGTGACGGAGGTGGGTTGAAGCCTTTTATTTCCTCCGCCTTTTGGTGGCAGACATACGCCATATCCTTTTTTATTAACTTCACTGCCCACTCATACAACTGATCGAAATAATCAGATGAGTGTGTTATTTTGTATGGTTTATACCCTGAAAATTATGTTAGTGAGGTTTTAATATGAAAATAATAATTAATATGCAATATCAACACACAGCAACATATTTTTATCCAAATGTTTCTTAACAGCATTTCGATATCACACTAAAGAAAATGTATGATATTGATGATGATCATTTTTTTAAAACATGCTAATGAAACTCAATATTGAATCAGGGATGAATAAATAGTTGCAGAAAATCCATGCCAAAAGATATACTGTCATAAAAAAAATATATATATAAGCAGATCTCTGACCCACAGTTTCATCTATGCTAATTCTATCATAACTTCTAAGGCTATCTGGCAGAAACAAAAAAGTTTCACTTTTTAACATAATCCATAGAAGATATCTTACCCAGCCACTCAACCATGTCTTTAATCCCAACAAAGAATTTTTCTTCTTCCTTCTCAGGATTTGTATCATCATATCTGAGGAAACAGATACCGTCATGTGCCGCAGCATACCCAAAATTAATGTTGATTGCCTTAGCATGCCCAATATGCAGAATCCCATTTGGTTCTGGGGGGAATCTTGTACGTACTTTGCCTCCAGTGATTTTTAAATGTTCCTCTAATAATTTCTTTGTATTTGGTGTAACAACATATCCATCAGTTTTAAAGTTATCACCCGGGGCATGGAATGGTAACTTTTTCATTAATTCAGATATTGAGGCAGCACCCCCGATATCAGATACATCTGCGGTGGCTTTAATACCTGTAAATTACAATTGAAAATATTTATTTCTCATTTTAAACAATTTTCCCTAACACAACATTATTATTGAGACTAAAAGCATTAAAGTATGTAAGTTTCATTTTGCAAGCATCCATAATACAAGCTATAAAGCATAGGGCACTAAGCCTGGATCCATTTTTTTCAGTGATTTATTTATTTCTTTAAAACTCACCCTGTGACTCATCCTTTTTTAGTTTCTTACTGTTTTCATTACTAGGTTTGGTTTCTTTTTTCACTTTTGGAGCAGGTGCTAAATCAGCCTCTGTTTTAGGCCCCAAGAGATCCAAAATCTGAAATTATGTCTATGTAGTCTTAAAGGAAAACTTTTATCACTGTAAAACTATTTAAACAGGTAGTTACTAAAACAATTTCCTTGTTATCATGTTACTTACTTTGCATGCCTAAACATATAATTCTTTGGTAAAAAAGATAAGGCTCTTACAATGATTGGCTATTACTAAAGTAAAAAAATGGGTTGCATACTTTTTTATGAACTATTCATGTTTGTTACCTGTATATCAACTTCATTTTTAATTGCTTTTCCATCTGCCCATTTTAAGTCAGCTCTGACAGCCTGCATAACAATCCCAGAGTTGAATCTATATCTTTTTTCAATCAGTTCATTTTTGTATTTGGCCATATGTTTTTCAACTGCTTGTTCAACTTGTTCTGGTGTTACAACAATTCCAACACCACATGCTTCTTCAAACTCCTTGTTGTTAAAATTCTCTTCGTTTACATGGCTTAAAGCATACTCTAAAGCAGCATCAATTCTTAATGTTGAATCTAATTTCCCATCTACTATATATTTAGAAATAAAGGGAAGTTTTTCAGCAATTTGTGGCTTGATTTTAGTAGCCAGATGGTACAAAAGTAAACCCACTCCAGGTTGTAGTTTACCCACGTCCACCTAGAATTAAACCAATATATTCGTTGAGTATATAGAATACAAATATTTTTTCATAAAACTTATTTAAAATCTAATTTTATAATTGCTGCGGTGTTTTTCTAACCTCATTTATGGCTTGTAGAAGAAATTTTGTAACATTCCCATTTTTTAAGGTTTCTTTTGCTTTTTGTTCACTTAAACCAATCTTTTTAAAATTTTCTATAGTGTCTTCAGGGCTCATTTTAATAATTGTTATATAAAATGATTATAAATTCTAATAATATTTTCGTAAAAATACTTTCTATTTTCTAAGGAGCTAAGAGCTAGGTGGGGAAATGTCAAATATGTAAATGACATGAAATAATTGATGGACGTCATGACATTTAACGCAACCATTGTCAACCAGAACGGCAACGATTTTCCAAACGAATATTAATTGAGTCGACTATTAACAAAGGCGGCCATCTCACTTTTGACAGATTCGTGAAAAACTCGAAAATGTATGTGTATTGCATACCATACAGTATTATATGAATGAAAAAATATGTTTTACAATATATGGCAATACTAGCGATTTCATCAAAATTTAACTTATTTCTTTTTTTTAAATCTTAATTAAGGACCTTGGTGGCAAAGCGATTAAGACGGTCCATACGTTCCCATTTATGTACACCTCACTTGCCTACTAAGAACTCAGGGATTTGGTATAGTCCATTGGCACTCGCTGACAAAGGAAAAGCCAACGCACTATTGCACCATCCTACATTAGATCCAGACCCAACACAATTCTTCCCTCTAACACTATCATTCCGGACACACTCCAGTAGAACGTGAGTAACATCCTCTACTACTCCACAAACCGGACAGCACGGAGTATCACTCATACCAATTAAGTGTCTATACCTGTTCAATGTGTCCGGAACGAAACCTTAAAGCCAATGCAGTCAGCCTTCTATCCAATCTAGTGTTGCAAATCCACAAAACTTGAGACGGCTGCGACTGAATGGTACCGTACCACACCCCCTTTTCTTTAGATCTTTCTGGCAAAATATATTTACTCCAATTTTGCAAGCAAATTTCTTTAATCATACCATAATATTCAAAGTAATAAGGTGTGATATGTATCTCCACTCCGTCAGAAACCGCCGTCTTAGCCAAAGTATCAGCCGCCTCTTTACCAGGAATGCCTCTGTGAGAAGGCACCCACTGCAAAACGACAGTTTTTTCCTGAGATCTTATCTTTTGTATAGTGTTTAAAATGTCATACGCTACTGGTAGACTTCTGTAAGCAGAGGCAGTCCGAGCAATATGAAATAATGAACTCTTTGAATCCGTAAATATAACAAATTTATCTGAACTAATAGATACAATATAAGACAAGGCCTCAGCGATAGCCAATAATTCTAATTGCATAATGGATACATTAACCTTCTCACAACCCTTAATCACAAATTTCATGCACTGAAAACATCTATAATCTATAAAAGCAGCTCCTAATTTGTTATGCTCTCTCGAAGCATCTGAATAAATCTGATAATAATCACTATACGTATTTTTGATAAAGTCATTACAAATAGTCGATATAAAATTAGGATTCATTTTATTTTTAGGTTTATCTATATTAGGAATATTAATTTGGATAACATCTTTAAGGTTGATGTTACTCACCCAAGTGTCAAGGCTAAATCTCTCGAGAATTTTACAACTTATAATGGGATAATTGTTATATAATTCATGTAATATTACCAATAGCGGCTTAGATTTTCGTCTCCCAGTGATAGAACCAAAGAAATCACATAAATCATTCAATACTTTAATGAGAGAAATTGTCGCCGAATATACAATGGCTGTAGTCGTAACTCCGATTCCATAACATGAACGGGGGTAGTCCTTAAAAAACCTCCGATTATACGCAATAAACTATTTTGTAATTTATCTATTCTATGTAACTTCCTCTTACTTGAATCATCATAAAAAAAACAAGCGTAATCAATATGTTTTGGGTGGACTCCCCAAGAAGGGCCAGCCAAAATTTTGAATATATTTAAAAGGTACTAGTGTAGCTAAAAATTACTAATATTTATTTCAGATAGCCGGATTTGATTGCGAATCTCATAGAATGCCGATTTTGTTACCAACCATGTGACAGGTGGCTGTCCTTGATTCTAACCATTTACAAATAGCCATATTTGATTCATAACAGGTTTAGGGTTGGCAAAAATAGAAAGGCCCTGTTATTTTTATTTATTTCTATTTATAAGGTCTAAATATAAAATATTTCTTAATTAATGAAGTTCTCTGCTTAAAATTAAATTCGTAGTTCAGTACCCTCTTCTAAAGGTTCTTGGTAATATAAGTAAGCCTCTGCAGAGTTAGAATCAGGTTGTTCTTGTTGGGAAATCAGTAATTCTTTGTAGAACTTAAGCCACTGTATATCTCTCCATTCACTTCCAAAATGTTTATGCAGCAACTTATTTATGTCTTCTATTTCTTTTTTGTTTACTGAAACCGATGCTCGCAGTGGCTCTTATTCTTCTTCTCCACTTCTTCTCCTCTTTTCTTATTATTCTTCTCTTTTCTTCTTATCTTCTTCTTCTCTAATTCTTCTTCTCCTCAGCGTCTTCTCCTCTTATTCTTCTTCTCCTTTTCTTCTCTTCTGCTCCTCTACTTAGTATAGTCTTCTTTTGTATAATTAATATGTGTGCGTAAATTTTTCCATGTAATTTTATGAGATTTTTCATACCCAATGTGGCACATTGGAGTGCATGTGAATTATGAAAACATACTCTTTGTGGTTAGGATTTTGGAGAATACCTAAAAATAAAATAAAAGCTTTTAAATAACAAGAAGAAAAAGAGAAACACAAAGATATACATTACAATACCATGTAAATATTTACATTATATTTTTTTTTAATAGGAATATTTGATGGTCAACCCTATAGGACTACTTACCTCAGTCTCTTCGCAACATTTTTCTTCCACTTTTCTGGTTCCCTTTTGCGCTTTCTAGCGAAATTATTTTGCACTCTACTTGGAGATACTTCCATCGCATAAAATTTGACCGGAACTATCTACTTTTAACGCATAAAACCTCAATAAAATTGTAAAAATCACACTAGCGAAATACTGAATAATAGATAGATAGCTTTCATAGATACGCCATCAAAATGGCCGACGTAACGGAGGGTGTTTGGCCAGAAAAGGAAGATGGCCAATTTTAACACTAAACTGTTACAGATAGCCGAATTTGTTTCTATACCTTACAATTGAATTGTAATTTGTACAGGAAATAGCCGGCTTTCATATTAACTGTCAACGCTATCCGATCTTACCTATAAAACTGATTATTACCATATTCAAAGTTCATTTTAGACAAAAATATGAGATAGCCGCCGATTGTTAATTGTCGACTCAATTATAAATGCCTAAAATCACAACAAATTGGTAGACAAAGCCTAAAATCCATAATAATAATGCTTTGTAAGTAAGTAACTCAATGCGCTCTTATAAATCTGCCTTGAGAACGTATCATTTGGGGGTTATTTTTAGTAGAATAAAGAAAAATATTATTGTTGAATAAGCAAAATTAAGTACGGAAGTGGCGAACGTTAGAGGACACTTTCTGTGCCTTTAGGATGCCATAGGAACAACAATTAAAATTATTGTTAGAACTTGTAAGTTAATGCTTAAAAATAAATATGTAATTATGTGTTATTAAAATGTTTGGAAAATTATGAGGGAGTGTAGATGAAGATAATTGAAATCTCTTTAAATGTATCTCCACTATACATTATTAGCTTAACTTACTGAAATTTATGTTATATTGCCTTGCTTGATTAACGAAATGTTATATTTTTAAGAGATCATCGGCGGTTGGTGGAAAATAATTTAAAGAGTCACGCGAAACAATTCCTTAATTCAGGTGAATTGAAACAACCACTGTCATTAATATTTACTCACCGAAAATTACGTATCTTCATACGTAGAGATCCAATGAAATTGGGCCTTGATGCAAAATCAAAAAAATGAAGAAATTATTAAATATAAAGTTAAGACGATAGTTACTAAGGCATAACCCGTGGTAATCATAAAATATATAAAAGCTTATTTCGCAATTGATTATTGTAATAATATTATTTAGATTTATAATTAGTCTTGTATTATATTTGAGATTGTAGACATTAAATAAATATTTTTTTTTAAATATCTTTTCGGTCCGCCTGAACATCCGCTTCTGAGATAAGAGCAAATCTTAAAGAGGAAAATCAATATTATCAAAAGTCAATGAATAATTCTCGAAGGTGCGCTATACACCGACAGCTCACTTAAGCTTATGTTTGTCTATTCTTTAGCGATGTACATAGAATATTGATGTGTTAGAGCTTAAAGATCCGTAGGATTGTTAAGGGTCTTAGGTCTCACCCACTCACAGAGGTTGAGACTTATAAGAGTATTTAATAGTACCGTCGTAGTACGGTTTGCCAAATTCACAACATAATTAATAGAATCAGGTGTTACTTTGATTTTTTTGGTTTGACTTTGAAGTACATAGTATAAAATCCTATTAGACCAATCTACAAGCAATACTCCGCGAAAAAACCCACAACCACTCGACGCATGTTTCGCCCCGACACCGGAGCGAACAGCGTTCGATGAGTGAATTCACAACACAAAATAATATTTGTACAACATAACATTGAGACACGCATTGTTGATATCTTGTGCTGAAATTTGGATAATTTTTTTATTGTAAATTATGGCCACAGAGCGTAGCTCATAATTTCTAATATATAACTCGCCTTTGACTCCTTTTTAATGATTCCTATAAATAATTGGTCAGGTGACAATATCTATACAACTACGATTACTTCACACAAAACTTTGCAGACGAAACAGCGGTTAACGACGTATGATATTAAAATGTCTCTTACTTTCAGGAAGTGAAGGATGAACAAATTATGCAAATTGCATTTTGCTGTCTTGTCCGATATTAACGATTCAGTGATCTCATTAAAATATCGCGAACTTGCTTAAATTAATTGAGCCTAGTGCTTGAATTTTGAAATAATATATGACAAAATATGCGTCGAAAAAAGTAGCTATTTTTTAGGAATGGCTGAGCTAAAGGGCTTCTTCACCTTACACTCACTCTCACTCTTCTGGCTACCTTAGAGTAAGTATGGAACCATTTGGTATGTCAATTTTTTTTCGCGTAAAAACTACGGCATGGATTTTAATAAAACTTTAATCTAGCTCATACATCAAAATAAGATATAGGCTACAAGTTATAAAGGTATCATCGTGTATTCGAAAACACAGTATTTGAAAATATCAAGTAAGTAAAAAAAATCTACGAGTTATTCTGGCGAGCGCGGCCAAACCTAATTTACTATGGAATTGTTTATCTTTGAAAAACTTAAAAAAAAACGATATAATTTTATGTATAAGCCATGGTAATATAACTTGATAGGTAAATGAACAATAACTTCAGCAAATTTGATGAACTGGTAACAGATGGAAACGGTGAACGAAATCAATTTTTTTAATCAATGCCCCTAACTATATAACCACGCAACACTCCCTGGATATCATAAGTTCTCTGGATTACATGGATTCAAGAGCATGCCCATGTGATGCTAAAACTGCGGAAACAGTATTACATTTTATTTTACTGCCACTACCTTTTTGACTGTTTGCCTGTTTGACTGTCCTGTGAGTAGGCCGGCTAGGTACAACTTGGCTAGGTACGGCTTGGTCCAAGCCGGTACGGTGTGATGATCTCGTATCTAACAAAAATACTAGGGGCACAAATTTAGTAAATACTGTTGTAGATTGTCAATATAATTATTAGAAGAACAAAACCAGATTAATATGTAATATATACTACATAAAGTTTAATTAAATTTAACTATACTGAAAATTACATGTGTAATAATGACTCTTCCGCTTTTTTACGTGTTGTTATCAGATTATCGACTTAATAAATACTATTGTTAATAGAAAAGGCTAGGTTGATTTTTGGCGACTCCATGGCGGCATACGCCCCGAGTTTTAACAGTGTTGTTTTCAGTCTTTTTTGTTAACGTATGCCTTACTACTCCTCATTTTGTTATAAATTTGTATTATGCTGCGCGCGGCGGATCTGACCTACCTTTTCGTTTCGGGCCTAGTTTCAGCCTAGCTTGTAAGTTCTCAAGTAATTGATGCATATATTTTAGTTTTACCTTCTTTAATTGTATGTATAGTCTTTAATACATGTTTGAACGCAATAGAATAAAATAAAAGAAAATAGGTATATTATATATACCTATTATATGGCATTAACTGTGTTCTCTACTAACGAGATGAAGCCGCAGGATCATTTAGTAAGTAGGAAGTAAGAAATACTAGTTAATCGTTATAATAATAAAATTTTATTTGCATCTCTATTTGAAATAAAAAGTGAATGTTCATATGCTATTCATATACAGTCTTCAAACAAACAGAAACATATTTAAATAAAGTTTGTAGGTAGGTAGTAGTATATTTGAACATTTTATAACAGTTATTCAGGAAATTGTTTATCCGTTATCAAAATAACGACGCGGACATAAATAACTGAGGCCATTAATTTTAATGAAATATCGGAAAATAAACTGCCTTTATATCATGGCGGCCATTTTGAAGGGCGACACAATGTATTAGTAGCTCCACATTTTACTACTACAATTAAACCTTTAGTTAATTAACCGAAATAAAATAATTCAAAGTATAGTCTACTCCATTATCTCGTAGTTATAGGATACGTATACATTTCAATTATTATAGAATTTATTCTAATTTTAACACTTATGAAATTAAATTCATAATATCGAATAATGGATTAAATAAATAAAACATGAGCCTTGCAATACATTCGGTTTGAATAAGCTTTCTGAGAATTTTTCCTATCTATCCTAATTTATAAATTCTATAAGTGTGGCTCGATGGACGTATATTTCTATTTCACGAAATACGTAATTCATTCATTCGTATACGTAAATTCATTTTGTAGTTTTACTTAGTGTCATATTTTTAACTTCTTCCTCTTATCTACTTATAATAATCTTCTTCTTCTCTTCTTCTAATCTACTTATTATAATCTTCTTCTCCTCTTATTCTTCTTTTTCTCTTGTTAGTAGTAGTTTTCCTAAATGAATTTTAATTCAACTTTACAATAATATTTATTTTACATAGTATAATACATTGTGCGGAATATTAAAAAAATAGGAAAAAATCTATCATCTGGGAGATATTCTCGCGTGCGCTGCCATAACGGTTAGAGTAACTTTTCCATATTGTACCTATGTTGGAAATGATTATTTAGGCAAGCACAGCCCTTTATTTTACTCCGGGTCACTGCTTCCAACTTAATAAAGCGCAAATTTGACTCCTTCCCCTTGATCTCACCCAACCAATATCTATTCGAATCGCCGACGACCAGTCACTTTTAAAGCGGCTTTAAGCTTTGGCGCTGTAAAGAGATGGAAGGTCTATCTGCATCTTATATCGTATTTATTATACAGATATGGGGTTCGGAGGATTTGTTTGGGTTAATCCAATCGATGTGGCATCGAAATTTCACCAGTATCACCTACATATCCTCCGTTCCACACTTGAACGTTAGAGCTATTTCCTTTGAGAAAGGAGCATATCGGCCTTAAAGGACGCCAGCGCACATGCGACTCTGGCATTGTAAGTGTCTATGGGTGGCGATATTACGTATAATCCGGTAGGTTCGTTTATCCCGAATTAAATAAAAATTAATAGTATTTCAGTCCCTTCATTTTGAAAGCTGCGAAACACAAAGACTAATTTGAGTTATGCTCTATTCTATACTATTCTGTATTCTTATTATCGCTTCGGTTAATTTATAAATTATTTTAATTAATCAATATAGGAAATATTATACGGTCTGAAGTGTCGTTTATACGTAATTAATTTGTCTTTTTTGTTCAAAAAGTGTCAGTTACAGAATTCTGATAAAGAAAGAAGTTACAAAAAGCATAGTCACGAGTTGACTCACCAATGTTTCTTCTAAAAATCTAACACACATATGACACACGACGTGACACATAGAGTCTAATATGCGGTTCTAATTACAGCTGGCCCTGATTTGGATTTATTTAGTACGATGAAGTGCCATACTAAACTGCGTTTTTATTATCACGGCTATACGTGGGACAGTAATAGCTGATAAGATCATTTTATCCACAATTAGGTCATAAAGTTTTAATAAAACTTCATAGAGAGTGAAGCCTGCAATGAGTCTTTATTTGAAAGTTTAGTATACGGTTCATAATTATAAGCAATTTTGACACCTCGCCAAAATAATTCATGAAGGAAATTGTTACAAGTGTGAACTAATTAAAAAGGGAAACGCCTTTGAAATACTAATTACGTCATTTAAAAATACATTATTTTTCAGAGAAACAAACCAAGGGCAGGGTTATACGCCGAGTGTGAACACATTTATGACGCTTTCAAATTGAATTGAAATACATTCTATTAGAGTTAAAATGTCCTAATCTGAGAATATATCAGTAAATGCTTATGACGTCAGTGGTTATTTAAATTTCAGGATTAAAGCCCTTAGTAAAGCACCGGCTATCGGTTAGCGTAAGGAATTCTCAATTCAGTAGCTTACGGTAGCTTTACTGAGACACGCGCCTCGCTCTTCGCTCGCACTTTTAACTCGAAATTTTATTACGAAAAATAATCGTACTGTATCGTTATTTTATTGTAAGTGGTAAATGGTAAGTAATAACATTCATTTTGTCTCTAAGCTTCACTTTTTTAATGTGTTTTTAGAATTGCATTTTATTTATTAATAGTTTTGGGATTTCACGAGTTCGGTGCGTCACATAAACTTATTTGTTTTTATATTCAATTGGAAATATTATGCTTGCTACTATATCGGTAATAAAAAATTTCGGCGTGTATACTTCAATGGTTGTGTTCTGTTAGTATTAGATTATATCATGCATATAATAGATAAAGCTTATCATTAATATAATATATGACTTTACCTCAAATTATATATTGTTTGAAGTTTCTCACGGAGCAGTCACGTTCCTACGTCTGTTTGGACATATATTTATTCAGTGATCAGTCTTCACACGTCGATTTTCAGTGACACATATTGGTTTTCTTGATGTTTTTCAGCTAGTGTTAATAGCGCATTTATATTAAGAAAATTTAGATTGAAAAATTTAGTTTCGCACGTTCTCCTTTAGACTAACTGTAATGTACTTTGAACTAATTTATTATAAAACTGATTAGTTCATAACTTTGAACTTTATTTATCCTTTATATACTTAGTTAATCGAAATTGACTAGTCTTGACGATATTGCTTTAGTTTCAAATGTTAAAAGAAGATCGTAACTGTCAACAACCGCGTAATCCCTTACGAGCAAGATATCAATTACCTTTTTTGTTTTTATTTTTTGCTCATCTCCTCTATGGTAAATTATATATACTTATATATTATATATATAAGTATATATAATATATATTATATATACTTACTTTATTTTTCTTTCATGCCGGTTTACTCACAATAATTTCCCAGTTAAACCACAAACAACAGATTCTTAACCTGATGCATAGAGAAAAGCATATATAAATAACCCGGGACTTTCACCTAGATGTATGACATTAAAAATGCAATAAAAACATGTCTTTTATAAGATCAAATGGGAAGAGTTTCATTGAATTATTAAACTTCAAAACTCGTCTAGGAATTATAATATACTCTGTAATATCAGGAAGTATGCTTTTTCTATACGTACAATTTACTCGTATAAACATTAATTTTATTAACACAATCAGTTGTCAAATTAGACATTTACATATCATCACATACTACATTCTAAACTATGAAATGTCGTCGTGCGGATATAAAATATGTCTCTAGTCGCATCTTACATATAAATTCTACGCACAAGACGTCTTCAATATAGCAGAGTAAAAATAGTTCGATTACTAATATTCGATGTAGTATCATGAATTGAGCAGATGGGTAATGTTATCGTATGGAGCGATAAAAATCATAGCAAATTGTATCGCTTCAATCGATTTTATATTTTATAGCGTTTAATTCGCACGGCATAAAAATCTTCGGCTAACTTCGCCTAACTCATAGTTTGTAATGGGGGCGGTGTATGTTTATCTATTCTTCATAGAATCCGATTGCTTGTAGTGGCTATAATGACTCTCTAAATGTAGAGTGAAGTTCAAAGAAATTTCCATTGTATAATGTAAAATAATATGTTACTATGGTTACATTTTCTTCATTTTAAGCAGCTGCCGCTCACACCAATATTGTGAACTTAAATTGTATATAAAAATATCAGCTATACCAAAAGTGCGTCATAATATAACTTTATGTATGCCACACCCAAACTTATCGTTGTATTCATCTTATTCAGTATTTAAAAAAAAATTAAAAAAATTTAATCGCTTTCTTTAATTTACGTTTTTTACTTTAAGATAAAGAAACTTCTACGTTCTACAAACTGCAGACGGGCGCTTAATCACATTATTTTGTTGCAAAATTTAAATCCCATCCAATCTTGTAAAGTTGTTGCCTTACTCAGTAATAATTGAAATCTTTTCAGGTGCGTCATGGTTTCGATGACCTCCATAACCTCTCCTAAGTCTTCGTTGGCTAAACTTGTGTTATGTCCAAAAGTGAAGCCGTTTAAAATTATGATCCTTGGGCAGTCAGGAGTAGGCAAATCTGGTACATATTTTTTATGTTTACCTTTTTAAGTTTTATTCACTTGTATGTTAACGGGTGTAGCTGTAGCGTATAATTGTCTCTGTATATAAAGTGAATTTGTTTCAAGTCTAGGTAAGACTCAACTTCAAAAAGTCATGCTTCTCTAAACACTACATACTCTGTCAGCAATACTCATAAAAATTAAATCAGACAGCCATAGCTCTAGTTAAAAGATTTAACTAGAGTACTGTTTCCTCTCTTTCTGACTGTCTACGCTGTGATGAAAAGGTACAGATTTTTAGGTCAAACGATGCCATAACAAAGATTATTTTTATGAATAATGGGGTTAGTATTTAAATAGATCTCTAGAGAGTTAACATTCTTAAAATGTTATGCTTTGTTTTATATATGTTTGTAATATTGTTAAGCTTCAGTTAACCGCTCAGGTCCGTAGTGATTATAAATGTTGTATCGGCCTCACTGGAAAATGTAAAGGTGTAAATCTTTTTACTTTGGAATACCAAATACGACCCCCAGGGAGTACAATGTGGTGCAAAGTGCCATTTGCTCAGAGTGAATGACGTTCGGTATCGGCGGTGTAGAGGGACTGGAGGAATTTTAAGTGGGTTGGCTGCCTTCAATGGAGCAGGGGATAAGAGTCTAAAAGCTCTGGCAGGACTGAAATCATGCATTTTTACCTCCTTTTAAAAAAATATGGATAGAGTTAAAGAGTTAAATTTCATTTAAAGAAAAACACTATATTAACGGATTAAGTTGCGTATTTTACAAAATAAGTATATTACATTATTTTTAGTCGATATCAACTCCGGGGCAATAAATACAGATAACACAAACCTCTCTGCAGCTGTGACACTTATTTTGACAATTAATACCTTTTGTCTTCAGTCTACTGTGACCACGCATGCTGTAAAGCACGCGAAATGTCGGAAAAATTTAGAGGAATGTAATATATTTAAATTTTGTAAAATACTTAACACAATCCATTAACAAAGTGTCTTTCTTTAAATGAGTAATAGTTATGTTAATAAAAGACAATATTATATGGATAGGGTTACCTAGTAACTAATTCACATCATTTTTCAATTGTGCTACGCTGTCATCATATCGAGACATCGTAGCGAGAGCGAGAAGCCATGCTTGACTACCCAACCCAAAAAGAATTATTCAGTTCAAACCGAATATTGAAAATAGTGCTTTCAAACAATCTCTGCAGTTATATGGCTTTATTAGCAGCTGTAATGAATCTTATATAACTCTTTCTTAACAGCGTTGGTGGTACGCTTCATTACGCGTCGATTCATCGGCGAATATGATCCCAATTTGGAGAAAATCTATACTTTTCAAACGGTAATTGATAACGAAACGGTTTACTTTGAAATACTCGACTCTGCCGGCGACCCTCAAGTGAGTACTTCGTATTTTTTATTAGATTTTCTTATTGACGTTATTTAGGGCGACAGTAATTTGATATCTAGATGGATAAACATCTATATTTATAAGTCATGATTCCTCATGATAGACAAGTGTTTGTGCTTTTCATGTGCTGCGAAATAAAATCGTAATTTACAAAAATACCCCTAGTTTTGTAAGGTTCTTGGATCATTTTATATGTCTAATGACAAAAGTGATATGCAAGTAGCATGTGGTAACTGTACAAGTAGAAATAAGTATGCTTGGTTGAAGATAGGTGATTGGAACGAAAGACCTACAGGTTGAGCGTCCGATACGTAAGCCACACAAAGCACAAAGTTCAATTTCGAAAATAGAATCTATGCGCAACTAAGTCAATATACCTTATATTTTTTTTAGAAATGCGAAAGCTTGGAGAACCATATAAAATGGGCAGAGGCGTTTGTCTTGGTATACTCCGTCACAGATAAATGCTCTTTCGACGAGTGTCATAGACTAAAATTTCTAATAAACTATAATAAGAGGCGCCGTAGGTTAGCGTCGGTTAAGGTCAGTAATTAATTCATAATTCTCATATATAACATAGAGATTATCATATGTCATATCGTAGAGATAAGATTTTGAATGATATTGATGTGTTGCCAGCGATGTATGCAAGTAGACATTATGTCTACCTATTCATTTAATGGATTATGTATGTCTCTTTAATTTGCGTCAAGCATTTTTACTTAGCCTTTCGCCATTATAAAAATGTTTCAACTATTATATAACATGTTTATGAAAGCAAGTCTCAATACAAATACTAGCCTACCTAAAACCAAAGACTTGCCAGTCATAATTACACGAAATTGCGCTAGTCTATGAAAAGTACACACATACACACTTAATTAGACTAAATACGAAATAGATGTAAATAACTTAAGTTAATTTCTATTACACGCGCTTTCTACTCGTCTATATGTTCTTTCATATACATTATAGGGTACAAGGGCGCGTTCTAATAATGAAACAATCTATTTTTATCTCTATTATCTATTATATACCGCAATATGCATGGAGTATATGGTAAATGTCGAAATATAGCCACATTTTTTTTTATTGTTGTCTTTGATGGAATATAGGAAATAAATTAGAAGTAATTATTCTTAATTGCTTCTGTTATATAATCAATACGCACTTGTTTCCCAATAACCTCAATAATTATATTATTTTCAAGTTAATTTTAGCCATATATTTAAATTTGCATAAAGGTTAGTAAATGAAAGTTTTCCTGACATTTCTCGTGCACCCTTTCAGCTTAAAACCTTAATATAACTATGAATGTCAACGATAAAAACATCGTTATAATAATGTTTATGAGAAATATTTTCCCGCAGATCAATTTACACAAATCTCGGATTTCAATTGTTTTCCAACGTTGAGAAAACTTGGTTTAATTTTCAGAGCAGTTTGAAAAAGTTTTTAGAATATTTAATTTCACCTGTTTGGCTTAAAGCGAACGGCGGCTCGTGGTCGTTAGAATTTTATTTATAAAAATCGGTCAGGACAAAAACATTACCTTATTACCGCGTACATAATGATTTAGTAACAAACATAAATATTTCATAATGGACACTCATACCTCAATGCAACCCGTTATAAATAAGTAATGTATATATGTATTTTCGACTGTCTACGAAATGAATAATTATAATATTAAATGCCTAAAATGTTTGTTTTCTAAAGGGTATTTAAACATATTGTGTTTATTTTTCTATTTTAATTTATTTCCACTTATGATAAACTTATTTTTATACTATATTTTATTATAAACATTTTCAGGATAATATTCACGAGACACCAGTTGTGCTAGTTGGTAATAAAGTGGATCAGGCTGGAGATCGCATGGTGACAACTGAGGAAGGCCAGCGGCGGAGTAAAGAAATCGGTTGCGTGTGTTTCCACGAAATATCAGTGAGGGAAAGCATTGATCAGGTAATCTTAGGTCCGCTCCAGAAGGTCGTATACTTAAATGTAGTTTTATGTATCCAGTTTTACCACGTGCTTTCATTAAAGTTTGTGACTTGAGGGGCTTATTGGAATACAAGCCTGAACAAGCTTTTTGTTAGAGAATTTTTGACGTGGGTCGTCAAAATTTGTAACAATTCCCTAAGTCGTATTTGTTCGCAAATACTGAAGCGCTCAGTTGTGGAACGGCGGACAGAGGGTTCATTTCCCGGTGTTGTCAACATTTGCGTGATGAAACATAAATGTCATATATGCTTCGATATGTATTTATGTTTATCCGTTGTGTTAGCACTCTTATCACGAGCTTGCCGACGGGAAAATCAAATATAAAGATATCTCAGTAGTCCACAACTACCTCATAACTGACTAAATGCTGTAAAGATAGACTTGTGTATGGAAATAAATAACTGCAATAAATAAAGCGGTGCAATTGCACGGTACAACATGCGTCTTTTTGTCACAATGTTAACAAAACTTCCTAGAAAAGTACGAAACGACGAGGTTAAAGATTGCAATTAGATTTCTTATGAACAAGTTAGTTTAGGCTAGGTTATTTTTGTAAAAAAAGTTTGATATTAAGTGATACCGTCGCCCATGGACAATCACAATGCTGGAGGGCTTGCAAGTGAGGCATTTCAGAACTGTCTGAAAGGTCCCTAAGTCGTATTGCTTCGGAAATACCTCTTTTGGCAGCTGGTTCCACATAGCGGTGGTGCGCTGCAGTAAGTGCCTTCTAAACTTCCACTCAGTTGTGGAACGGCGGATATCAAGGTGATAAGGATGAAATTTCGCATTCTGCCTCGATGTCCGACGATGGATTCAGTGACTAGGTATACGGTACCTTGCACCACGCAAAGGTTCTCCAAATAATGATCGCGAAATTGGACGTCTATATGTCACCGCTAAGAATTCCATTGCTGGCTGAAGCTTTAGCTTTAGCTTTTGAAGGGGAATGTTATCAAAGAAACTGTAGCGGAAAACGCGGAGACCAGACTTTTCGAGAAGATTTAGTCGAGGCCAATTCGCGACATTAGAAGTCCGACACTGCTAGATAATAACACGAGTCCGCAAAACAATGATTGCTACCATGTTGCAGCATGTTATTCATATGCTGAAGAAATTGGACCAGGGATAGGACACAGACATGTGGAACCACAGCATTCAGCATTCACGTGCTTAAGTTGTGAACATACCTACTCCAGATTTTGCTAGCATCATCAGATACCTATTACACGCGTAAAAAGATCAATCTACTATCCAAACAAGACATTTTGAGTCATTAGTTCATATTATTATCGCGTTCAAACAAAACATTCAGTATATTAATACATTACGAGTGATTTATGTTTTATTTTGTTTATTGTTTTTTACGCCCCTGTCAATATCTGTATTCTCCCGTTTCCACTTTAAGTTATTAGCAATCTATATCTGTATTATTCGTATATGTTTTTTTAAATAAACAATTTATACCTGTAACATTAACTCCAAAGAAACAAAGGACATTCTACTTTCATTCGTAAGTAAATACAATATAATAATAATCAACAAGCCTTACACAATACTACAAAGCAAATATTAAGACGCAAATACCTCTATAAAATCTATCAATTAAACTTTATACCCAAATTTATTTACGTAATTAACCTTTTATTCAAGAAACCGCTTAATAGGTAAATTGTGTTACTAAATTGGCAATTTGCAGCCGTAATATACCAAAGGGTAAAATTTCAGTTTAGGTAATAGGTTAGAGAATGTTTGTTTTGATGGCTCTATCCGCGGCCATTCGAACAGACTATGACTCAGCAATAAGATTTATAAGTTACTTTTTATGTTTTAAGACAACATCAAATGTACTGGAATATGATACGTTTGTTACAGAGCTTTATCTAAACGAACATCATAAAACAGAAAAAATTGTTTAACCACGGGAATAAAACCTTTAAATAAAACCATGTTATAATATATTAAAATATTCATTTATCTAATATATTTATATGTCTTATATATTTATAGCGATATCTAAATCATCATTCAGATTTATTTTATGTAAATTTAATATAAAAAAATTGTTGTTGTCGCACACTTACTATTTCGGCAAAAAGAAATTAAAAAAAATTAACCACCCTTAATATTTAGGGAGATGAAAATAGATGTTAGCCGCTTCTCAGACCTACTGAATACGCATATAAACATTTCACAAAAAACTGTCGTTTCGGAGGAGTTCAACTACGCACACCGTGACACAAGAATTTTTTACATAAAATATAGTTTATTTGGTTGATCGCATTATTTCTAGATACAGGTTTAAGTTTCAACGAGTGTTGTTATGTAATATAGCCTTCAATTCGCAGCAGGATATTTATTAGTATTTATATTATAAGTAATACATGGAAAATTACGTTTAAATTATTTTCATGTATGGTATATAAATTAGTTACGCCTAGTAGTAATTTATATACCACTACTCACACAAGAGACGAGGATAAATTCATATTCATATTTACAGTATGTTCACCACTAGATTTTTTGTTGTTATCCTCGTACGTACCCATTGTATCTAATAAAAACTATATACTTTCAGGTTTATGGCGTCTTCAGAGATGCACGAAGATTTTGGAGGGTAGGCAGCAAGTGGTCCAGAGGGAGAAGCGAGTCAGACATCACCACAGCACTGACGAGGCCTCTATCACGAGCTGCCTCAGACACCACAGACCCAAGCACCGTCATTGCAACATCGTTGTGTCAGTATTATGCAATCGAAGTACAGTTTAACATAATCTGTGCGGTAATTCGCTCATACACACTTAGGTACTTATTACAAATTTATTAAGGCATTGGATAGCCATATACGACGCAAAAATGTGGCATGCGTCTAAATTTAAAATTGACATTACAACTATTCAAAATATTCTCAGATATCATGTAGTAATGGACACTGAAAGATGATGGCTGGCGGACAACATCATGTGTTACTTTTACGGTTCCATTTTTCGGTGTAGCCATTGTGTACTGATGATTTTTACTTAGAAAACACAATATTGAAATATATTCAATATTAATCTTCATGGATATGAAGGGTCTCATTTGAATAGCATTTCGTTATCGATGATCGCAAAAAATGAACTGTTATCATCGCGCTATGTTAGAGAAAGTGTTGAAAATTTGCACACTAAGGAACTTTATATAATACAAATTAAATAATGCTTACGTATTTTACTTGAATTTGTGTTAATCCTACGGAAAAGTTTGTTTGTATGGTTGTGCCATGGGTTGAATTCAACTTCATCATAATATATCTTATTCTTGTACATCATACGTATTCAAATAATGTAGATATAGACGCAAAAAAACAGTATTGTGTAAGGCTTTTTGTTTATTTTATTGTATTTTTTGCTTGAATTGATTTTAGTCATTTAAGTTTTATTGTGTGCAGTACATGTATACGCATATATATAACATAATATGCATTAAATAGTGTGTAACATATACTCGTTAATATAAGCCTAACGAGTTTTTTTTTTTTGTTGAAACTCCAACGAAGACAACACACAACATATATTTAAGAATACAAGCTTATCATTCCGCGTACATCTCCAATTATAGGGGAGTACAGCTTGCACAGTTAGCCAACAACATACACAGAACAACAATAGCAACTCCTACTATGCTAATGAATTAGACTACTATGATCTACTTTACTTTATAGCAATTTACTTTAAAGAAATAGTAATTAATGAATAATGACACTAGAAATAATCCTTTCAAATTTCTGCTTCTTTTTACTTCATTAGTTTGCTGTAAATGGTGGTGAGGTGATCTTTGAGACCTTAGTTTAAACATATTTAAGCTATTTAGAAAATTAATTAAAGAGAAAACAAATTAAAGCCTACTAAATGTTTTTTAGAAGTTTTCATGGTAAAAAATTATTCCAGGCCGCCGCTGGACTGAGTTTGATTTTGAAGAAGAGAAGGAAGACAGCGATCGGATTCATCGCAGTAACTCCAATTCATCCAGTGAAAACATTGATGAGTTCAGAGCTAGAGCGAGTACCGATTCTAGACTTCCACCACGACCGACTAGGTCCAGACATCCTCCATCTTCGGGACCTGCACCAGTTAGAAGAATGAGTGTTGCTATGAGAGGGAATTCTAGCGCATATTAAATAAATATTATGTTCACTAAACTCTTTAAATAAAAGACCAAAATTAAGTTAATTTAGTAGTAAATATCCCTATACGTGACAACGGTTATTCGCAAATGAAATAATCTGTTCTACTATAGTCGCATCTAATTTATGATATTGATCAAAAGTCCGCCGAGAACGATACAGCGCTATGGTTTTGTATAAGGCCATTTCGGTCAGTCACAGTCTCGGGCCGAGACTAGCACAAGCACCGAACTAAGCAGGTGACGGTGCTCGGGTGATGATCGATGGACAGACGGCCATATTATATTACAATACGTCATTTCCTTTTCCGTGACGTCCCGGAAATTTTAAGTCTTCCTTAGAGAGTTAGAGAGACTTCCTTAGAGAGACTCCATAGAGAGTTTTTAAGCATACCGATGCCATAAGATATTATTTAACGCCTCAACGTATAATTGTTTCAAAATTAAATAGTTGGGATCATAAGTTACAAAAAATAATAATTGAAAACTATTTATTTAGAAACTTTTAATAAGTATTATTAGTAGTTTTAAAATTTTTAAAACTGTAATTAGCAAGACCATTCCGGCCATTAGGTGATTTCTTTCGTTAGTTCGATACATTTTTAGTAAAACTTATTTTACTTTACCCAAAGTTTTCTGTATATAGATCCACTCGACCTTTTAGTCATTTTAACATAGTTCTTCACTACATAGTATAAAACATAGCATAGTGAAACGGTCTACAGAAAACTCCTTGATTGTATATGTCTATCTCTTATGGGTAGCCCACAATAACTTTTTTGTCATTTACTTTTCACGACAAATAATGGCTAATTTTCGAAGCGATTTTATCCAATACAACATTAATCCTTAACCAATTAAACACCTTGAATACATTGTTCATTTAATAGAGATGTATATGGCCCTTTACACCGAATGATTTAAGTGAATATTTTCGAAGATATTACAGATTTAAAAATTGCGGGACGTAGCGTTTGCGGCGGTACCGGCCGGCCGCCCGGGCGGTTTTTCTGTAGTGTATTTAGTATCACCATTGCACCCGTGCGAAGCCGGGGCGGGTCGCTAGTACTAAATAAATAACTATTGGCAACTTTAAAACACAATATTTAAAAATTAATTACAGTATGAAATGGAACTCTGACTGTCAATTGTTTTTACATTTTAGCGCCATTTTAAACCTTTGGTAGCTCCATTAACATGAATTTTACTAGCTACTTTATTACATTGCAAAATTCGTACCGTGAATAATGAAGGTCAAAATTATTGACGAACTCCTTAAAATAACCATTAACGTATCTACCATAATAGTGCCACGAAAATGCATTGCAATTTAGAAAGACACTATCAGGAATCTGCATCTAATTCATATAACTTGACTCGACTTTTTACAGAAATATGTGCAGGTAAATGTTTCAAATTTGGAGAACAACGTTTTCGTGAAAACGTAAAAGTACAATGCCAATTAAGGTAAGGGTAAATATTCAAATTAAAATCCTAGTAATTACGCCACTAGAGCAAACCTACAGCCTCCACAAATGGCACGTTTATTCCAATGATCGTAAGATTTAAGGTCAAAAAGGCGGTATATTTATTACTTGCTTATATAATTTCAAAGATAATTTGTCGCCAAGGAAATCGCACTGCCCGTGAGGAATTAACAGTTAGGTAGGCAACACTTCATAGTAACTTATATGGAAAACTACTCATTATTGTGGGTCAAAGGTTACACCACGTGTATAGATTAATTTTATCTCGATTAGAAATAGACGTTTACGTAAGAGAAAGCAATACTTATTTTTACAGAATGATCTGGAACCGAAAAGTCGATAACAAAATTTGTACAATATTTACGGATATTAATTTATCATCTGAATATATAGCAAAAGCTGGCATTTAACGTGGCCACATCACATTAGCATAATCCTTCTGTTAACAATAATAATAATAAAATTACACACATAAAACATAGAAACTTAAAAACAAAAATAGTAGACTTAAAAACAAAATAAAAAGAAACTTATTATGAACTTAATGTCTGTGTACAGCTACGATACTGTGTACAGCTCTAATAGCTACGATAGCTATTTCATCCAGACAACCCGGGTTGCAGGAAATACTAAATAACATAAAGAGGAGGTGCGCAAGTACTATTATTAGAATTAAATGTAGGCATGAAAAACTAATATCTATACAGGTACATTACAATAAAATTTATAACTATACAGGTATAATACCATAAAATAAAATGAGTTACAGATAATATACGTTCACCAGCGAATCAAAGCAGTTTGAGCTCTTCTAATTTTTACAGGCAGGGAGTTCCATAATCGAGTAGTAAATGAGGAGTCAAAGAATTTAGAAGAGTAGGGAGGCAGAGAGAAAGATTAAAAGAGGATCTTAAATCAAGATTATTGGAGCTGAGAAATATAAACTTCTCTTTAAGATACCTCGGGGAACGAAGATCGAAAAGAACACGGTACAGGGGATGTAAAATGTGTGCGTTTCGACGTAATAGTATAGGGAGCCAATTTAGTTTCTTATGAAATTCGGAAATGTGGTCAAATTTACATAAGCCGACGATGAAGCGAATACAGAAAATCAGAAGTCTTTCAAGGGAATTTAATTGGTTTTCATTAAGTTCATGATAGTAGGAATCAGCATAATCGAAGATAGAAAGAGCAAGGACTGAGACGGTTGTATTTTGGAAGAGATAGATAAAATATTTCTTAAACGCCGAAGAGAAGCTGCCGAAGCATAATTTTTTTTCTAAACCTCGTCGAGTTGATTTTCCCATGAGAGCGTTATTATAGATCACCAGAACTACCTCTTTTTTTTAATCCTCCTATATGTTTCTTCTATATAAATATTTTTAATTTTAACTCTCTCAGTAATAAAACACTAGAAATAATTAAAATTATTGATTTTATTTTATTCTTTTTGGTATTTTAGACACGTTTTTCTTTATGAAATACTTCAATCATTAATCCAAAGTCCAATCATAAGTCCAAAGAGCCCATCGACAAATTTTAATGTCAAACGAATAATATTCGTATGACTTTTTAGTATATGTAATATGTAAACATAGAGGTTTTATAGAAATAAACCTTCCATAACTCACTGGCGATTAAAATCAGAAACCTGTTAAAATCAAGGGTCGTAGAATACTTTTTATTTAAACAATGAGATTAATTTAAGCTTACAATTTAGTTTTTAAGTAAATACATGATTAAAAAAATTAAACGAATGAAAGAAGAAATTAATAGAAAAAACAAACAAACATCTCACAAGCGAAGTACGAAAGTGCAAGTCTCAAAAAGTTTATCGAAAGCAGACGTAGGTGTACTCACAGTAATGCCAAACCAGATGCCTGCAGGTTTTTCTACCCATTAAAGATCTAGGATTTTAAATAGAATAGAATAGGAAATATACTTTTCAATTCGTAAATTTCTATTATATATTTGAAACGTTACATTTTATTTATTTTACTCACATGAGGCCTACTGCGAACTTTACCTGGACTCTTATTTCTTTATTTTCAATATGAATTTATAAATCTATATAGGTTATACAAACTTCTTGAAAAATAGCAAACTAAGTTTTAGTACGAACGTGATTTCATTATCCCTCATGTTAAGTGAATTTTGAAATGAGTACAAATGGATTTTTTGGGAAATAGACTATTATCTCAATAAAATCAGTCAGCAATAAAAGAACAAATACTGCAATGTCTGTGCCCTGCAGCAAATCTGCATATACCACAGCATAACGCCCTCCTCATAAATAATAATCACTCAATCTTGTAACATTGAGATACAAAGTCTAACCTTTAGAGCCACCGTACACAATGTAAAGCGTAGCATTAGGTAACGAATAAACTAACTGGGGTTAGCACCGGACAGGATCAAGAAATAACTGAGAACCTATGTGGAACAGCGCAAGTGCCTCCTCTTAATTCTTGCACAATGCTTATATAGGGCGTCCCAAAAGTCGACGTTAAGTCGCAATTTTCTTATAGATAATGCCACATCAGTTATCAGAAAAATAAAAAAAAATTAGTCATGTATTTTTGAAGTTGGATATTTTTTTGGTATTCCAGAAAATGCACACCATGTGACAGTTTTTTCATTCCTGTTGTTACAAATAATTACATTAAGCCATTTTTTTTCTCTTACGTCATTCCGAATAGTGTTTTATGTAACCTATGATCCTAAACTCTGTGCTGATCACTCCAACTTTGAGGAAATTGTAATAGTATACTATATTATGATAGTAAAAATATTTCAGACCAGCGTTAATATTTATATATGAGTAGATTAATTATTTAGTAACAATTCAGATTAAGATGCATTGTTAGTATTGATAATATAAACTATAAAATATAGTGGGGCAGGTATAGAACGACAACTTTTTAACTTTAAGTTGTTGTCGTGATGTGATATCAACACACTCAGGATACCATTTGTGCTATCGCGAATACGACTCATCAGCCGCTCTTTTTCGAAAGATGGCATTAAAACCATCTGTTCGCATGCAAACATGCCTGATGCACTGCAGAACCTAGGAAAGCTCAATGACACCCTAAATGTTTGGTTATACTGGATTCGTAGAGTGTTTTTGATCTCTATATAAAACAGACCCACAGGCTGCGCGAACCTCCTCAAATACTTATACTCGTTGTTGAGGAACATCATCCAGACACAGGTGAAATTATTCCAATTGTGTTACCACGCAATTAAAACAACAAACACAATACATTAATTTTATTCTTATTGTATCTGAGACCATGAGCCAATGATATAATGAAGCCTATAAGAGTGCTTCAATACTACCTGCATGGCACTTGATGGCTCATCCTATATCAGCCATCGGCCTGGCAGTAGTCATGTTTATGTGCGGACGACCTTAAGATCAACATTGTAGGTCTCGACTTGCATCGTATTTACAAACCCATCAAAGTATGATTAGCGTAGTGGCTTAAGGAAATGAAGTACTAACACTAAAAGCCACTTAATATAAGACAGACGTCGACTCCTATGAAGAACTAGCTAAGCAGTAACTATTTATAGCGAAGATACTTGTACCTATTCATTTTCAAACGATGAATGAAATAGAATACCGCGAGGCCAAAGTCGGCTCTGAAAATATTTCGGAAAGTATGCTAAAAAGTTAATGTTTGAAATCAGATTATAGTATTATAGTTTAATGAAAATTATTAATTTAATGAAATACTTCAAATATTTAAGTATTAAAAAACGAAACGGAAAAAGTATAATGATACTTTGTGGATGTATACTAAAAATAGGAAGTAATATAGATTTATAAGGATTCTGAGAGCGTTAAGGAAATAAAAAGACTGCCTTATTTTGTTAAGACCCGATCGCGTAAGGACAACTCATACTACGCCTTACACCATGGCACCGAAGTGAAATATGAATATTATTTTATAGAACTGATTTAAAGTGTCAAATATAGGAATAATTTATTAGAATTACGAATTCACACGTCATCTTTGATTCAAAGAGGTTTTCAGTAGCAGCAAATCGTGCTCTACCTATATAGTTGTTTGTTTGTATGTTTTCACCACAGCCTAAATAATACTAATACTAATATATTTAATATACATGAAAGATTGTTCTCTCTACGTCGTCTAAACACGAAAAATATCATAACAAAGCTTCAAAAGGGATAAATGCAACAAAAGCTAATTGTGGCATGACTTTGCCTCGGGCGTTACTTGCGACGAACAAATTTTGATTGTGGTGGTTACACACAATCTGTTAAGATTGACACCTTATATATGTATAAAATGTAAAACTTCCCCGTGAGATAACATAGCTCTACTGACGGTTCTGAAGCTCAGAAAATATTGTTACAATCACAGAGGCTAACTCTCATATAAAGATGGATACTTTAAAGAAAGGTTGTTTGTTTACAAACTTATCACGTGACCAGCACGTGATAATGTATGCTACATTAACCGGGTCGCAGCGTCTAACCAATATTGGCCTATTCTATTTATATCGTGTTCGGTTACTGTGTGCTTCTAACTGCAATTGCATTTGAGTGTCGGCAACAATACGCAATTGTGGATGTACTTGTACCGAATAAGGATGTTACACACAAAATGGTTCCCACACATGCTTAATTACAAATTTGACTGCAATGGCATAGAATCACACTTAATTCAAGGGCGTTTCTGCCGAAGAAAAGTATAGTTTTTTACTCGAGTTTCAGGTTCCTAACAAATTACGAAAGAACTTTATTATTTAAAATGACCGCCTTCGATATATAACCAGTTATATACAACGGACGGTTATTTAAAAGCTCAGCCTGAATACCTTCCACCAAGTCAGATGCAGTAAAACGCCTTCTTAAAAAGATACTCTACGTGCGTTAGCCTGCAACGTGTGAATTGTATTCGGTGCTAATTTTGTTGCGGAGTAACATACCACCTTTAACTTACCACATATATTGATTTAAGTCAAAATAAATTCGGATCGAAAAACAGTACTTCGCTTTGACAACAGTTTTCGTGATTTTCCTTATCTATATTAATAGTAACAAGATGTTAAATAGCTGGAGTTACCCTATTCAGCTGTATAATTAGTGTAGATTTTCTAAGATACTTTCATCGCACACGTTATGAAAAGAAATGCGGCACCTAAATTTTTAAGGATTCATTTGATACTTTTATCACAAAATCTGTTCAAGAATTTTGTGATAAGCATTGCCCTCTTCATTGTTTATATATATTCTTTTTCTTTTCAGGAAATAATTAATATTTAATGATATAGGTTTGGAGTGAATAATAAATTTGAATCTCGTCTTCGGAGGATATTTATTTAAGAAACGTCACATTCAGAGGAACAACAACATGCTTCACAGAGTAGAAAACTGTGTGTGATTTACACACAGGTTCAACTTCGTCCTAACGTAGTACTTAGTTAATTAATGAGACAAGAAAAAAAGAAATAAAATATTGTTAAGCCCAGAACATTATATTTAATGTTTTTAGCTCAAATTTTTTATTAATATTTTGTAGGCTATTAATAAGTTGAGAGTCAAGCGAGAACATACGGCTAAACAATTATAATCCATTCGAAATTGAAATATACTAAATATTCGAATTTTAACTAACTTATAATATTTATATATAAAAGCCTTTATCCGACCGTATGCTACAAAAGAAAAGAAAAGAATATTTACAAGTATATTTCATTATGAATTTTCCTTCAGCCTTCAAAGGCTTTCCCTAAAATGTTCCATTATTTCCTGTCTCGATATCCTCCATTATTTGGCACATCCTCAATGTATTAATTGACATCTCCCTAAATCTCTTTTTATTGTTTGGTTTATACGGCGTTGTGTGCACACAACAACAATAGGTCCGCAAACGTTGCTCAGAGACCTTGGCTCGTACGATGTACAAAAAACAATGCATTTGTCGTTTATGACTACGCTCCCAGTTCCCACTGTAGGATGCCGCTTTGACACATGAGTAATGAATATTTTATTGACTCTCGCTGCCCACGACTTTGCTGCATCCGTACAAATACTCGAGCAATATATTTACTGATATTACAGTAGTGTTACCGTAATAACATTACACAATGTCCCCTACTACTCTAAAATAACTATATAATAAATACTAATCTAAAATAATGAATTGAATTGAATGTGTAAGCAATCGTACTTACACATTTACAACGAATGCTCTTTCAATCCTATAATTTAAGCAAATACAATGATATGCCGCTTTCTTAGATACTTGACGAAACTTACATAAACTTTGCAGAGGTTCCCGAGTGGTATTCACATCTACCGTAATTCGCGCAATGTTAAACCGTCGCCAGAGCTGTTTTAGAAATCTTGGTAATAAATCAAATAATTCATTCCCATCTTGTTGAAGGCACATCAAATTAAATCGAAATTGGGTTATCTCTATGAATTAAGTATTATGGCCGTTTGCGGCTTTATGTTTTAGCAAGTATTATCTAACGATGTTAATCATCTGTCAGATTGAAGAAAACATAAAGGCTCTGTATATTTATTTCGTTAACTTTTATGATTTTAGAGATTTATATGTATATAAGGACCATATTTTACATAAATATAAAATTGATAAGTTTGATAGAGTTTAAAACTCACACAAACGATATTTTTTCTGACTCTCAACACAAATTCATGATGAAATGTAAGGTTGATATTTTAATAGAAAATCCACCTCACACTAGTTAGTTTAGTTACGTTACGTTATTATATTAGAACAACTTATGTTCTAATATAATAACGTAATGTAACTAAACACAGGTATGCTTACACTCCCAATTTCGTATAAGAAACACCGTACGTTATAAACTACAGATAATTTAAACAAGTATAAAATAACATCTCTTCATCTCAAACGTGTTAATCGAGGCTTGTCTAATCCCTGCCAATTTGATTATCTGTTTATCCTAGAGTAAAAGAATCCTACCAATCAGGATATACTCAGACGTATTTCTGCTACAGGAATGTGCTCCTTAAACTCTTGTTACAGTGCCTTGTTATTGGTTCATAAATAAACTAAAGGAAAACCCATCCACTCAATATAAACGGCTGAAATTACTTTACGGTCCTTGTAAACACTATATGAAAAGTGTAGGTGGCACTTGCAGGACTTATAACATCTCCGCCGTTTTGCGTAACTGTAATTATTTATAAAATTTACAAAACACTAACTGACATAATAGTACTATATATTTAATGTACATAAATAAACGTATATATATAACACAAAATGCACAAAAAGCATTTTTTTAACAGATTCAAAAATCGAACCTAAGTAATTTTGCAATATGTAAAAATATCCACCACTGACTATTCTGTTCGGGACAATGAAACGATTTTTAAGTAGTGGATTTATTAAATAGTCTATTTGTACAGATCTTTTGTTTGGGGGAATTTTTCCTGTATCCAAACTCTAAACTTAGCCATATACATCTTTACGTGTCAATAACAAATACAGGTTTTAGTTAACATGTGTAAAAGGTCTCTTTATTTTATTCCCTTTAGTTTGTTTCCCTTTTTTCCAGTTATCATGTGAAAACAGGAAAAATAAAAAAAATATGTATTTTTTTATTTATCTTCCTTTTAGAGAGAGAGAGACAGATGTATATAGCCTTCTCCATCACATGGACTCTTATGCAAAAATATATTTTCAAATCACACCTGAGATTAACTCATGCAAAAAACTTTTCAGATTAGTAATATTCGTGTAGATACATCTCAGAAAGTAGAATGGGACTAAATTATCGTATCGTCATTAGTTCGGTTCAGTCTTCAACAAGTACAACAAACCGTTACGCCCTGATACCCAATAAATACACTGAAATTAAAATGCTAAAAACTGTGATTGAATTTTTTTGTGTGTCTACTGAATAATCTCCAAAACTATTAGAACGATTTAGCTGAAATTTTATACTACTGGTGGTTACTATACTCCTGGGCATGATCATAAATACCTTTTCTCCCGGAACATAAAAGAACAGAAGTACACAATACACACACACATACAAATACACACAGTACACAAAAACTCATGAACATAATTTAGTACCATTTTACGTGCTAACATCTTATACTGCGACACAAACAATGTGAATTTAAAATTTATAAATCCCATAAAGCGCTTCCGCCGAACAGAGAAACTCTTTTTTAAGTAAAAAATCCTTTAGTGTTCGATTTTGGAGAGGCTCTTCGAAGCGCGCGTCACCTTAGCCAGTTTTTTATTAAATTCGTTATTATATTGTTTATACATAGAACATTCGTGAAATATCGCCAATACGATTTGAGAGGTATTTCGCGCTTTCTAGTCTCTCCCATCAAAATCCAAGGGAATTTCTGTCAATCCACAGAAATTCCCTTGGATTTTGATGGGAGAGTTATGTAGCGTACCGTTCCACATCAAATTGCTTGTTCTTTAAAATAATGAAGATCATGATTATTGGCAAACGGGGGTACTAAGAGGATCACCAGCTGATAACTGCCAGGACGGCTTTCGTCGTGGTCGCCTAGCTGGTTATCTTCTTGCATAGCTTACACATAAAAGAGTAGAGAGGCCCTGATAGTCGGTATGGACATAGAGAGTCTTGGACCGGGCGCTCCTTTCACCGGTTCCAAAGCGCAAATTCAGCCCCACATGGAAACTGTTCTCATTTTTCATCTCTGGGCAGGAGCTCCCCACTACTAGCCCCTTCTTGATTGCATCCAATGAAGAGCGGGCCAGTAGTTTTCTCTTGCCCGTTTCTTCGTATTAAAAAAAATCATATACTTATATCAACTTGCAAACTCTCTTGAATTTAGTACTAAGGATACTAAATAGAAATATTGCAAGGTGTAAGGACGTATATTTCACGTTTTCTACGTGACGTAGCCATTATGCACCGAAAAGGAGCGGAAGAGGATTTGAGATTATTTTCCGAGATATCTAATTTGAACCTTGATAAGGAAAGAATTAATCGCTTGTTATAAGGAAAAAATGAATTCTACATATGCAAGCAATATCAGAGTCAAGAGGGCGGTTGCTAAGCAATTACCATCTTTGTTGCATTTAATGCGTCCTTGTTTAATAGATATTAATTGATGCACGAAACAAATGTGATGGCTGGCCTTGACATATTCTAGAAATTGCTATGTACTGATTTTAATTACGTGAATCAGTTAAATTCTTTCTCGTCCACGATAGATAATTGCATACGCGCGTCCGGCTAGCAACAGACAATGATTATATCCAAAATACTGGATTCGATTTTCGAGTAAACAAACTATTGATCACAAAATTTACACTACCTAAGAATCTTTCATGTAACATCATTTTTTGGTTGTTTAGTCTTTGAATGTGCAAATGAGACATCAATGTGTTGAGTAGTTTTATTTAGTATCTTTATGAAATGTTTGATGGATAAACGCGAAAGTTATTTGTATATTAAGCGTTCAAGGTCTAACCGATTCCGATGAGATTTCAGAAAAAATTTTCTTGTATTTTTTTATTTTCCTAAATTACATAAAAGAGGATGATAGCTATATGATTTTTTTATACATATGTATAGAAAAATTGCCGCAAATTATTAGACTATCTTAGTTATAAAAATTACTTCCAGTAACCTGATATAATGGAACACCTCGATTCCAGCTATGTGTAATGCCTTCGTGTAAAAAAAATTTTTTTTTCGAGCCTTTGCCATTTTATTATTTTATTTATCATATTACAATCTTCTAGATTTGAGTACGAGAACAAGAGTAGCCCATCATTGAAGTCGAAATTACGTAGTACGCTTGCTGGTGTGCCCAAATAATTTTAAATATATGTTTTGTATAAAGTTTTTTATCGCCTTGCATTTGTGTGAGTATTATCAGTTCGTATTCTATTTATAGACTGTAGGCTATGATAAAATAATAATTCTAATAAGTAAATGAATAATTTATGTGTGAACTTCTACTAACAACATCGCAGCCTCGTAAATCATATTTTGGTAAACTGGGGCAATGGTAAATGGCTTGTTAAGATAAGACGAATCATACTTGAGTCTAGTTTGCGTCTAGTATGGAATATAAAAAATTTCTGTAGCTGTGTTTTTGTTCGTTCATATAAATAATAGCAGTTTATGTCTCCAATATCAGCGTTCGTTGTTTAATTATACCGAAATGTAAAGAAAAACACTTTCGGATTAAAGTTATGTATTTTTGCAAAATCTAGATATATTTTGCATTATTTTAAATTTTTCCGACGTTTCGCGTACTTTACAGCGTGCGTGGTCACGGTAGAGTGTAGACTGAAGACAAAAGGTGTTGATTGTCAAAATAAGTGCCACAGCTGCAGAGAGGTTGTGTGTTATCTGTATTTATTGCCACGGAGTTGGTATCGACTCTTAAAAGACAATATTATATACCGAAATGTCAATAAATTAAGCTCCGATCACTAAACAAAAAAATTACTGTAAGACAGAAGACAAAACCAGATATCTGCTAGCTTACCTAAATTGTAATAATAATAGTCACGCTTAGTGATTTGTTAAATACATTTAGCGTCTAGAGGTCGCTGGCTAGTACGATCAATTTTAAGTTGGAATTTTAATTTTGTAACATTTCAATACTTGCTACAATCTTTGTTAGTTAAAAAACGGCTTGGCTTAATTCGTTTAGAACTCGTTTAACCAATCACATTCATGGATAAGTTCTTTTCGTATTTTTTCGTAAACGAATATGAGTTTGCTTGTGTTAAGTGGCACACATAGCCATTCACATGCCCGACAGATCTTACGTTCATTAGTACCGATCGCCGTGAAAATTCACCGTGTGTTGGGTGCATAACATAACCCTCTGGCTATAATAAATCATCGCTAATTTTACAATAACCTAAATACTAAGCGATCCCCAAATACGTCGGGTGGCGCCAGTCCTCATCAGTTACGAGTTTATCTTTAAAATTGAAGTTGACTGCGCAGACAAGATAGTAAAACTGACACAATTTACACGTGTTATAATTTATATGTCATATAATTCTTCGCTTCGCTTCGCTAAATCCAAATACAGTAGTACCTCGTACATTTTAATCGCCTAAACTTTGTTTGATTTACTATTTAAACCCAAAATATAAAGATATTGCTAATGAAAATTCTGAAATATATTAAATTAGGTGATTGTGGTCAATTATTGATTGAGTGTTATTTTATATGTATTTTATGCCTTTAGCGGTTGTGAAATGGTTAAATTAAATTGTTGAACAATTTTTGGTTAAAACTAAAATAACATTAACAGTGCTGACAGATGATTCCATATTTTATGTAATAAATTATAAAAAAATACTTTGTTAAGTAATATTTATATACGCCATGTATTAAAACAATTTTGGCTTTGAACCCAGAAGAGCGAATCCATATTTTTCTCTATTAATAAGGTATATTCAAACCTGGATTAAAATTTATTCGCAACACAGAATTTTCATTCTTAAATGAAATAATCAAAATTATTGCATAAAAATTATTAGAAAACACCCTCAAATACTTAACTAATTATTTTTGAGCATTTCTCTAGACGCTGAATATATGTGAAAACTTTTCTATTTAGCGTGAGTGTTTTCTTTAAGATAAAGTAAGGTATCTGGATTTGTCTTCACTTTTAGTCTTATTTATTTGTACAGGAATTAGTGAGTTAAGAGTATTTTTACGGATTACTGCTAATAATTTGGTCCAATAGAATTGTATACTATATCGCATGGGCCTGATTAAAAATTAATTCTTTAATTTTTTTATCGTAAAAACAAACTTAATCGTGTTTGTTCAATTGTCTTATGGATAGATAGAAGAATTTCGTTTCACATATATGTCTCTAAATTTCTTCCTTTGGTGTGCACTAGACTAAGGATTTTTTTCGTCTACCCTCACTCTATATATATTTCTTACCATATTTCTCAAGACTTGTGACACAACTAATCTATATTTAGAGTGTCTATTAGAACTCACTAATTCATAACTCCTATAGCCCAGTGGGACGGATGTCTGACACTAATTTGCTCAACCGAGACTATATGATTCTGTCAAACATGCTGACACATTCATGTCTGATTGAATTCTTTCTGTTCCAACCTCAACGTTCCCGCAACCAGCCGTAAATATAGCGCGTTATTGTATAATTAATGATTAATAAGCGTCTCTACCCAGCTAATTATTCAACAGACATATTTAGCGCCAGGCGACACATAATTAATTATAAGCATACTAAGGATCTGTCAATAAACTGTCACAAATGGAAATAGCACACTATATTAAGCTCCTCAAATGATTGCAAAGAATAAGATATTTATAGACGGAGTCAATGACTTGAGTCTCGCCTAGTGAACTTTTTTGCTGCGGCTCATTGTTTCGCAAATTAAACAACGTATTGATTAAAGATACATGATAAGTTTTAATTGAAATCTTGTCCTGTACTAACGTACATGTTCTTTCTAGACGAAATTTTAAAACAGAAAAGCGTATTATAATTGACTTAAGTATAAGTACGAAAACATAATATTTACAGACCGGAAAACAGCTTCCCGATGTCTCTACTTTTGCAGATATTTTGACTGAGTCAATGTGGTTATTAATAGACAATCGTTTAAGAGAAAGATATTACATTGTATACAACTGAGTGGCTGCTAGCTCTCAGTTGTATACCATGTAATATCTATGCTGAACTTAATATTTAGTTGAAAACACTGGTGGTGATTCTGACGTACACACTCTAAACTAAAAATCTCTAAATTTAGCTTTAGACCCGTAAACAGTTTCAGAACTCTAAATTGATAGCAATAAGGTTTAAATTGTCAATGTAGAAATATATAGAATAGCTTACACACGTTTTACAGGTCTAAACCTAAATTTTGTGAATCACCACCACTAGTTTAAGACTAAATTTTACGTTTAATAGCTACTTGATATAAAACAAAATATCTTTTCCGCCCTCTGCACTCTTACGATTTCACCACACTTTCCTGTTTCCACGCGAATTGTGACGTGAGTCGCTTCGGACAATAGCTTATTTATAATGCAGTATTTGCTCACCGTTTCACCCGCGATAGAATACCTGAATTTTTTAGTATCCAACACGTTTTTTTAATCACTTCTTTTACAGCAATTATTAGCAGAATCCAATCGCTAAACGGCGGTCCGCTGAAGTTCCTAGACCTTTCTAAAAAGTTTCTTATCTTAGGATACTTTGATGGTATGCATTAATTTATTCATATATTGATTCATAGTATCTAACAAAACAGACTTAAATATTAAACGCCCCAATAACAGGATACAAATGTGTCCTCCAAACCGAAAATAGTAAATATTGTTCCACCGCTTAATTTGGAATCAAACTCAATGCAACATTTCATAATTATCGAGATTTCAGAAGCGTTATGTTTCGATTGCACTAAATGTAAACACTGTAGTAAAAAAAGAAGTTATCAGTATAGTAAGGATTTTAGTTAAGGCAGGCGGAGCGCGGGGCGTGGCGGGTGGCCGCCCATCGTCTTTTAAAAGCGAGTGCTGCGCGTGCGCCGGCTACAGCGTGACCACTGACCGGCGCCGGAGCACGAGCGCGTACGGTGCGACACGACTGCGAACACAACAGTGCGATCAGCAGCACGGAGACGGAATCAAATCCAAGGTATGTTATAGCTTGTTTAAATCTTGAAATTAAATGTGAGTTTCAATTGATTTAAAAAAACTATTTTTTAAAGTAAATAAATGAACGAAACTACTTGTTGTATTGTGTGACAAAAATATATAGTTGGAAACTACACTTTAATGTTTGATTTTTCAGTGTTGCCTCATTTTGTTTGTTGTTTTAAGCGTATTTTTATTTTTTTACGTATGTGAAACAAAATTTAACGAAAAACTTAAAAACATATATATTGCAATTATAGCACAAGTGGTGCTTTATCGTATTTAATTCGATTCGTTTTAAACGATTTTCACCTATTTTCTAGAACTCACTTTTCTAGAAAAAACTCCAATTAAATAAATTTATAGCTAATTAGCGGCTAAATGTTTACACCAAGAATATATGATAAGTGCAGTCTGTAACATATAAGCATCACTTTCATATTTATTGCAAAGAAAAAACGCCAAAAGAAAAAACCTTCCTTATAAAGAAACTGCCGAACTGGGATTGACTGGTTGTCATAGGTTTAGTTCCCTGAGAAATTACAATTCTTTTACATTGAGTTTGAAGTTCAGACGGAGACTTTATACTTTTTTTAAATCTGTATTTATATATCAAACAGAAATTACTAGCTAATTATATATTATAAAACCACCATTTCAAATGTAATAACATTCGAAATACAATACGACGAAGAAACCGTAAATCGAAAGTAGCATTTCTTTCGAGTGAATTCGCATGCGATTTTACTACCCATTCAAGACTGTCGTAAAAGGTAGCTACAAGAATGACATGCTAGAATACTCACATAAAACATTCTCAGGCATTACAACTCTCTACATACAAACACCACACGCCTTAATAATAATAATAAAGCTTTTTTATTTACTCTAAGTCACATAGTTACAATTACATAGTCACTATTTTATTTTTAGTAGGAGTAAGTAGGGTTAAAAAAATTTGCTTAAATTAGGCACCTAATTAATAAGGCGTGCGCCTTAACGGACTAAAATCAAATACCTTCTTTCTTTATTTATCTTTCGTAATAGTTTGGAAATCTAACGAAAATACCTGGATCGAATAAAATACTATACTAATTGTATAGAGAGTCGACACTTTAAAAAGAAACAGGGGGTAAACGGACAGTAGACTCACGTGATCGAGTTACAAGTTAGTTACCGGCCTTTAGTATGACTATTACATTATTATTAAATTAATTTAAAAATTAAATATTAAAATTATTAAATTAAAAAACAAAGTTCTTACTAGACGTAAGACAGTGTTCGAATCCACCGTACTTTAATAGTTATAGACAGTGTCATATAGAAATAATTAATGATAATATAACGCTATAAGTAAACAAGCAAATTGTGAGTGCAAAAATAATCTGAACTTTGCGAGGTCAACTTTTAAATTGGGGTCGTAGCGTTTGTACCTATAAATACGCGCGAACGAGTACGTCACGTGATCTGTTAAATTTTCAGTCAAAATCCGCAAAATAGTATTTGCTTACGCAGTTTTAGCTTGTGATGTTTAACTTTGGGTCCGCGCATTCGACCCAACAAGGAATCTGTGAAAATCTGAAACAGCCTTAGTAGGTTAAAATTAACGTTGTTCATACAGACACGCTGGCTTTAAGAAAAGTGATCAATGAACGGATAATTGCACATACACACTTCCTTTAATAATAATGAGCTATCAAATAGACGTGTCTGCCCCACCCCATATTTGCCCATAATGGGACAAGCATAAAACGAGTTTTTATCGCAAATATTATATTTTTTGCACAAATCGTCGCAAAAAATACAACTTCTTGACAGTTGATACACGACCTTGCCAACTCATGTTCAATTGATTGAGAATATACCGAACTGATCACCACTTGATACAGAATGCATCAGCGTCATAAAATAATAAATTCAAATTACCTGCATCTGCATTTTTTAAACAAAATGTCTCCTGCAACTGATTTTTGTGTCTTAAATTAATAAAGTAATCATAATTTACCTGTAGCAAAAGTAATTTGATTTGTATAATTAGTATTTGATTTTTGTGTTGTGTGCAGCAGTAATTTTAAACTTCTCAGACGCTACCAGAAAATAATTATAATCTGTTCACATCTTAAGAGCGCTTTATCCTTGTTTACGGTCATAGACTGTACCTAACACAAGCCAGTGACCGCCGATCGTCAATTGGGATAGCCGACGATATACTTGACCCTCACAAATGAACCGTTTACCTTGCGGCGATTTGCCACTGGCTGGAAATGACATTTATTTAAAGTAATTCGTATCGTAAAACGTGGATTAAATTTATCACCACGATAACGAATAATAAAAACGTTAATCGTGTCTTATTTTTAATGGACGAATCATTTCAAATGAAACTTTTTCCGTCAATACAAGTTATTGTTTAATATTGCGAAATAAAACCGCATTTGTATCTCTACTACCACAATGCAGTTCTAGACAAAAATCCAGTGTAACCTGAGAACTGTTTAGTCACATAGGACTTTGACCCATTGTTTTATCCAACACAGAAATGGCTTTTAATGTTTACTGTCTGAACTAATTCTGCCTATGTAATGGAGATAATCACTAAACAGTTGAGCATAATCCCCGTTGATTGCTTTAAACCGACTCCAATGACCTATAAATGTAACGTTGGACCACCCAAAGCATCTTTCTTGAAACTCTCGTTTGCGTATGAGTAATATTTTCATCTGGATTTTTAAGTTATTGAAAAATGTGTTTCATGTGATTGATATTTATTTATATATTATTTGTTTATTATCTTTACATAGTCTTATTTATTTTAACGCGATTGTTTGTATGTAAAACTAGTTATGGTTGAAACTCTACAAATTAATATACACGAGACTAACTAACTATAATGATATTTGAATTGTCCAAAATATCATGTAGGAATAACTAACTAACTATTCATACATAGTGTGTGATATATGTACATATATCTTTATCTTTTATAAAAGTGTGATTCCTAGATGAAAATACAGATACTTTGATTTATTTTATATGAGATATAATATGGTGTACCTCTTTATTAACGCGGGTGAAGCCGCAGGTATGATCTATTATTACATATTTGTTTCATTACAGTGAATTTCTATATAAAATTTCACAACTGACAAGAATTAGAAGGTAATTTTGTTATTCATTAAAAGAATTCAAAGACAATACTTAGACAGTTCCATATATAAGTCGGGTTATCCTAAGATCCTCGAAAAACTTATAAATAAATTTGTAACAAAATATATAAACTAATGGAACCTAAATGCATCGTACTTAAAAACAAAATCCCATACACAAGTTGAAACTAATCAAGCTTTTAATTTGTGTAATGCAACCTCCTTGCGTTAATCGTGTATTGATATGAAATGAAAACTGGCTGTATAAAACAATGTTACAACAAGTATTTGAGTTTCATCGCCGTCTGCGAAAGAAGCCGCGAATCATGTTATTATCTAATCAAGTACAGCCGCACTGAGGCACGGAGCATTGATGTGATAGGTGTTATATATCCTAGGGTTCACAGACTACTAGATTATAAATTCGCTATCAAAGCGAATTCCCATAGAGACAAAAACCGTACAATTATCACACAGTATTAATTATAATACCGGAACTAATATAAGCTATTTATAGCTTATTTTGTTTTCTAAGATAACTGTTCTTTTTATAAATACATATACGGCACCAGACCGGCCAACTTAGTGTAGATGTGAAATTCAAACAGTTAATATTGTCTGATAGTGACCCAAGGTCATACAGAAGCCTATCCAAGAAGAAACATTTGTTTCGCCTTACTGGAACGTCATAAAGTTTACGTTTTATATGTATTTCTTTATATAATCTGTATCCCTAACCCTTTTTAATCTATCTAAATTTAAAATCAGTTGAATAATTTCTAAAGACATACATTTAGAGTTGTGTTCTGTGGTGTAAGCCGTAAAATTGAATCATGACCTACCACGCAACTACAATAACATTATATCAATAATATAAATAGTCTAAGAATAATTACTTATATTGAGCGCAGTTCGTGATTAACTTTATAACAACAACAAAGTCTGAGTTGAATTTACAAATAATAATGTAAAAGCTACGTGATATTATATAGATCGGTCTAAATAAAACTCTAACAGAACAGAATATTTTCGCATCAGCAGTGCATTCTCCTTGATTCTTTGTGATAGCCCTAGAAGATATCGCTCAAGATAATCGCCGGTTGTATGTGCTGCATCTTGCAATTCACATGTGAGCGATCGTCCCGACCGTACTATTCATGATCACTATTTACAACTAAAGCTAAACTGTGCACAGAACGTATATTATACGAAAACACATTTTTGTATTGATAGAATGAAATATATTTATTGATACACACGCGAATAAGCATAATGTACTGTTATAATATAGAATTCATACTTTGCTCGAAGTTTCGACTCCGCGAATATAGGCTGAGACTGAATATGATTTATTTATACGTTGTTCCATAACGAGTTGTGTTAAATGTCAATGAAAAATACGTTATATAAATTGAATGGAAAATTTTTATAACAATATATTTCATATGCTTTGCTTTTAGTACAGTATCTAAACAAATAAGGATACTACAAAAATAAGAGATTTAAAATATTGATTTTGATACATGTTTTCATTTTACCCTATAGGAAAAAAATCTTATATATTTTTATAAAATAAAAAAACAGTAATTTTAATCATATTCCATTGAACAACTGCTTGGGTGGATATTAGGATCTCTCTTACTACAGCGCGATATAATTATAGTGGGGCCTTCAAAATTCTACAAAGAAAATTATCTACAAACAATACATAAATATTAAGATATATATGTTTCCAAATATAAATTTTTCGTTTCTGTTCTTATTAATGTAAACCAAAAGAAGGTGCGTGCGTTAGTTAATAATAGATTATGCTTAAGTTTAAAGATATCGCGGGCGCCAAAGTGTACATATATAGATGAAAATATATTTTACGCGGGCAGCGCCTTAGTTTAAAATCAGAATTAAAATAAAACTTATCACAGATTAAAATTAAAATTCGAACAGGTAGTTACCGTATAAACCTGGGGCAATCGAAACGCATCAGTTCGCCAGCGGTGCTTTTAATACGTAAGGCCATTTCAGTTTAAGTGAATTATAAAACAAGGCTTCGTCATTCATAAAAAAGCAAATCAGCTTCTTCCTTTTCATAAGTGCCATTCTAAGAATAGGGTGCAGTGGGTGGGTGCAGTGTGTGTGGTCATTGTGATGTATCACAAAAATAAACGTGGGTCTAATCACATGGTTAATTCAATTGTTTTCTAACTGTAAGCTATTTTTTCCTTGCATTTAGCCGAAAAAAGGGAGATTTTCTCATTTCGATTATTTGTTTTTTTTTATGACACTACTGATTATGTTTGATGATAAGGATCTGATGCAACGAAATCTATCCTCGAAAATCGTCTATGGTTTTTTTATTGAATTATTTTGAAGTACTAGCACATGAGTTTGACGAAGCTTCTAAATGATATGAACCCGCGTTTATTCGCCTTGCAACATGCCTTCATTTGATTGTATTTTTTTTTTCATAATAAACAAATAAAGGTTTTTCTCTAAATACTTGGTAATCCTATCTGAGTTAGATCTCTATCATTTATAATTTACGTTTGTACACAAAGTCGAATTAAGGTCGAATGACCAGACCAAACGTAATTCGATCATCGATCGGTCAGTTAAAGTATGTTATAGATTAACTTAAGCAAGAATTTATAAGGCCCGTTATTCATTATGTAACTTAAGTCTATCGCATTTATGAAATAATAGGGTAAATAATCTTACATTTGATTTTTAGGTTTTACTACTGTGCGTCTCATTTTCTGAAACGAAGAAAATAAAATTATGAGCCAATACAATAATTAATGTAACATATACGAGTACCTATATCCTTACACAAAAAAACCTTAATTTATCGTAAGTTCAATCAAAGATATATTGTTTTTAAACCAATTTTTACAAACCGAAGAGGTTTCTATTTGAATTAACCACTCATGTAGAGTGGTCTATAAAGTATTGGTGTCAAGTTACATTCTAATGTAAGAATTTTTCATCGCGTCATTGCATTACATCAAGGAAATGAAAAATGCGTAAAATATCCCTTGTAATACTGAGTGGCGCCGGTATCATATTACACCTACCCTTTCGTATAAAAGCGTTTACTTCTTGCTATGTGCACATTCGTAAGCTCCGATTACAGTCACGAAGACTGCTTGAAGTAGGATTACCTATTACTAATTTTTTTCACATCGTTGATGAAAAATATAAATATAACTTTATAAGTTTTATTAGCCTTAAAAACCCTTGGAAATTCTAAATAACTTACTAAAATATATGTAGTTAGATTTGTGCTTATTTTAATCGTGGCTCGTTTTTATTCAAATTATAAAACCGTTATGTTATCACTCTTATCGTATTACCTCAATCGAGCTTTTTGTTTAAATAGTTTGTTTGATTTTCAGTTATCAAGATGTCAGTGGTAAAGTCGGCACAATTTGCCGTGATCACAGTATTCTTGCTGGTGGACACAAGTTATTCAGCGCCGCCCGCGTTCAAGCTATGTGGCAGACAGCTCGTAGAAACCATGGAAAGTCTCTGCAAAGAGTACAATAGCCCTCCTTGGGACGTACCTACAGGTAAGAAATATAATTCTATTTTTTATATTTTGTGAATACAATTTGAATTACGATTTAATTCATGTAAGTGCTGATTTCTTTATAACAGTTGATACATATTGATAGAAACGGATGAATTGTCCCTTTAGTTAAAGCAATAAAAATATATTTCGTTCTATATGAATTACAGATAAATGCAATAATTTCTAAAAATGTCCTTATTACAGAAATATACAAATTTCGTAACAAAACTCTTCCACACTTAATATAATTACATAAATCATTCGTTGTGAAATTTGGTTAAATTATATTGAAAAATAATCTGTTATTGAATATGTAATTTGTATATAACAATATTAATTAAGATATAAAATTGCGCGATACCAAAACATTATAAAGTAGATGGTTTTAATGTCCTTAAATAAATTATATAAAATAAAGATACATTAGATTAAATATCTCAGACAATGAATAGTATAGCGGTTGTAGCAGGCGTATTTATCCGGCTCTTTGAGCCAATGCATCAATAGAAGTTCAGCCGAGGTTGTCGCATCGCTCTAACCGCAAACCGCGCATTGCCATCGCTCTTATAAAAAGCGGTTGTGTAAACTATCCTTTAAAAACAGCAGAACAAAAAGGCTATGTATTATATAAGGTTTAAGGTTAAAGACATTTATTTCTCTAAAAAGACACTACTGTCGCTTACAAGAGAAATTAATTAACAATATAATTTTTGTTGCTCACCCGCTCCCGGCATGCGTTCAAAACGTAATGTACTAGTTCCCTTTTAAACGCAGACAGCGAACTTGTTTTAGAGATTTAGGTAGCTTATTATATAATTGTGCCCCGTCGAACATGATTTTTAATGATGAACATGATGATCATTATATCTTGCACACTAGCCAATTTGATATAACTTCGGTTAGTAGAAGTCTGTTCCGCTAAGATTTTCTCATTTATTATCTTATTAACAAAGTAAAAAGAACATTTTTAAATGGATTAACGGTTGGAATGTGTGAAGCCATCGTAACGATTGTAGCCACAGATTGTAAATATGTTGCAATTTGAGCCACAGAAAAGATATCCGCTTGGTAACAACTTATCATTGCGCCAATATAAGGTTATGAGTTCACTAAGGGCGCAATTTAATATCTTTCTAGACATGGGAATGCTTGATAACTTCAATATTATTGCTTAATGTGCAGTTTGACAAGATCTGTCTGACACGAGTATAAAAATAACATTACGATTACTATAAAATATTTTAATTACCTAATAACATAACTCGTAGATATCTTGGTTCGTGCGGCGATTATAAATAGAGTTGACAGATATTGATAGTCTTTGATATAGACAAAGGTCACATACGAAACCTACATTTTTGTATTAGTTATATATGCATCTTATATACTTACTTTAATTTAAAATGAGTAGTTGAAATAATTCGTTTTTCATTTCGGCAAACATTAATTGTTAATTAAACCAAAACTTTTATCTGTTTGTTATTTGATATAATAAAAAAAAGTCTGGAATTTTACAGACGATGTATTAAAGGGACATTCAATATTTACCAGACAACGTGACTATTGTCGTTAAGTAGACTGCATTTCTTTACATTGGAAGCCAATGAGTATATAATTACAATTATGTAATTATTTATATTCCTTTTTATCTCATAATCGCGACCTCTTGATTGTTTACAACTGAATATAGGAAAAACATGCTTAACGCCTCCCTATTTAATTATTAGATACCAATCACGAAACAGTTTCGTGCCATGTTAGATAAACCAAGGACATCTTGGGAACGTAACGTCACTTCGTGGGAATTTCCATTCAATTTATAATACTTGTTTTAACTGTATGTAAACAATAGACATTCGAAATTTAAATTTGCCATGCAAAAATTATTGCAGGGTGTGGTTTTGTAAACGTGAAGAATACCATTGGTTTGATAACGAATGATTGCTAACTGATAAATTTATATATGCCTTTTTATTAATTAAGGAAAAAATAGAACCCACTATGTGTGAATTTTGTTAAAAACTAAATTCCTTAATATATTCAGATCGAAATACAATTTGACCTTGTTACGTATAGTGTAGGTAAGTGCGCGGTGATATAAACATCTTAACCTTACTCTTAGCAAGGCTTATTTTAGTGATAATACAGAGAAGAAATTTATTAAATATGTTTTTTCAGTAATTGAACAGCCTACAGGCGCAGTCAGACGGAAACGGCAGATGGGAATCGCGGATCGATGTTGCATATCGACATGTCGAGCAACTGAGCTTTTACAATACTGTTCTGTTATAAAGTAAGTATGGCATTTGAAGTGTGTTCAAAATCAAAAGAAAATAATACTGGATTAAATATATATCAGATAAAAGTCGAATCATTCTAATTATGCCTCCACAAAGTATTATTGCTAAAATAGAGCATTTATTATTTATGATAATTGTGAAGTAATTAAAATTTCAGGACGTTTTATCGCATTTTAAGATAAATTTGTCGTTAAGACGTGCTTATAAAACAAATTATCAAATATGGTTTTCGTTATTGTTTTACCAAGGTAAGTGGTAGAGCAATTTCCAAGATCCAACTAAAAGATTTTAAGCGATAATTCCCGACAGATTAGAATCACCATTGGAGCTGACGGACGAGCACATGATCGAGGACCGTTCAGCTGAAGCGTCGAGTGGCGTCCCCGCCGTGGTAGCGAAGGAGTCATCAGAGCGGCGCTCGGTACGAGGTCGCAGTCGCGGGTACGCAAAGCGAGGCCGCTGTTCGTGTCGGCGCAAACGCGCGGGCCGACGACGTTCCTTGCTCATGGGTAACATGGTGTGTCTCACCTTTGCCGTCCACTTGTTCTCTTTGCAAGCTTAATCTTAAAACTACAATTACAATGATATATAAAATCAATTGGCTTTTTTGAAGGCACACAAACGTAAAGTTGTATAAACTAAAAAATTAGGTTTAGAGTTTGATAATATTTTTTTTGAACGCCACTCTTCGCCGGGATTAATATGATGAATTATTTCATTAATCAAGCTAATTATCCTAATCAACCAGCGGCATGTATTCTATTATAAATTAATTTATTAGTTACATAATGTTAGGTAATGGTTTATTGTAAACAGGATAAATATCAGGGATTTTTAAAATAATTAACAAGGATTTTGACATAATTAGCCATAAGCCAAAGAGAACAAGTTTTCGGCTACTAACACTCATACTAATGCTTGGGTATGTTAACTAACAATTTCACGTAACAAAGTGCATTCATATCTTTCTGAAATCTCAGATGCTGAGATCTACATGCGACCTTCCTCTGCGATATGTCAAAATCTTATAACCGTGAGACCGTTAGCTATCTGTTCTCATCTCATCAAGGAACCCGTCTCATATATCGATAACCGATACAACTAAAATGATTTTTCTGTAGTTTCTGCGATTACCGTGGTCAACAAACCAAACCTTAATCTTTAATACCTAAATATAGATACAACCTTAGTCTTCTAACTGTCATGGGGTCAAGATTTTGACATATTATACACATTATGGTGTAGTTAAAACTCTCAAAGCTAAAATTCATCAAATTTACTTTAGTAATATGAAGTATAGCTTGAATAAATATAAAATAAGCAGTTTTTCATGGAAATCTATATTTTATGAATAGAATCGAAATGTTTGATATGATCAGTTTATAGTTATATCTGTGCATATAAGATTCGACACCAGAATAAGTTAAAATTAACCTTTTTTATGAACATTGCTCAAATCATAAATGACAATTTCATGGGATTTTCAGGAATGCACCTCCTTTCTTAATCATTAAAGAAATTATTTCGATATGTAATACTCGCCGCAATGATACAGAATACGTCGCACATAGACGCATTACTCTGGCTTAAAACATCAGCTTCTTGCATACGATTAAATTCCATTCATTACTTCGCTCCATACAGCTTTCATCGTATACCAATTTTATGTAGGAAATCAAATAAATTGTTTTAAATCATGTTATCAATGTTTGTTGACATGGCACAAAAGTTTATATCCGTTATCCATCTAGCGGGTCATTGATAAAATTAACCTCGACCTCCCAACTTTATATTCAAACTTTTTTAGCATTGATATGTTATCGTTTGTTTATTTCAGAAACTCGAAAGAAATGCCGCGCGCGCTGCTCCCGTGGTAGGCACCGTATCGCCTCTCCTGACATGGGGAAGAACTCTAAACACTGATTTACCCTCAGCAGAAAGAGACCGCTACGCATATATTGCGGTGTATTCGTAAATCATTCGAACTATAATGTACTCGTTCGTACCTTTTGGATGGAAACTAGGGCCTCTAGTCTGGTAGCAATGGCCTAGTACGAAGCTTGGTGTATATAACACACAAAATAACAAAAAAAAATGATAATATAACGTCATTGAACTATGATTGGTTTCTGACATGTCTTTAGTTTTTACTCGCGTCACCACGACAAAACACAAATACAAACCACGCTTCAGTGACGTCATCGCAAATGCGTTTTCGCGCCAAACTTTTCAAACGATTTGAAGCTATCAAAAATACATTTCATACCAAAAATAAGACATAAAATTGTTACATCTTACATAATGTAATAGACTCGGGGCCCTGTATACTTGTATTATCGATGCCATAATAAGTTCTAAAACTTTCAGCAAATTTTAGGTAAATAGAAAATAGCGTGTGCATGTACGTAGAAAAATCTAGAATTTATAAGTTATTGTAGCTTGAAAACAAGTTCCTTCCTAGAAATGTGTTCAAGTATTAATTAAACTAAAATTTAAGATTAACGAAATACAATTATGATAATTCAGTTACATACCGAGCTAGACTTAAGTTTCTTACATAAAAAGACCTTATAGTCGTTAAAATTCGAGAAATACATAAACAGAAATATACAAACACAAAATGTAGGAAATGTATAATTGCTTCTTTAAAGTAATTTCAGTTCAATTCTCCATATTCAATATTGCAAATTATTCAAAATTTTGATTAGTTTAATGTAATCAGATAGTTTATTGTAGTTTTAAAATGTTCTTTAGGTAGCCATTTACGTACACAAACACGCCCATATTATAAGAATAATTGTAAATATTCATATATGCATTGTAATAACTCTAAAACTATGTAACACCTACCACATAAGATTTAAAGATCTCTTAAGCATCTGTGATAATCCAATTCATAACTTATGAACTTTTAGTAATATCATGTTTTTAGATTAACATGTCTATGTTTGCGTCGCATGTCCGGGATTCATTTGTAATGTATATTTGAGGTGACTGATTAAACAAATTATGTTTATGAATAAATTCTTTTTCTTCCTAGGGCAATTAAAATAAAAATTCAAATTTTTCCGTTCTTTTTATTTAAATTAAACCTAGTATAATAAATAATCTTACTATATTTACATCATTTCTTCACAATCACATAATTTTCTGGAGTTCTGCGCTTTGTTCTGTGTAGCCTTCTGTTTATTAAATATATATTTACTTAAAATTATATATTTTGTCAGTAAAACGGCACCAATAACCACAACTAGTCATATGGCACCATCACTCTCATTTTTTTGAGAACTCGAATCATTATTTGATGATTTTTGTCGTATAGGTAGCACTTGAAACCTGAGTGTACTTCCTTTTTGTCTCTTTTGAACTAGATTACCAATTGGTTGCAGGTTTCTTTCAAAAATGGAGTATATTTTATCCTGTAAGTCATATAAAAATTTATAATATTCTTATTCTTTATTAAATTATTAATTTATAAATTATCTTATAAGAAGAAGTTAAAAGATACTGCATACCAAACTAAAAATTGTGCTATTATTTTATATAATAATGTATGCCACAAAGTAATGACACTTTTACAAGCAACCTAAGAATAATAATAATAATTTAAATAATATTAATAAAGATTATTCTATGTCCTCACATACTTTATTTAAATAATATAATAGGTTGGGGAAAAAGAAATCCATTATTTTTACGTGAACTTCAAGACTTTATTTAACATGTTTTGCATTGTCCGATTTAGGTCAAATATGCACCATTTTGTTCTATAATTTGTTGCCATTTTAATGGTAGCTTCATTATGCCTCTCTCATAAAAGTCTTGGTCCTTATTAGCGAAAAACTCCAGCAATTGATTTTCACACTCTTCCCTTGATGCCAATTTCTTATCACTAAAAAAGTTTTGCAATGCAAGAAAAAGATGGTAATCGCTTGGTGCGAGGTCCGGACTGTATGGTGGATGCATCAAAACTTCCCAACCAAGCTCCTGGAGTTTCTGACGAGTCACTATAGAAGTGTGTGGCCTGGCGTTGTCCTGATGGAACACGACACCTCTTCTGTTGGCCAATTCTGGCCGTTTTGATGCATCCACCATACAGTCCGGACCTCGCACCAAGCGATTACCATCTTTTTCTTGCATTGCAAAACTTTTTTAGTGATAAGAAATTGGCATCAAGGGAAGAGTGTGAAAATCAATTGCTGGAGTTTTTCGCTAATAAGGACCAAGACTTTTATGAGAGAGGCATAATGAAGCTACCATTAAAATGGCAACAAATTATAGAACAAAATGGTGCATATTTGACCTAAATCGGACAATGCAAAACATATTAAATAAAGTCTTGAAGTTCACGTAAAAATAATGGATTTCTTTTTCCCCAACCTAATATAATAATATTTGAAGTCTTTGGTACATTGAAAACTATGTGTGGACATATCAGGACTAAAACAAAATTCTTTACAGTCAATTTGATAACCCTTAAAAATGCACTTTATTCCAAAGTACCTGTGCCTGATATCAGTGTTACATATAAAAATTACAAGAGTGGTAATCTGAGGCTCAGATACATATGTACTATAACAAGATTAATGTTTTTTTTATTTAAAAAAAAACTTACATAAATAGAGTTTGTTTCGCTTTCCTCTCCTGATACCACAACCCTTACTTCATATTGCTTTTCCAGCAACTTCCCAATTTTCTTAATTCTAGTCATCAAGTCATGGTCAGCAATTTTCCAGGAGAGTGTCACTAATTTATGTCCTTTAATGAAATTATTTTCTTTGGCTTGTAATTTCTGTTTTCTTTTAGATAATTCTTCCTCATGATACTCAGCATTTGTCATCAATCTGAAAATGGAGGAACGTTATGATTCTTAAATTTTCTAGTGAAGCTTCTGTACATTTATGGATGAATAGTATTGTCTATAACAGTAATTAGCCTATTACAACTAAAAATATAATAAACAATATTTATCTTAATCTATTGAGAATGTAAATGAAAAAAGCAGAAACTATTGCTACACATCAGTATTCACCCCAAGATTACTAATTAGAAAATATTATGGCTATAACAATTGAATGCAAGATTTTATAAAGTAATTTAGTAACCTTATAGCTTACTTATACACAGGTCTTCGCGTTTTTGCATCTTCGTCCTGAATTTTTACTAACTTTAATTCCCTTCTAGTGGAAATATTTTGGGCGCTTTTGAGGTCTGTTATGCTTACGGAATCATCAGTTCCAATAAGAGTAATTCTAGCCTCAAATACCTTTTTTTTCGGAATGTCCTTACCATCTGCAGATATTTTCATAGTAATCGGCCGACATTCAAAGATCTTTTTTATTCGTGTTAGTGATAAAAATGAAATCATATCAATGATAATTTTATTTACAATTTCGAAAACGTAATAACAAATCCTCTAGTTACAGTACTTTTAGTTTGTTGTAATCATGTTGCATTTGAAAATTGACATTTGACATAACCAGGCTCTTTTAAACTTTAACACTGCTATTCAAACTTAAAAACGAATAGTGGATTGCATGATCCGCATTGAAGTTTGGAAACGTAAGTCTTATACTACATTACCCAAAAGCCTAAAAAATCCTCTTAGCTTGATTAGTCATACTATGCTAAATAGGGATCTGACGATCTAGTCGGTATCGACATGCACATCATCATCTCTGATATTGGGTAAGTTCGGCGGCGGTTTTGAAAGAGCGTTTAAATAAATAAATGGAGTTGGAGGGTGCGTCCTTTTTTTAAATTTATAACGTTGATTTGTATCTATTATGCAAATAAGATTGGGGCAGAACGTTGAACTAATACCTAAAACATAAACCAAATCATTTCTTCTATCGAAAAAGAGTTGAGAAAGCAATTTGAGCATCTGTACAAAGAACTGACTGTTTTTTTTTTTAAGAACGTAGATAACAAAATTTCTTAGAAAGTTTAGAAATATGTAATGTTACAGTTTCTTTAGAACCTATGTCATGAAGTCACCTATGCTGAAATACCTAAGAGAAGTCAACCGGTTACCACGAGCCAAACAATGTTGGTAAGAGACAATTAAAAACGACAATGTTAAGGATGTCGTACATATATACAGTTTAGACATCCAAAACATGAGTGCAACATTATATTACTTGAAAATTTTAAAATTGCTTATTATAATATTTAATATTATAATATTTAATAATTTAATAGGTTTATATTATATTTTTTTTATAATATAAACCACATTCCGATCTATCCAGACCTTTGTCAGGACTGGGATGTGAAAGCTTTCTGCAAAATTCTGAAATACGTGTTCTATTTTACATACTGTAAATCATTGTTTTTCAACCTGTGGGTCGCGACCCCCTGGGGGGTCGCGAAGCTTCTGTAGGGGGGTCGCCAGAGGTCGAAAATAATGGGTACTTTAGTAAAAAAAAACAAAATTCAAGACAATTAATACTGTTAATGGTAATACGCAATAGGTCAAGGGGGGTCGCGAAATATTTTTTTTATACCAGGGGGGTCGCATCATGAAAAAGGTTGAGAAACACTGCTGTAAATGAACGTTTTTACATAACATTTAAATTTATGTAATTATAAAAAATATACATTATAATTTTGTATCGGTCTCACGCTTAAAACCTAACAATGTAATCTGTGAATCTTTGAATGGGCGACCGACGAACGGTCATATGTAAGAAAATTGTCGAGGTTTAAAAATTAATATCTCATAATTAATATCTCAAGTACATGATTTGGCTCATTACGATTTTATGAAAACATTTCAATATTACACCTGTAAACAAAAATTTACTACCCAATTCTATTGAAACAGTTGAAAGAGTTGAGCCTATTGACAACTGACAAAGTTAACGTTCTGTATGAGTTTTGACATTGAAGTTTAATTTCAATTTTTATCAACATCGTCGACCGCTTGTTCTTCTTGTTTTGACAGCCGAGAAGGCAAAATGGTTGGTGGATTAAATATAAATCTTAATTTATTCTGGTAATCATTGGTGTTTCAGAGAATTAACTTATTTAAAAACATGTTTCTACTTTTCAGTCGGCGCATAAGACATTTATTATAAAGCGTAAACTCGCTAAGAAGTTAAAACAAAATCGACCCATTCCACAATGGGTTAGAATGCGTACAGGAAATACCATTCGGTAAGTACAAATATTTTAATGCTTAATTTACAAAAAATTTAGTCTGGAGAGGAGTGGAGTGGTGGAGTTGTTAACAGATTGGTTTTTTAATGATACCATCTATAGTTTAATTCCACAATATACTTGTTTCTAAACCACTTGCCATTGAAGCATTTTGATGTTTATAAGTACCTAATAAAGTTATATATGTGGTAATGATAAACTCTTATTTGATGGTAGACCTCAAGATTATGGCATTAAAAGTTGAGTGAGAAAAATTTAATAATTACTAAAGTAATTTTTATTCACATGAGCATGCTTTTACACTATCCTTTATTTTTTAAAGGGATTGAGAGTTGATAGTTATATTGTCATTATCATTTTTTGTGATTGTTACTTCACTGAATTACCATGTTGTTTTGCTTGACTTCTAATCTATTATATGGAGTCAGCTATATTCACATACAACATTTACAACTACAGCTATATACAACTACAACATTTCAAGATATATTGTTTATAGCCTCAGTAAGATGATACTAATTTCAGCTCAAGTAATTTATGAGAATAAACATATATGTTCCAACAGATATATCTGATTGAATTTCTTCAGTTTTAATTAATATTTTTCTATCTTTACAGCTACAACGCTAAGAGGCGTCACTGGAGAAGGACAAAGTTGAAGCTGTAAGCTTTCTCAATAGCTGTTAAGATAATAAAAATGATATAAATTATAATGTAGTTTCACTAGTTTCATCTCTGTTGATTGAATCTATAAGGAACAAGAATTAGGATTGCTAATATCGGAGGCTATATCAATAAGTCCTATTTTTTAGGTAATACTAAGGAAAAATATTAATTACATGAAATTGCAACAAAGCTATGGTACCATTGGGTTATAATAATTATTAAAATATTTAAAGTAATTTTTGAATATTATCCTAACAAATTAGTTTTAAGTTCAAAAATCAAAGTAGTTTGAAAAATATTTACTGAATACACATGTCAGAATTGAAAGTTATAAGTATTGAAGGATAACATCCCTAATGTTTGCATAGCACACTGGAAATAACAACTGGTTCATGTGTACAAACTGAATTTATCCTCTATATTTTGGGATAATTCAAAAAACAGTAAATATAATAACTTGCTTTCAAATGTTTTATTTGTATTGGGATTTAGAGGTTTATTAACAGATTCTATAGACTTATTACTAAGTGTTATTAGAAGTATTGCAGACCAATTAACATTCCTGATTATTCCCTTGGACTCTAATCAGTATTAATGTTTAAATGTTATCTGAGTTTTTGGGAGGAAGTGTTTACGGGGTGTTTTTAATTTTTATGTCACTGCATAGTTTTGGTTTGACATCTTGCTCAAACTTTGCACTCATTCAATTCAATGCAATTTATCAATAATAAAAAAATAATTATCAAAAGCATGGACTTCGATAGGAGGCCACTCGGCGACGCCTAGAGGCATTCGAGATGTGGTGCTTTCGTCGCATGCTCCGCATAAGCTGGATCCAAAACTGATGCAGCAAATAAAACAGCGTAAAGTCTGATACCTAGGTCACGTGTTGCGCCATGACCGATACCAACTGCTCCAAATTATAATGATGGGGAAAAATCCAAGGTAAAAGGAAAGTTGGTAGGCGGAAGAAATCATGGCTGCGTAACATTAGGGAGTGGACGAGTATTAGAACGGCTGAGGCTCGAGACAAGGGACGCTTCAAAAGTCTGACAGCCGACCTCCACTAATGGAGAGGCACGCGAAGAAGAACAAGATATCTAATCGACATCATCACCGATTTAATATAATTAATAGAATCAGACGTTACTTTGAAGTACATAGTATTTATAAAGTATTGCTAGTAAAGATATAATTTATAACAATAGATTAAAAAATTAAGTACTCATTTCATTTATTACTTATACCAAATATATACAAAACAGTAGCATGATTTTTAGGCTGTACTTAATAAATATAGTAAAGTATCACAATCATTAATACTGGAATGTGCTGACAACTATTCCCATGAGGGAAGTAGTTTGGGTCAAGTTGTGGTTTTGTGTTCTATATTATTGCTTTTATTTTCTTTGATGTCCTCATCTTGAGTCAGCTTTGCCTGCATTTTCATTAGCTCTTCCAGTAACAAGTCAGTGTCTAGAACCTCGCCACTTCCAGTTTGCTGAAACATAGATATATAAAACACTATTGTATCGCTTTGGCCTGTCATTCTAAAATTTGAAAGTCACTATCTTCGTCTATGGTATAAAACTTTCCTGGGCTTTCCTAGCATTACCTGAGCTGGTTAGACAAATCAAATTATAATAGAAACATTATTTTACCTAGGTCATACAAATTCGTTATTTTTTAACCAAATAATACCAAACTTCCTTGTTAAAATACTTTCATTTTGTTGTAGTAAAACTATGATGTTTTCATACAACATATTCAGCGAACCATCAGTATTTTTGTATACCTGTTGTGCACTGACTGATCTAGCCATAAGCCTCTGTAGGTATTTGTCTTTGCGATGTTGCTCCCTTACACTGCGAAGCTTGTTAAAGTCTTCATCATCGTCACCACCGTCGACTTCATCCACTGAAACAATATTTCAAGTCAAAGTCAAAAATCATTTATTCTAGTAGGATCGTTACATGATCACATTTGCACGTCACTTAAAACTTAATTTATAGGCTTGTTCACTAACGCGCCCGAGTCTGAGAAAAAAAAGCAAGAAACTCAGTCGGGTTTGTCTTTTTTTTGATCATGTGTACAACTTATAATTTTTAGAACAGGAGCAATTTAGTCCCAAGCACTTCTGCCATTCAGATAATCCGCGGTCCTATAATAGGCTTTGAGATTTGAGACATAAATTCCTGGTAATTTTACTCTCTGTAACAATCCGAAAGTGGAAGTTTAAGATTATTAGGATTTAGTTATCAGATTGACAATAGCAGATATGATACTATTTATAGTTCAATAAATATAAGATAAGATTTCAATCAGAAAATATTATGTCAGCGTTCCTATACAGTTAGCTCCGATATAAACAAATCGGCCTCTTATTTTCTGCTTTGGAAGAAAGTTATGGGCTATGCCGAAAGCTTACTTTTATGCAAATTTTAAGCTTGTTTAAATAGTTAAATACTGTTAACACTGGATAGCAACAAATTGTGTTGTTTATTTTAACATCCCACTAATGATTTTTTGACTTACTTAGAACATTGCGTACTGATCGTCATTAAGTATTACAAAGCACAACAAATAATGAGGGTATTCAAAAAAAAAATTACGAAAGTGTGGGTAGGTCTGTTGTCGAGAAAAACATTAATGAACTTACACAAAGTTTGACTGCCAGCCGCACTAAGCGACGGTCCAACGTCGCTATCAAGTCTGGGCCGGTCCATATCAGTGAAGGAAACTGCAGACAGACTCTTCGCGGGGCTCTTGTTTCCTTCGGTCGATTCCCCACTTGCCCATTGAGATGGTGCTGACGTTGATAATCGACTGTCTACTGTAAAGGTATTTGACATGAGTTGAATAAAATAGTACCCTGTTTTTTGTCTAATCGTATTTTACTGAGTTCTAACAAGCAATAAAATAATTTATTATTTAAGACATGACTCATATGTAATAATGTCATTTAAATTTACAATTGTAGCCGCCATCGCAAATCACATGATAAGGCTTGGTCTCAAATATTTGATTGTTGGAAAAGTTAATAAAAATACCTTTTAAGTCGTCTCATAACTCTAATTAAAGCAAATGGCATGTTTTTGTTGTAATTAATATTATTATATATACAATATAGCTAAGTCAATGCCGCGTTTACTAAATAGACTAAGTATTTGACTGAAAAATTAACGCAATTTTCGCTTCAACAATGTGTCACGCAAACCTATAAATCTACAGCACTAATAAATATTTAGTTGAAACATGCTTTCGTAGTTTTACTGACGTAAACTAATAACTATAATACTACAACAGATGGTACTTTACTTGGCCAGTAAGTTTAAGTAACCAATAGATACACATACACTTAAAGCTGATAATTATTTTTATAGAACTAAAAAAAATATTGCTAGAAATCACATTTATAGCAAAACAACGTTTGTCGGGTCAGCCGGTTTCATATAAAAAAGCATTCGATATAATTTTTTTGTGTCTGTGTATATTATATTTTATTTTCATTCAGTTTAAAGGCTACTCAGGTATAATTATCTCTTTCTTTATCTTTGTACTGTCAACGTTCATATTCGGAGTGCGTGCCACAGTGATATTAATACGAATGTTGTGGAAAAGATCTTAAAGTTCTTTATGTCTAAGTATTGCAGGGCGAACTAAAACGAATTCTACAGGGTTTCTTCATATATATACCACTGTTAGGGCACTAAGTATAAGAAAACATTTGAATCCGTTATACAAAGGCAGCAAACTTAAGAAGGCAAGAAAAATAACTTGTGAAAGGTCGACGACCATCTAAATGACAATGTAAATTCACAGTATAAACATTGAATCGCACAAAATATTGAAGCTTGCCAAATGTTATTTTTGCTTTATTAAAACAATATGAGGATATGAATATTCTTAAAAACAATTCAAAACATAATTGCGGAAACAAAATATTTGTTTGCATTCGTTTTTAAATTCAGCTGAAATTTTGATCCCTTAGATCCAACGCAGACTATAAAATAATTTCTATTGTATACATATTAATGTACTTAGCAACCAATGTACTAGTCATTTTTCCTATTTCTTATATCTGAGGTCAGTATAAAGGATATTTAGTTTTGAAATTGTTTATTACATATTAATTGTTACAGGGTTACTCACTTGGACCATTGGTTGAATTCCTTGAAGGCATTGTGACAGGATTGCTAGGGGTTGGTGGACCCTGGGCGAATAGGCTCATCGCTGTGGGCCTGAAAAATCAAGTTTCAATATTTACTATTATACAGATTCTAGTTATATTATAATAAACACGATAGTTCGTAAGTATGGATTTGAATCCATACTTGGAATGGATGTTTATTATTCACTCACGTAAAAACTACTGAATATATTTCAATATAACGTTTACAATTTATAAATTATTGTGTAAATTATTCAAAATATCAATTATGAAAAAATCCTACCACCTGTGAGATATTCTGGCGTGCTCTACGAAATTCATTAATCACATCTTTATATACGATGGTAATGTTTCTCGTAAATTCTATAAAAAAACCCACCATAGTATAGATCTGTGTAAGTGGATCTTAACTAAAATAAAATAATATGTACATTTTGTAGTAATTAATTGATTAGTACGAATGATACTTTTATCACTTCTATTTATCTTTATTAACGTGATTGAAGTGACCATCCAGCAGTGTAATATTAATTAACTTCATCAACTACGTAATACTTCGTTAAGTTTATGTCGTACGCGGTTTATACGTACCGAATCCTAACCGAAATGTTATCTTCGAAAACACATACAAAACGATCGAATTAAGAGACATTATGTGAAATGCAGTTAAGAACTCATCGATATGTATATCTTTGTACTGTATGTGTAAATATGAAATTAGATTTAATATATTATAAATAGATTTATTTTGGAGCCTATATAGGAAAAGACACGTAAATGTAAGGTTAGTATGGCGACAGGAAACTTATCGGGAGTCCTTTTTCCTTCGAACTAAATGCATCAAGTCAAGGATAATTGTTCTTCGAAATCTATGCGGTCAATGTCTACTGAAAATTGTGTTTGCACGAAAATTAGATTTATTAGCGGCATGTGTGTAATACGATAGTGAAGGCCGATTCCCCGGTTTATCTGCACTGCATAAAAAAGATAAAACGTTTAGAAAGGAAAAAAAACTCCGAAACTATTTATTTTCCTGGTTGAAAAATCAGTCGCAAAATGTAAAATTTCTAACATTAATGGATATTCACATATTTTAACTTAATATCAAAACTATACAAATTAATTTATAATATAAAACAGTTAAACATTTCTAATTTGATATTCAAAATTGAATTTTAAAAAAAGATGTCTATATTCAATCGAAATAAATATAGAATATTTCAAAAGATTAATAGTTATTCTAATCTGTTTAAATAGAAAATCGAGGGCTTTAGCAATCGCGGTGCTCGAGTCCTTGTTATCACTCGACAATGTTTGAATACTGTAATATTCACTTTTCATACGTAAACTATATTTAATTAATTAAATAAATATTATTTATTATGACCCTCAAGATCAACGTAATAGAGCGACTTTAAATGAAAGAGGAGAGAAAAAACCACACGATAGTATAATAGACTGGTGAAAAAATATCAAGTTCAATAATTTTAGCTTGACCTTGTCATGAGAACGGCCACTTTGATGTAAAATACTGTAAGGCAACACACTGAAGTAAACTTAGACTAAAGATTGTCTAAAATATCACATGTACATTCAAATATTCTTTCTCTTCAAACAAACCATCGCTCAATTATATGTTAAAATTTTATCGTCCGATGTCAGATGACGCGGCAAATGGCAATTATGTTCTGTCAAATCTTGAGTATTATAAAAAAATGAGATTTTTCAAATTTTTAAAACTAATTTTGTCGCATGAATACAAAATAAAGAAAAATAATATAAGGCTGTCAAATCGTGGTTGAAGGTCACACTGGTCTGCATAACTTTGGGGTTGTAAATGTGATGCAAAACAAACAGCAATATATAGTGATCAAGTAAGAACATTAACAGTCAATTGACCCTAAGCAGCCGTCCTCAACTAAACAAGTTTTACGTTTTTCCCGCCTCGCCCACAGCCAATCTTCCCACATCCTTGTACTATTCATTCTTACAAACAGGTTTTATATAAGTGTGCCAATTCGCATTAAAGCGGAAAAACTACAACCGGAAATTAACCTTGACCTTCTAATCACTTCTAATCATACAGACGTTTAATATCGAATGTACATTTACTTCATGATTGTTCTTCTCAATTATATTAAAAGAATGGTCTTTACAAAATATATGGATTGGAGCCACGAATGTCTAAGACGTTTCGTAGTAGTTTAAAAATTTCGGCAACCACATTACACAATTTTTTAATAAAGGTTAATTTTATAATAATAAAAAACGTTCTTTAAAGGATTAAAATTATGTTTTATTATCAACATGCACTAAATTTATGCCGATCGGTTTGAAAGACAATATATAGATAGACAATAGATAATAATAGATCGCCAGACCGATTTCGCGATATCTCGGAAATATCCACTATCTGTGGTTAATTTTATGATTTACAGAATAGCTCCATACAACTACAATGTAATCAGTTGGTAATTGCTAAACAAAGGATGGCGTAGCGACGGCAAATTTTCAAAATATTTATTCAACTAGTATTAAATATAAAACGATAATTTATCATAAAATGAGCTTATTATTATCTGAGGTAGTATTGCTATGAATTTAAACAATATCTTGATGAAACCTTATTATTTAAGTCTGTACCGGTTGATTTTTGAACAATTTTAACAGACATATTAGCGTCACAATTGGAGTCTTTTTTTTTTCAAGATAATCCTCAAATTTAAATTACAAATAAACACAATCTCATCACGATCCGTACGTACTCTTTTTAGACATTTTCATTTGTCTATATTAATTTATTATTATATTATATTTAGATTTTCTTTGATCGGTAAAACCGAGTTCTATGACGTCCTCGATTATGTCCGTTCACAGGCACCCACAATTCAAAATTAATTTAATATTGTCTTCTATAAATTCGTACATTTAAATGAAACACTTTACTTTTGTGTTTTATACCGTGTGTACTCACCTGATTTCCGGTCGTTTCCCCATACTGGTGATGGTGGCCTGTTCATCCACTTCCTCAATAACCTCATTCGCTATCTTCATGCTTCCGCTCATGGCAGCCGCTGGTTTGTTCAACGCTGGATTGCTGGCGGATACCATGAACCGGCTTACTACAAATAAGGAGAAAACTTGTGTTAGGGTCACTTGATTTTGTGTATCTAATCCTATCAAAAGTCAATCAATTGATTTTATTTAGCTAGCAATAATTACATAATGTTTTTGTAATAATTTTATTCTTAACGTTATATGTACCTACCACAATGTTAAGATGGCTTTATCTGTTACAAATAATAAATTAAGTGATTAACTATTGTAACGAGAAAATATTCTATGAAGCCTAATTGTAAATAGTTCGCCAACGATACCGATATCTTCGGCTACCGTTTCGGATGTTGTCGGGCTATCGTGCGGTGGGGCCGTTGGTCTTTAAAATGGTAGAACCGGGGTTCGAACGGGGTATTCTTGGCTGTACGGCACAAGTGAAATATTTTCGTGTTCATTTGATATAGGAGTGTTGTGTTTTGTGTACCAATATTGTGTCGGAATGTGTAATAAGTTTGTCGAAAACTATTTAAAGAAAGTATATACCACAAAGGAACTTCCTTTGTTATTACATATGTCTGAAGAAAACTATTAAAGGAGTATAAATAGCATAAAGGAAGTTTCTCTTACACTTGTTACAAAATTGTAAAGACGTTTGCTATTAAAAACACTGGGAAAAAATATCTAATGTGTTACATTCTACAAGCAATATTAGATATTCTCTGAAATACTTAGGAAATACAATAACAATAATTTTCCAAATCAGGCCCCAGAGTAGATAAAAAACTAAATAAATATTAAATTTAAACCGAAAAAAAAGTTTGAGCTTCTTTAAATATTTATTTCATTCTGATCTAATAACAATAAAACTTTTTTAAACTTTAAATTACATATTTAAAATTACACATTCACTATTTTATTTTTAGTTGGGGTAAGTGTAAAAAAAATTGCGTAATTTGTAGTGTTAATTGCTATTATTGTAAATCCCATTTTGTGTGAAATCCACCGTTGCGCACTCTCCGTTAAAAACAGTAACAAATTAAAACACTCCATCTTCCATAAAAAATCTTCACATTCTGATCTAGTAATTGTTTACTGTCAAAATAAGATACTCTGTGATAGAGTTCCCGTTTATCACAGAGCACTAAAGAGCTCGATGAAGTCTTAAATCGCTCACACGCCATAAATTCGCAACCTTAGTGATGTAACTGTCATTAAATCTAACATTATTCTCGCGTCGTCTTACAAACGCACGATTTTATCCTGATATACAACCTTGTAGCAATTTAATGTAATGTAAAATGATTGCTTTTACAATATTTGCTTTACTTTTAAAAAATGATAATAATGAATGCAAACCATACTTTCAAACATACTGTTTTGTGAAAATTACAACCAGCACCAAATATATATTTTTCTAATTTAAGTTATATCTATTGTCTTAAGGCGTGAGTACTACAACTTTGCTATATATTTATAGTTAGGTAGTTAGTTTGGTTGAACGTGTAATCTCAGGAATGCGGTGCGAATTGACAATTTTTTTATCGGCAATAAAATCAGGCTTTGCGGAAGTCCACAGTATACAAGTCTATTAGACTAATCTAATAGCAATATACCACGACAAAACCCTCACACATTTCGCCCCGACATTGACTCAATGCATGCTGTTCGTAGAGGCGAGTTTGAACGTAGAAACGTGCGTCGAATGTTTGAAATTCGCGGAATATGATAATAAATTTGTCTAATAGAATTGTAAATTGTTTTTTCAACACATTTGCTCATAAAGTGGATATATGGTCACCGCAATCAGGCACAGAATTACACCCATAATCAAACTGTGACTAAAAACTTCTATAACGCACTGGCGAGTTTAATTTTTGTAAAATACTGTAATAGAAAAGAACTTGTTCAATATAAATAAATAATGTTCCTATTGCTTGTTCATTTCATGCAACTTCCTATTGAAATACATAAATTTAAGTTGCACGTGTTAAATTAATAAAACTCACACATATCTCATTTGTTTTGTCTGTAATAAAAGAAAACTTTAAATTTCCCGTTTTGTAAACTTAATCCCTGTAGTCTGCGGCCGATTGCAATGCGCGCGCATAGAAAAACTGATTATCTTTGCCTCCATAGCGAAACATTTTCACAACTCGTTTTTAACGTTGAAATTAAATGAGTATTTGTTGTTATTTTATTCACAAGTGTGTTGAAAAACGTCGTATGATGATAACCGTCCTCAGCTCTCATTAGACCTCAATGGCTCCTCGGTGGTAATCACCAATGTTACACAATAGTACCATAATGTACTACTGATTAGTTCAATTATCGAGGCTTATAACATCACTATTATAAATAAGAGAAAAATGTGAAAACGGGGTAATTTCCCTTTCGCGCACGGCTAATTAATCCTGCATATTATTTAATAAAACAACTTTAATTCTGACAGTTAAATCTTAACTAAATCTTTAAAGTTGTTCTTTATTGCATTACTTAACACAACCTGATTGTAATAAAAAGGAATGCTGACTTTAAAGTTAACAAATGATCTCTTCTCCCGGTAACCGTATATATAATATATATATATATGCGCAAAACAGAAAATCGGGGCTAATCGGCACCATTGCTGCGCTTATTCGGGTCGCCCCCCTACTACTACCCCACTACAGTTGTAATAAAAAGACGAGGACTACACCAGAAGACACATTCGCTTGTTTGCGCTCGGACAGTGAAAAACTATTATTGTGTTACGCTTTACGTAATAAAAGTGATTTGATAAAGGGAGTTTTTTTTAATGTGTGTTCTCAAAATGGAATCTTCGAATATCAATGAGGAAAATAAAGTCAGCGTATCAGATGTCATTATTTTTAATAAAACGTCGGCGTCTACTTCGACGTATAATATTTTAAATAATTTACCTCCGTCTGTCTGCGAGGGCACCACCGTTCTTTGATCTTCCTTTGAGAATAGCCGCTTCAGCATAGACGTAACCGAATTTGTCCTTGTCATCGGCTGCTGGAGGGAGACCATGGAGTTACTGGATCCCATGGAGTTCCTCTCATCTCTCTTGCCTCGTTTACTTCCTCTTGAGACGATGAAGTGAATCCCGGATTGTGCGTCGTCGTTCATTTGCAATTGCTGTTTAGGTAAGCATAGATATAATTCGACAGTTATAAATTTTGATGCTTTCTTATATGAAAGAGAACTATTTCCTTAAACCATGTTTGAAGTCAGTTTTTCTTAAAGCTGATATAGTTTTTGAAGTGGACATTCAAGACCTTTATTTAGCGATTGCATTGTTAGTGGATTTAGTAACAATATAATATATAATAGTTACAATATAAATTCTACATCTTGAAGGACCGACATTTGAATCACAAAACCTTAAAGACCGGCAACGCGGTCCAGGTGTCCGTGGGCGGCTGTAAGCACTTATCTAAGTGCCGCCTGCTCGTTTGCCCCGTCTCATAAAAAATATTGATTTGGACATATCTCTGTAGTGTTAACGTAATTATAACGCTGGAGTGTTTGTTCGGTTGAATGCGCTATTCTCAGGAACTACTAATTCATGTTCTTTTTGTTCGCTTAACCATTTATCGAGGAAGGCTATATAACTCATCTCTAACTTATTATAATTGCAGAATCGAGAAAATTCATTTTCGCGTGTTCCGTTTATTTTAATAATAACGGGTAACACTGGGAAAAGCTTATAACATCAATTGGGCAAATGTTACAGCTCACAATCTAATTATAAACAAAGCGTTAGCGTTTCAAAAACGTTCACCCAAGATTAGTAATAGATTAAACACACATTCGAATTATTTGTAATATACGCGCAGACATTTCAGCTGCGTCTAGTTTTCAATTAACAGCGCACAAAATGTTAACTGTAAGGATTATATTTTTTTTAATAAATTTAATGTCATTTGCATTCAATCTTATAATTTGGATAACCCTACAAACAAAGAATACAATAAAAACCTAATGTAATGACGAAAGTATAATTAAAGAACCATTCAAATGTGTGTTCAACGATAAAAAAACTGAAGGTTACAACAAACACGTTATCACAATACAAAGAAAAAGATGATGTGATAATAAACATATCTAAAACATGTCCACAACCTCGCAGTTTGAACCAATTGTTATCTCTAAACCTATGTTAGTTAGAGCTGCCAAATAATTGATATCCTTATCTTGATTAATGATAATAAAAAATGGCGGAACTGATACAATAGCCCATTGTATTGATAACGTAAATAAGATCTTCCGCAATAATACGTCGCATCCAATCTAATTTCAAACAAAATCGATTCATAAATACCATAAGCAGAAGAAATAAGTTCAAATGAAAATATATATGTAAATTTAGTTTTAATTAACCGTTGTCAATATTAAAAAAAAAACTGCATAAAATCACATGATTAATTTCATATGGATCCCTTCCCTTCGTAATAATATTGGCAAACCAAAACCTGTAACCCTCTCCATGTAAACCTGGCAGCCCCTGAACACTGCTAAGCCACTGCTGCATGCAGCATGCTTATAGAAATTTCTAACCTCGGGTGGAGCGAACTTGTAACTCACGGTGTTTGACGGTACCATCTCATCAATTTTCACGCTGGACGGATTAACTGTGACCATACTCCGTTGCCGTGGTGGAACTGCCACGCGGGCCGTCGAAGGTTCTGGATGCTCCTCCCGCTGGTTCTCAGTTGCTATCGTGTATGGCAGTTCCGATGGAAACACCTCGTCCCAATATTGATCCTTGACCAGTTCTGGATGCTCGTGGTGCATTTCGTCGACGATCATATAGGATACCTACAATATTTGATATGTTAATAGGGTTGCCCGGATTTGTGCTAATTTAGAGGGCATCCGGGGAGCGTCCGGGGAAGGTTTCATTTATAAAACGAGTTTAAAAAAAAAATTGGGCCGCCCGCGAGATACGCACTATGCACACCACGATCAACCGACGAACCAAGTATATTTAATATGTTTAAAAGATCTTATTGATATGCCCGGCTTTCGGACTCCAAATCCGGGGTTTCCACGCGTTTTATCCTGTTTTCCAAATTTTAGAGATGGCAATCCTAGATCAACTATTCCGGGAAAGTATAATGTAATAAATAAAAAAATTAATATTTAGTATTAATTGAATTTCTTTTTGAACACAGTATAGTCTATCTATAAGTAATTTAAGAGACAAATATAATTGCGCTATTGAAATCTCAAGCAAACGATCGAGTTTCTTGAACAAAGTGACGATCATCATTTGAGTTGACTGAGTAAATTTTTTCCCAGCTTTATTTACCTGCAAATTCCTGTCAATCAGCCAGTTAACTTCAAAGTCATCGTCGTCTTCTCCGAAGGGATTGATTAGGGATTCGGCGACCTTGAGCCATCCCATGTAGAAGAAAAACTCTAACGTTGTGAATATGGGAAAATAAAGGTCTATATTACTAATATAGACTGATTCGCTATGTGACTGCAATTTGTGGTCTACCCATTGGCTACCCAATGCGGACGTTATGAAATATGAATATACAGCTATTGTGACTACCTGAAACGAAAACTTCTAATGTCAATATGAAACCTAGTATAGAAGTTAGATCGAATTAGATTGGAAAGAACTTGGGAGTTCTACAACTAATGTTATATAGAATTAGTGGTTTGATAATCAACAGTTGTAGATGCCTATTTAATATAAAGGCGAAAGTTTGTAGTTAGTAATTTTTTACGCCCAATTCTGGACGAACTTTTATAAAATTTATATGATTCGGTTATATTTTGTTTTCGATCGAATAAATAAATAAAGCCTTTATTTCTACTATACTTAAGGTGGATTTACAATTTTTATTACTGATGCTATACAATTACAATTATATATAAGTAAGCTACATTAACTAATGTATTGTAGTCGCCTCTGCGACGTAGGCCTCCCCTAAACCTCCCCTTTTAATTCTGTCCCTTGCTAAGGTCAAATATTATATTTGACCGACTATAAAACTAAAAACACTCAAAATGCAATGAAAAGAGAGGCATTAAATCTAATGCATTCATAATATACATGCTTTAGGCGGATGTGATGTGAAATACGTCGTCATCAGTAAGCTCACTTCCGGTAGTCAGTGAAATAGAAATCTACACATAGATTTAAACTCTATTTGATTTTCTTAATATATATATAATATAATTGTATATATTTATGATTGTATATTCTATTAATATAAGCATCAAACCAAGTCGCTTTAATTTTCTCAATTTCAGTTATAAGTTTGTGAATTGAATTTATCCTGAATGAAAGCGGTACCTCACAACTTTAAAAGGTTAACGAACTTATCAATGAAACAGATACTAGATTCAATTTACAGTTAATGAAAAGATCGCATTATGCCATCAACGAACAGCTTAATGTTCTCAGCGATAAATGGTAACAAAGTCCAATTAGAAATTCCACCATAAATTACTTTTTGTCACGTGAAACTCGCGTAGTGCCTTATAGCCGAATTCCATTAAATTAAATTAAGTCTTGGCACGAAAATAATGGGTAACTACAGTAAACGTGAATATGACTTATGCGTGAGTTTTAATGTCATGTTCACGACTATTTGTGTGAATTTTCTAACTTTCACAAGATCTTATACTACACTAGCTGATCCGGCAAATGCCATAAATGTGATTTGTAGCAATTTTTTTTTCTAGTTCAATATGGTTATAATCGAAAGCGTTTTAAACAATAAAAGTATGCTTTAATTAGGATAATAAATTAATCTTTATATGACATTTGTCGGTTTACCATAGCAGTGCCATCTATTGATTACTTAACCCATCCCGTCGAAAAGTATCGACATCTGTTAGAATCTTTTGGAGTTACCAGATAATTGTGACTGTCAATTTATTATAGACAAATAATTTGCAATAAAATAAAATTGCGACTATAATTAAAGATCTAAGCCATCCTATCTCTTAAGTTGGACCAGACTGCTCACGGTGTGCCAATTTAATTTAAAATCTGTTTAGGAGTCGATCGCGGACAAACATCGTGACTTATTGTAATACTGCGAATGACGAATGTGATCTGAGATATGCGTCGTCTCACCTGCGTATACACAAGCGGTACACTGATGGTATCATAACTTAGAAGCAGCCCAGCTTGCCCTCGAAACTTATTCAGCTCATCAATAATCGTTTTAACCGCGAAATCGTCCCTTATACGACCTTCCTTCCGCGCCCTCGTCACAATACTCGTCGCCCAAACAATCGGCAACCTAGAAACTTTAGAAATTATCAAACCAAGAAGTTTCACCACACGTTAGAAGCAACAAGCCGGTGCGTACTTTGTTAATCCCTGGTGCGTTGCACATTAGTGACGACACAAACGCAATTAATCAGCATAACTTACGGTACTAGAAATATGTCATACCAATGTTTGGACGGTTTTGGAAACTTTTGATTAAGATTGTCTAATATACTCTTTTCGTTGTCTATTAGGAGGCCGGCCTCGACTAGGTTGTCGAGGGTCGGGAAACGCTTTTTGACCCTCGGTGATATCATGGTGAGCACCATGGTCAGACAAAGGCACACATATCGGAGAATCGTACGTCGCATAAGACGGCCTCGTTCGTCCTGAAACAATACCGAGATAAAAAGGTAAATTAATACATATTGTCTTCGAATAACATTGTACATAGAACGTATAATAAATAATACCTTATTCATATAATTAGTAATAAATCATATTCTGAAGACGTGTGTTCGGAGCCAATACTATACGCGATCATTACTTGTACGTCAGAGTTACAACTAGAGTATCGGCCGTTACTGGCAATGTCTATATTATTCACCGTTGTTATACGCGAATAAATAATATAATTTTCAATTAACATAAACTAAATATCTCTAATTTGAAACATCCCATTCAAGTATTTTGATATGAAACCAAGAAAAAATCATTGTTTGATATGAAAATACATGACTCAGAAAGCCGGAAATATACGAATCCGTCGAACGAAGTCATTCACGTACTAATTAGACCTCAACTTTAATCCTAGAGCAAACATAACTGAATGACGTCATTCGTCAATTTTCCAAAGAAGATAACACGGCTGTATTTTAAAAGTCCCTTGTTATCAACCTATACAAACCTATACTAAGGACAAAGACTTATCTGATATCGTATTGATTTAAATATAACATTTTATCGTTGCGAAGTGTCAGACTTGAATGAAATAATAGCTACGATGATGTCACGCGAAGGCTGTGTTATAGGTATTTATACAAATTATTTACGCGAACCGCGTGACGTCATTTAAATTAGAGTGGTTATGTAATAGTTCATTGGAAAAGACCACCCGCATGGTTAAAATAATAATAATATTTTTAGTTTTTTTTTGGCTAAGCATCATTGTTTTGACATAATTATGCTCCTCTTACTAGAAGAACTATCATTTTAAATAAAATTGTATATAACATCAATTATCATAAACACGCGATTTCGTTAATAGAGCATTTAGAAACTTGGAGCCACTCGAGGACATTTGTAAAGCAATCTTATCGTACGCTAAATTTATGAAGGTTGACGAATACTGCTGAACAAATTAAACCAGGACTTTAATTGTATATTCATCCTATAAAAATCTCATTTCTAAACGTGAGGTTTTTGAGTATTTTTGTTTTAACTAAAGATTTTAACACTGGTAATTCGCGTAGGATAGAAAGGGGTCTCTAATTTCGGAGACCAAGGCACTTTGGGTCGCATCGCGGGGAAACAAAAATTCTAAAAACAAGGATGCCTGAACACTTATTACCAAACAATGACCAAGACCCACGTTGTATGGCCACCAACTTAAAAAAGGTATAACAAAGTGCATAAATCATATTCTACGACAAGGCATGCAAACTATGAGTACACTTAAATTAAACACCTTTTCTCACCTGGCCATGAATAGAAGCTGATACAAATACTGCTATTGAATCAGGCCAAGGAATCGTCGTATATTGATTCCACCATCGGTTCATTACAACTGATACATAGAAACCGAGCACAAACGATAATGGTATGACGTTTCCGTGAAAGCTGCAGTAGTTCACGACACCTTCAAACATCCTGAAAAAGTATTCGATTTAAAGGTCCGCCAACTACGCAGTGTTCGTAGTGAGATTAAGAAGATATTTATTTGTACTATCGATTTGTGTAGAAGAAATAAATCTTGTATTGAAAGAATAGCTTGGAGCTGTGAAAATATTCTTATGGGAATACGACTTCACTAAAACTCATCAAACCGAATTCTACGTCAATACAATTTGCATTAGTTTGCAGAGGTGTACAAAAGATTTGATACTAGTTTTTCTAGCATGAATTGTGTCCGAAAGAGAACTTCATTTAACAAAACAGCTTACAAAATATTCACCTTTTCGAGTCTTCATCTAGCAACAACCGATATATCAAATTTAAAAGGTAATATAGAAGTAAAAATACTAAAAGATCGAGCCATATTAACTTGTATATACTGCCTCGCCATCTGTAACAATAAACATTATTTCATGTGATTAACAGTCCCAATAAAATTACGGCTTTGCCTTTTGTACTTCTATCTATCTACTTTGATTTAAGGGATTCTTATATTAGCATTTAACGGGGGAATAAAAAAATTTTTAGTATATATCATAAAGTCATATATTATGGGCTTTCTTTCTGAAAGTACTGATTACAATTTCAATGAATAGAGCCGAGTTATAGACACGTTTGACAATACGATCGTGAATAACATGAGAAAAGTTGTTTGAGCGTTCTTAAAACTGTGAATCAGACACGACAAAAATAATACATTTACCACACGCAATCTGAACTCACCAAAGACCTTATTCACTATTTACGTACGAGTAATATCCTTCTAAATTGCTTATTCATTAGGAATATTAGTTGTTAAAGATCAGGAAGGAAAGTCAATAGGTAAATTAATAAATATTTAATTATTACCATTATTGTGCTTTTATCAATAATAACTGCGAAATTAGATTTTTAATTGGGAAACTGGAGATGATTTGTATGGTATTTGTTATTAATATTTAATACACTTTAAATATTTAAATAATTTTTAATATTTTCCATATAAGTAAAGTAATAATCAAGATTAAGCCTGTGGATTGTCTGTTATTAGTGTTATAAGAAATGAGTTTTCTTCAAATTACAACTGACTAAATGGTGAGTGTATTTCATTCAACCATTCGGAAATAAACTTCCGGGCGATTTAAGCTGGCCTCAACCAACCAAAGAAAATCGTTGAATTGAAGTGGCTCAGGGCCATTAGATAGTACACAGTACTCAATTAATTTTTTTTAAATCTTCCCAAATACACACATCGATATAGTCTAGGGCTATTTCAATTAAACCTAAATAACTAAGATCTATTAATGTTTCGTTTAGGCACCTACACATTAAAGTAAACCTTGTTTATTAGCCTTTTTGGTAAAGTTAAGTTTTGGTTTTTGGTTTTTGAAACATCCAGACCTAAACAAAACAACTATACGCGGATTATAAATTCGGCCAGTACTTTTAAAGTTAATTTAAAAAAGTTTTATATATCTAGACCATGTAGAGTTTATTTGCATTCCATAGATATTACAGATAAAGTAAGATCAATCTCGATACTTTTATGGGAATGACGGTCGTGGGTGCGGAAACTTACGTCATTCTGATTAATGATTAGTTAGCATACATTGTACTTAACCTAGGGCTGCCAGTCACAATGTGTGCGCGTGAGTTGGGCAAGATAAACATTTCCTATCTAGAAGTGGTAATCAGTTATGTATATAATGTGTACTATAAAATATTAAAAATTATTCACACGTAAAATAAAATGCCATTCATTACAAACTTAACATAACATATTTTATGTCCGTTTAATAACTCTATTGATTGACTTAAAGGCTTCGTGCACTATTCACCTACTTCAATACAAATCACTGAATTTTTGATTTCCCTTGTCTCGTCGACATGGCGCCGTTACTTTTCGTAGACAGGTCGGCGACATTTAATTAAAACCTACTTACATGTCCTGTATATGTTTGAATCACTGATTCGTGTTTTTTCTTAAAATGATATTATATTAATTTTGATATAAATTTAAAATACTCAAATTTACCAATGACTTTAGGAGCAACTGGACTTAAGCTTCACCTGGCTTGACCAGATTGATCTATTTGTATTGAGAAATACAACCAATCATTGATTTGCTTCGCCATATAACAAAGTTTCAAATTCAAGGAAAGGGATTCTAAGATAGTTTAGATTTTAAGCCGTCTGTTCAGATACTGATATCATTTCAAACTGTATAACCTAATAAGGCAGTAATAAATGTAACATGTTTTTTTTTTTAATTTTTGTTTTTGTTATGGGTTGCAAATGCTTTCAGTGCTGGGTAATGTTAAGTTATTAGAGCAAAACTTTATTACTATAATAGGTATATTATTTGCTTTATTTGTTTAAGTACAAAACTTTTAAACTTTAATGAAAATTTCTTCAATTTCAAATAAGGGGCATTTCCTGTCTTACTTAAACTAAAATAAGGGGCATTTCCTGTCTTACTTAAACTAGATGTAAGTTATAGAAGAAATCCATGTAATCAGTTTAATATTATTCATGAAAAATATTAAAGCTAGCCTTAAAATGTGATACAACTTGAACATATTTAAGGTAAAATATAAACGGGAACTGCAATAAAAAAATGAGTTACCTGTTTAAAACTTTAAGAAAAGTTCCAAATCCGCGACAGGTCGCTACTTCACCAGTGTAAGTAACAGTCATGTTAAATAACAATTGTTTAACAACTTTTACTAATTATTAAAAAATATCACAGCATTTTCACAAGTTTCACACGAATGTTTTAATATACTATAAATAATGTTTATATATCAATAAAGTCCCATTATTTACAGATTTATAAAAACAAGTGTTTATACTTAAATTACTATTTATTAGCTGTATAAATTTTACTGCAATGCACCAATAAAATACCAAGCTAAACAAACACACAAAATACAACACATACACTTAGACCCACAACAACTAAACTGAAAACTGAAAATTGAAATTGAAGGACCATAGAATACATTAATCCGACGACAGTGAACTGTGAAGTTGCCATTTGCATTAATGGCTGAATAACAGAGTATAGAAAATCTGTTGACACACAAGGTCTGTCCTCAATCCTAACTAACAGGTAAAAAAACAGTTTTAACAATAAAATAGTCGATTTGCAGTAAAAAACTGAGTACATTTTATTGGTCGTGATATTAGGACTAGTAGAACTTTAAGTTTTTAAAATAATAAATTTAAGATAATAGTGAAATACCCCATAATATTTTTTTATTACATTATATTATGATCACAGTATTGAATACCTAAATCTCATTTTTCTTCATATAGGCTAATACATAAGTCACATATTTTTTCGACAGTATAATAAATCATTGCAAATCCAAGTTGTACGCTAATGGATTCTTCTTTCTATGTGCACAATGATGACTTATTTCTAGAGTGAAGGGAACATTATATGGCAACCAGCCTTAGCCGCGGAAATCGAAATCTTATGTAAGGCTTTTAGACCATAGTAAATTTTGACTTTATTTTATTTTTTAACGGGCAGGCCATTAAAAAAATACAAGAACGCAAAAATTCCTAAATATAAGATTAACGTCTTAGTTGTGTTCAATTACTTTTGAATATTTTGTATAAACAAACCATGATTAGTTCACATAAATACCACGTCGTATCTTTCATTAATATTAACGTTTCATCCAGTAAATAGTGTTACATCCAGTAACACAAATCTATCGAATAATGACAACACTACACTAAATGCCAAATTCCAAAAACGAAAGCGAAAATGCCAAAATGGCTGAATAAAGTAAATGCTCTATGTTTAATGTAAAGTTTTTTGTGTACAGTATTAAGCTTAAGTCTAAACACGAATTCACGATATCCTCGAACATATATGAACGATTGGTTATTTTTTTTATAAGAAGTGTTTTATTATTAATTGACTTTTGATACAAAAGGGATTTCAAAATGAATGAAACTTCTAAAAGTGAAGCACTAGGTGACTCCGAGAAGCCGGTTCAAGTATCAAATAATGTGCAATTCCCGCCATTCCCTGGTGAGAAAATATTTTTTTCTTATTCGGTAATAATATATTGTAATAACGTTAAACAAGATATATCTATTGTGAATAGTTGCTTACACACAACAGTTACACTGGGTCAGTGTAAACTTGAGTATAAATAGTAGTAATGGTATTAAATACCTAGTTGATTTTTATGAAGTTATCTTATATTATCTGATTTTAAATATGTCATTTATAAATACATTCCTATTCATAATTTACAGCACCAACAGATGATGACTTTGATGAAGATATATCTAAAGATGAAAGAAATTTCTACATAACAAAATTCAAAGGTAAACTAATTTTGTGACAATGATTTCCTTTACAAAAATTATTGTTTACATTGTATTATATTGTTTTCAGATCTCAACACCATTATTCATATGAAAGTTCACTGCACTGCTTGTGACAGACATTTAGGTATTTGTCCCAAAAATGGAAGTAATATGAAAACACACCCAATGTTACGTACGTTAATGTGCCAGAATTGTCATTCGTTTTATAATAGTGGAGAGTTTGAGAAGGGAGATGATGGTTCAGAACTGTATTGCCGCTGGTGTGGACAAGGTGGTCAAGTCTACTGCTGCTCTGATTGTCCACATGTATTTTGTGCAGTAAGAATTTAATAATATTACTATGGTTTATAGTGAGTAACTTGCTTATAGCTTCAGTGGAGACATTGAATTAAGTATTACTTTCAAATCCAATATTACAGACATTAACAGACAATAATGGGCATACTTTACAAAAATATTTTTAATGAGGACAATACAATGTTTAACACAACCTTTTTTAACTTTATCTATATACTTAATTCTAAACGAAATATAGCAAAATAATTAAATAAAAGGGTGGTTAAGCTTTTACTTAATTCTTTTTCTTCTTCGATCTTCAAATTAATCTCGAATTTGATAGGCTTTAATGCAATGTAGTCTTGTTGGCTAAGTTCAAATAAAAAAAAAGTGCTAAATTATTGATGATTTATAATAGCTTAAAAATTAACTAACAAATATAAACAACAGAAAACATAATAGAATATGTAAACATACGTAAACATATGTAAACATTGAATTACTACAACATTTTAACTTGCTCTATATATGTTTAGCTATATTTATATTATTAACAACTATTTCTAGAAATGCATAAAACGGAATATGGGACCAGCCAAAATCAGAGAGATTGAAGAAGTAGATGATTGGAAATGCTTTAAATGTAATCCTACATGTCTAAGAGATTTGCGTGCTATTTGTTGGGCAGCACTGCGTTACTGTGACTTTAAAAACAGGTAATTATTTTTAACAGTATTAAGTATTAGAAACCAGCCTAAAATCTATTTATTCAATGTAGTTTTAAATTGAAATTTCTACCAAAAAAAACTGTGTAGCTATAATTATAAGAACCTCAATATCATAATTAGGGTACAGCCTAAAAACAAAGTGTGTCCAACATTCCACAACTAAGCACTCCATTAGACCTCTTAGGGTCACTTAACATCAGATGAGGCTCCTGCCTTATTTATTGCTTCATATAATATAATATTAATTAGTTGTACAAAATACAAGAAATAATAATTTTTTAAATTTCCAGATTTGCTTATAAAACTGAGGATGCAAAGGTTAAAGAGCTGTATATAAAAGAATTATCTGAAGACGTTTCTGAGTGCTGTAGGTCTAAAAATAGAAGGAAGGAAAAGTTGGAGGCAAAAAAGAAAGAAGCTGAAGCAAAGAAAGCTGTTTCGGTTGTAGCTAAGCTTCCTCCTACTATACTGGTAAATTTATTTTAAATTATTCATCCTAAATTAAATTCATACTTTGTACACACTTCTGCATACATTCTAGTGGAATATATATTTTTGCAATTTAATATTATCATTTATATATAACTGATTTTAATAAATTTTGGTAAAAAACAGTAGACCTGTTTGGCTGTACCATTTGTATCTCGCCGGTTCATTAAATTTTAAAGGAGACAATTTCTAATCAAAATCCGTGGTAGGAAAATAAAATGTTTTCATTTAATACATTTTAAAATTTTACTATAAAAAATTGGATTGCTTATGGAGCTGTATGTGTCAAAGTAGCGGAAATGTTTGATATGATCTATACACGTCACAAAAAGCAGGCAAGGAACGGCGGAAACATCTATTTTTAAACAATTTATTTAATGTTGTCTTGGTGTCTAATGAGCCTCATAACTTATATAAAAAAATATCTTTTCCATAGGTGAAGAAATTTGCTTCAATAAATGTTGATGAGACGAGTAAGCCTGAGGTGAAGAAAGCCCAGAAAAGATCAGCGAGTCCCAAAATTAAACCAAATATTATTTTGAAGAATCCTATTAGTGTATCAGCAAAAGCAAGCAATACCTTTCACGTTGCACCTATGAAGAAAGTCAGGGTAAGTGCTTTCATAACAACACAGATTTGCTTTTAAATTTAATAATTACATGCCACCTTCCAAATGTCTAGGCAGAAGCCCGGCTATCTAAAGATAGCCGGGCTAATAAATTCAATAAAAAATTGGTCCAATTGTAAAGTTTCAAATGCTTAATTTCAAATTTATTTTCCACAAATACTACAGATTACAACAATATAGAAACGTTCCAAATTAATCATCAACCTAAAAATCTAAAATTTCCTGTCTTTTTCTATTGTAACACAGTAGAAAGAGATAAAAATTACTTAGAAGAGTGTACTCTAAGTAATTTTTATAATATACTAAGACCTCTGCAAATATTATGATTACAGGCAAACTTTTTTCTCTCTTTATATATTTATATATTATATAATTAAATAACAAGCAAGTTGATCAGCTTCATGTGTTCTAATCGTAAGCTATTATTAATTTATCGCTTTACAGCCAGCTTGGTCACGATCCATCATGGTAAGTTAGAATAGTTTCATTGCCTGTTTGTAAACAAACGAAACGAAAATAAATTGAATACATCTAGCCAATATAAAAAAATTGTGGTAGAAAATAAACCAAATTTAAATTCAGTAATAATATTTTTATGGCATTCACTGTACGCTCTTTGCATAAATCCAAACATTACCAAGAGCTTTTGATGAATGAATTGTTCTGTCTTCGTTATCAATAAATCGTTTCAGTAAATCAGGGAAGTTTGGGTGTTGTAAACATTAAATTATTCGTTAAAATAAATTTCTTCAAAACCTGTTTACCATAAATAATTTTATATAAAAGGACAAAGTACTTATCTTAAACAGTGTAGAGGCTGATGAATTTCTTATTAATAATGCTTTATAAGTAATACACTCAGTAAAATATATTTTCAGAAATCCCAAACGTTATTCAATATTCAGACATAAATATTGTCAAAAAAAGTGAAAACCTAGTATTTAATTACATAATATTGTATATAAAAATAATTATAGTATAAGATAATAGTATTTCTCAGAAATTGTGGTCCATTGTATCCGCGATACACTTAACTAATATGAATGTATTATTTACAGATGCCGACGAACATTATGAACCCAATCAGAATACTAAATGAACGAAAGCCAGCGCCCCAAAACACATATGTAAAGATACGGCCAAAAGCCAATTTTCAAAATAATGTTTTCAATGGCATCACTACAAGCACCCCGTTCAATAGTGCTTTGTTTAATAATGATAATATCAACTTGTCTCTGGATAGTCTAACGCAGGTAAGATTTGTTTTATTTTTTAATTAAGGTCCGTGCACACAGGGTAACGGCGCGACCCTGGAACCGCAAACAATATTACTGGAACCTTTCTGGTTTCACAATTGATGTTATTGCCGCTATAGCGATAAAATAAATTTCAAATAGTAGGGAATCTTTCTCACTTGATTGGTTTTTTTTCTATTGCCTATATATATACTAGCTGATCCGGCAAACGTTGTTCTACCATAATTGTGTATAATAAAAATAATTATCATTTTTAAGTGTGCGGGGATATTTTTATAATCGAAAGCGTTTTAAACAATAAAAGTATGCTTTATTAAGGTTCATAAATTAATCTTTATTGTTATATCGTTTGTCGGTTTACCATAGCAGTGCCATCTATTGATTACTTACTCAATCCAGTCGAAGTTTTGGAGTTAACAGATAATTGTGACTGTCAATTAATTATATACAAATAATTTGCAATAAAATAAAATTGCGACTATCATTAAAGATCTAAGCTATCCTGTATCTTAAGTTGGACCAGACTCACGGTGTGCCAATTTAATTTAAAATCGCTTAAGCAGTTTAGGAGTCCATCGCGGACAAACATCGTGACAGTAGATTTATATATATAAATCTCTTATATATACCCTAATAGACCTAACTATGCTCCTGATATCAGGAAATGTGCGTCGAGTGGTTGTGGGTGTTTTCGCGGAGTAAATTGGTCTATTAAGTTTTTGTACTATGGAATTTTACAAACTAACGCCTGATTTTAATAATCATTTTCTATTTCCATTCAATAGATCAAATTTTGGCTCACCAAACATTTTAAATAAAAGTTACTTAAATTTCAGGGCCTAGATATGTCTTCTATACAAAATATGGGTGGATCATCTCAAGACGAGTTAGTATGTACACCGGACTTCCCCATGGAGCCATTATGCGAGGTGAAATAATTTGTATATGTATATCAATAGACTAGAATTTTTAAAAAATAATTAGAATTTATTTTACAAACTATTACATGTAAGTGATGTTTAGAATAGGTTTATATAGTCGAAATAGAGTCGTACTCATTATGGTTAGTCTATGCTAACTAATAGTTAGCAGTAAACATAACCTTTTGTTAAACTAGCCGACCCGGAGACTTCTTCCGTCTTTGAGGAAATAAATCAGTATCTTAAGTTCAACTTTTTATTAGGATAATATATGGATACATTTTGACACACGGTCGTTTAGCCTTAATACAATCAGGCGTTACTTTGCGGAAGTCCATAGCACAAAATCCCAATAGACCAATAGACAAGCAATACTCCGCGCGAAAAACCCACAACCACTCGACGCACGTTTCGCTTCGACACCGGAGCATCATCAGGATATTAAATCCTGATGATTATATCTATTCTATCTATAGATAATATTCTAGTTCTAGTATTCTAGTCTAGTCTTTTATTAATATAACCGTTACTCATTTAAAGAGAAACCCTTTAACGGTTTTATGTTATGTATTTTTGGAAAATTTGAATTATAATTACAAATTATATTATTTAAAAATTTACCGACGTTTCGCGTGTTTGCAGCGTGCGTGGTCGCGGTAGACTAACCGTAACATAAATCCGTTAAGAAGTGTTTTTCTTTAAATCCTGATGATGCTCGGGTGTCGGACGTGCGTGGAGTATTTCAGGTTTTGCTAGTACATTGGTCTATTAGGGATTTTTTCCAAAGTAAGCTATTTATAGCTTGATTCTCGTGCTATCACAATTATTATTATATTTATTTTGAGCAATAAAATTTTTGAGTCTACGAATCCGGGATCGAACCCGGGACCCTGGTTCGTCTATAATGTTATTGGACTATAAATATTTTGAGGTACAAACATTGTAAATAATAGGACTATATTTGTAATTATTTACAGGTGACAGAGGATAACACGGACGATGACGTACAGTGTATAACACCGGGCCCCATGAATACACCGAAGACGATGACGTCACAAAAACCGATTGTTCTCTCCGAAATTTCTCCCGAAAACATTATACAGATGACCGAGAACGACGTAACCGTGAATTCTGTTACGGGTGGTCTAAAATTCCGCGTTGACCCTCAAACTTTGTCGTCCAATAAGATGTATCGACTCCCCGACGGTAGAATATTTGCAATCAATGCCAATCCGAACATGCCCGGTGGGTATTCGGCTACTATAGTTGCCGTAACCGAGGCCAGCCAAACCAAAAGCAGTTCCTCGAACAAATGCAGCCGCAGCACGCCACCACCGCTCCGAGCGATAAAAGCGAACCAAATGAATCGGAAGAAATTGTCGAAGCACAAGTCGGCGAAGGCCCGACGCTCCGACCCCACACAAAGGGAAGCCGACCTAACAGTGCCCGTGGAATGGTACAGATATAATTTGATAGACGCCATCGACGCCCTCGAATACTCCTTGACCCGGTTACATAAGTTGAAAAAAGAGGCCAACACGGCCTTCTTGCGTACGAGGACTGTTCACGAAATGAGGAATTTACATAGAAGTTTTGACACCCTACTGAATACCTCGTCGCATCGGTTCAAAGAGATTAGAGATACACTTACAAAAGGTTTTAAGCAGTACTTGCTGAAGAAGTGCCAAGATGACGAAGACGAAGAGGACGACGATGACGACGTTGAAATACTTCCGGATCTAGACGACGATCCGATTTGTATTGACGAAAACTCTCTAGACTCCTTCTGCAATGAAACCCAAGAGGTCGATCTCACAGAGGGCGGAAGTGAACACAATGATAGTAGAGAAAACAAAGACAAAGAACACACGCGACAGACATCCAATCAAAATAGTGCGGACATTGGAGGTGTAAAACTAAACGGAGATAAAGAACCGAAGAGTCCGCTTAACGAGTCAATATCAAATAGAGTTAAAGAAGCGAGTGAGCCCAAGATTAATAAAACTGATGATAAAGTTGCGGAAAAAGAGATCGACAAAATACAAAAGGATATAGAAGCTGCACAGGATAAAACAGCCAGTAATGAAGTATCGAGGATAGGTGATGAGGTGAATGTAAAGAAAGAAAAAGTTACCAACGGTAAAAGTGAAGATTATATAAGTGATGATGTGATGCATGATTTAGTGGACGATGGGGCAAAGGGAAGTGAAGTGAGTGTTATGGACACATCTGATGATGTTAAAACAGAATAAGCGGAAAAGACTGAGAATACTTGACCGTCAATGGTCAATGGACCGTCAATAGGAAAATCCTAATATAAATGTAGACCTTGCTATAAGTGAATTATTTGCCAGTTCATGAATTGTTTCCCGTTGCGTTGTAAAGCTTGTAAAATATGTGATATATAATCTATTTCATTGTTTTTCAACCTGTGGGTCGCGACCTGCGGGTCATGAAAAAGGTTGAAAAACACTGATCTATTTGATTTATAATTTGAATCACTTTTCTATTTTTTTTTTTTTTTTGCTGTACAGTTTACGCAGGTATAAAGTAAATATAAAATTTCATTAGGTTTGTTGTCCTAATTTGAGTACCGTTTATAAGATTTTTTTTACTATTATTGCTCAAAAGTTCTGTCGTTCCGTTCCTGGTATAAACCAGTGCTTCATTGGGGGCAAATAAGATTTTATTTTCGGCTGTTATTAAGGTTACCAACGATGAAGTTAAAAGAAATAGTAAAATAATAAAGACTTAGTAATGTTAAATAAAAATAATATTTTGTTAGAAATTGAACCAAAAGCGAGATTTTAGGTGAACTGCATGCGTTGAGGTTAAATAATAAACCCTTCGTGCAACCTTTAAACTTTTTTCTAGTAAAAAAATAATTTATTTTACAATATTAGTGAAAGGTCGTCATTTAGTGAGTACGAAGTACCCTAATTTGCAGGTGAAAGAAATTATTTTCAATCCGTTACCCTCAAAGTAACAAAGCGTTTATTTGTTACGAGAAGTTTATGTGTAGGGCAGAGAAGCAATTGGAGTCGCTAAAATAGAAGTTTTTCTCACGTATTTTGATGAACTCTCCAAAAATATAAAAAGTATTAGAGTTCAGCTCTTTGGAACACATACTGTATGTTAATACGGATAAAGCGCAATCTCAATTTGACGGCCCTTCTCAAGAAATAATCCACCGGAACAGGGCAAAAAAATCAGTTTTCACAAGAAAAGATATCGAGAAATTCCCAAGTAATGCATCAAATGAAAAATACTTGGCGAAGTTTTTTTTTTCAATTGCCTTTAATGTTTAACTTTATCGGTGGATCGTAGGGTTGATTGAGGTTTAGAGTTTCGGTTAGAGAGAAAGTGTTTTAACCTATCTTTTGCTGGTAGCGTTAATTTTTGGCATCAGCGCTGCGTGCCGAGGGATGGAACTAGTTAACACAACAGTAGATGTGAAAACTGACGCTCAGCTTCAAGCCATAAATCTTCCCAACACAAAGTCAAACAAAGATAAAATTTCTTATAAGCGGAGATTATGTAAAAATTCTAAAAGGCTATCAAGATCTACGGAGTTGAGTGGGCACGTCGAGATTTTTTTCTCAACTATCAAAACGGAATGCACAAAAAAGTGATAGGAAAAAATAAATTTAGCAGTATGCCCAAAGAGATCGCCACGTATCTAAAACTGCCGAATTCGGAGTTGTTTCCGAAGGACATCCGCCTCTTGGATACTGGTGCGACAATGGCTGGTAGGAGTAAAAAAAGGCATACAGAACAAGTTTGGCAGAATCCATAAATATTGCTCCAGCTGGCTCAAGGGATGAGTTAGAACTTGTCTATTAAGAACATTCGGATGATGGTCTTTCCCACATTACTACGTACTCTAGCTCCCACGCTTCGATATCATACGTCTACAGACTGAAATGAAAAGTGACAAAAATATTGTACAAATTATCCATGTAATATAATAAACTATTCCTTATTATGTTTTTTGATTATTTGCAATCGTATTGAAAAGTACAGTGTACGGCGCTATAGGCAATATAACTTGGTTTTTTCTTTTTTTTTTAATTTTTATAGTGGGTTACTTTAGCCCAGTTTTATATTACCTAGTCTTGATGTTGCCTGGTCTGACAAAGCGGTATAAATGTTTAGTTTATATTTGCAGTCAATTCATTTAGTATTATTATTACTTGAATTAATCATATTTCAAAATGTTCCTTCTCTTTATGGCAATTGCCATTACGTAGTAAATAGCGTCCAAATTTATCATGAACACGGATAAACAAAGATGGAAGAGAAAATGTTTGATTAAAGATTCGTATTTCATTTTGTAAATTTTACTATTATCTTCCTATAACATTAGTTTTCATACCACAAATTAGTTGCGGACTGCCAATTACATCAATTTTGGATTCTTAAAGAAAAAAGCCCTTTCAACCTTATTTTGTTGTCAATTTCTAATTCAAGAACATTGATTTACTTAATGTAATGTTATAAAACAATACAATGTAATGTTCTATCTTTTTATATTATTTTACAAAATTGTATGTTGTAAACTTGTTTATAATATTTTGTTTTCGAAAACACCTCCACTTTATTAAAATTATAATTAATGCGGTGATTGACGTAGGAATTGTAAATATATTTTCATATAATTTAAGATAAGTAATATATAATTTGTATTCATTAACTCTTTTATTTAATAACCTTTGCTAGCCTGTGTGCGGCGGACAAATAACCGTAAGCCTAATTTAAATTACAATTGATAGCTTTGACAGATAAGTATATACATACTGAAGGTAGTTCTTGTCTTGAGAGCGGGTCATGTGCATATTTAAGGTAAAATGCATGCATTTAATATGATACGATTTGTCATGAACCAAGTCTTCGTATAAAACAAACATTTAAGTCAAATGAAAGCCTTAAGTAATGAAAAATAATTTTTTGATTACTATAGTTTAATATTGTCTTTTATCAAAATAACTCATTTAAAGAAAAACACTTTGTTAACGGATTAAGTTGTGACCACGCACGTAAATTTTGTAACGATTGTAAAGCACGCGAAACGTCGGAATAAATTTAAAATAATGTAGTACACTTAAATTTTGTAAAATACATTTACTTAATCCGTTAACAAATATATACTTAGTCCTTAAATAGCTTAGCTTAGCTTTTTAAATGTAAGTAAAACTCGGTTAGACCGATAGTTTTTATTCTTTATGACGAATAGTCCGTGCCTTCATAATACGATAGTGTCCTATTGATTCTAGTTATTTCTTCAGTTGTATTTTATTCTGTAAGAATCATATTAACCATTGATGTGTGATAAAAAAGAAATAACAGCTCCTGATTTCAACACAGGTTTAAATCGAGATTGTAACAGACATTAAATAAAATAAGAATTGTTTTCGATATTGTAACGGATTTGTCATCCGAATTCTTATGCTAGGAAATCAATGATTCTTTTGTTTGTATTGTTATATATAATGGTTTAGGCATTTTGTATCTAGTCTTCCAATACCATTTTAGTTAGTCACGAAAAAATATCAGGAAGTTAATGTTTTATTTGTTTACACTTTCGATAGTGAGTCTCTTTATTATAGGGATGTTCTAACTTGTTAGAAACTTATTAGCTCGCTAGCTTTCTAACCCAATGGAGCCGAAATAAGGAATAGTCAAATTAAAACATTTAATTCAGTAAAAAAAACATTTAAAAAATACACAAATGCATAACGTATTAGCAAGTCAAAACTGATTGTATCAGAGAGCGAAAGCGGATTGTAATTTTATTACACAATTAAAGATTACAAGGACGAAATTAAAAATATGTGACTTAGTAGCGGAAATGGCCTTTTCTAGACCGCTCTTCGTGGTATACCCTCATCGGAGCATAATTTCCATTAGAAGCGCCATTTGAGTTCAAACCTGAAAACAAAGTTTTACATTTAATTCTGTATTATTATAGCTTGCAGCTTACAGCTTGACTAGCAGTACTTATTTGAGTCTTGGCTACGAAAAATATTTGAGGGTGGAAATGATAATCACACTTGACAAATTCATTTGGAAAATACGAAATTTGTTATTGTATAGTCCAATAACTGTTTTAACATTATTTAAATACATAAAATATATTTATAACAACAAAAATACTTTTTTTGTCAAAATCATCTGTTGAGACCAACTATGAGTTTGAAAAAAAAATGAAGGTATATAAGATTACTAGAGTATCCATAATTTTAATTATAAAAACCCAGATAGAGTTTTCTACGTTTTCATATACTCATGGTACAGCTATGGAAGCTAATGGATGTATATTTGCAATACAATCTACGTTAAGGTAAGTGCTGGGAGCTATTTAAGTGCAGTGCGTTATTTTTAATACGTTTACCATCTAGCTGTCCTGTCACAGTGCTCGCTTTAATACAAAAACATTCATAAGTAAAATACATACTAATATTGTCTTTTATTAACATAACTATTATTCATTAAAAAAACCACTTTTTGTCTTCAGTGTATCGCGCACGCTGTAAAGCACGCGAAGCGTCGGAAAATAATATACTTAAATTTTTTAAAATACATAACTAAATCCGTTAACAAATTTTTTTTCTATAAAATACATAATTCTAGCGCTTTCATTACTAAAACATATAGAAAATTGTAATAATAGAAGATGTTTTGCTATATAGAAATTATCAGAAGCGGCTGTTATCAAATCAAATCAAAATATCTTTATTCATTTAGGTAAACATGTACACTTATGAACGTCAAGATAAACAAATTAATCATAATTAAACAAATAAATCGTAAATTTACATTTACCACCAGTTCGCAAGTGAAGGGCGTAGAGCGGATAAGAAGAACTGGCAAGAAACTTTCCGCCACTCTTTTCAATCGCCAAGTTTTTAATACAAATTGTTTGAACTGGAGCAAATCAATCCCAGTTACTACAAATCCCAGTTACAGCAAATCAATCTCAGTTACTAATGAAATCGATAGTCAGTTCTGATTACCTTGCAATAAATGTGTGGGGGGCGGCGCCGCTGGTGAGGCGCATCTCGGCGCCAACAGCAAGTGATACAGAGCCAGATACACACACGAACAGAGCAACGACAGAACGCCTAACGCACGGTATACGTTTCGGCTGGATTCGATACTTTGCTCCAAGGTCACCATTCCACTCACTATGGCTCCGATACAACGGCCTGTTTAATGAATTCATAACTTCAGTCTGTTGTAGTGTGATTAATAGAATCAGGCGTTACTTTGCGGAAGTCCATAGTACAAAATCCCAATAGACCAATATACAAGCAATACTACGCGAAAAATCAACAACCGCTCGACGCACGTTTCGCTACACCGGAGCATCATCAGGATATTATATCCTGTCATTAATATTTATTATATAATATTGTCTTTTATTAACATAACCTTTACTCATATAAAGAGAAACACTTTATTAACGGATTTATGTTATGTATTTTTGCAAAATTTAAATATAATTACTTAAATTATTTAAAAATTTTCCGACGTTTCGCGTGCTTTACAGAGTGCGTGGTCACGGTAGATTAAGCGTAACATAAAGCCGTTAAAAAGTGTTTTTCTTTAAATCCTGATGATGCTCCGGTGTCGGAGCGAAACGTGCTTCGAGTCGTTGTGGGTTTTTCGCGGTATATTGGTCTATTGGGATTTTGTACTGATGTAATGTTTCCTCTCTATTGTATTTCCGCTATAATAGAGATAAGAACATGCCGTTCGGTTTTCTGTATGAATTAATTAATCTGAATTATTTTAAGGTGTTATGGATCGACATTAACAGATCAGATCAAACAACCACGTGAATTGTCCTTTATTATTCAATTAGTTCATACTGTCAATATCTCATAAGTATCAATTTAATTTCTAAGTACATAAATTGAATGAATATTAGCTTTGTAAGGAAACATATTGGAGATAATCGGTTATAATCATAAAGTTTATAATCAAAATCGTGGTTAGAATAGCGGCATTATAATATAACACACAAGAGATCATTTGAAGTAGTTAAAAATTTCTATTAGAGCATTTCGATTGTTAAATCTGTAAATAAATCGTCGAATTATATCGATAATGCAGAACTAAACATATTTTACCTAAACAGAAGTGTGCAATGACTGGCAGAGCTTGTCCAGTGGCTGTGTACTTCCGGGGCACAAGATGGCGGAAGTAGAGAACTGACGTCACCCAAACCAGGCTCAGGGTGAACACTTCCAAGAGCTCGCTTACAATCACCCACGTGTACGTTGTGCTGTAAGCTAGTGCTGAAACGAAGGAAACTTACATAACTATTAATCATTTAAAGAAAAACACTTATTTCTATATTCTAGTAATGTATTTTTTCAAAACGTAATACTTTATAATAATAATAATAATAATAATAATAAAGCCCTTTTATTCAGATCTTTGCTATTTACAAAAAACTTAACTTAAAGAAATCTTAATATTAGGTATGTATTAATCTTATCTATTATATCGCGTTTTTTTATTTTCTGTAGATCTGTTTGCCAATCGGCAAAGGCCTCTTCCAACCTTTTCCATTCGCTTCTCTCTTGGGCTACTCTGCTCCACGTCGTTCCCATTTAATACTGCGACGTAGATATTTGACCGTTTATTATTTGCTTCTTTTGTTGGAAGGTTGTGGTCTTTTTTCCCCCACGATGACCAGTCGGCTTGGGGGAGTCATGTTATTTGTTGTTTCTTTATTGTTGGTTGCCTTATGTGATTTTTGATTCCGTTCGCCGTTATTTAGTTGCTATTGTTTCTTGTTGGAAGCCATGTTTGATAGAGAATTTGATCTAACTCTCATTATGTCAAACGCATCTGCCCTATTAGTCTTAGTTGAAGTGAAAGCCACCTTTTTTGGTTGGCTATTGCTGGTGGATGGTGAAGAGGACATTTCTCTTTTCCTTTTGTCTTGATTGTCGGTATTCTGCTTCACTATTAGTTTGTCATATTTTAAATAAGCAATATTACCTTTCTTTCTTTCCTCTACTAGTTCTGCTTGTAATTGCTTTCTCTTCTGGAGCACTTCTTGTGAATAATCCTCTGTTATATAAATTTTCATTAGGTTTTTCTTACTTTTAATTATTTCTTCCTTCTTCCAGTTATTTATAAAAGAGCATAGAATGGGCCTCCCTTTATTGCCTTCCGGTTTTTTGCGTCCTAAACGATGAATTTTGTTGATTTCTGTATTTTCTAGACTTATCTGTAGATCTTGTTTGAAATGTTCCTTTAATTTTTGTATTAAATCTAGTTTAGATTTTTCGGTCTCCTCTAAGCCAAATATTACAATATTATTATTGCGTTGTCCTCTTTTTAAATATTGTAACTCGTTTTCCAGTTTTTCTATTTTTATTTTCAAATTCTTATTTTCTTCCATTAATGGAGCTAATTTTTCATCCATTTTAGTCATTATAGTGTTGGTTTGAGCTTCCATCTCGATCTTCATTTTTTCAAACAAAAGTTGAAATTGGCCGTCCATCGTGCGATATTACGTGTAACGGAACGTAATGTAGAATGTTTTTCTCTACTGGCAACACTGACTGTATGTTTGATAGTGACAGTCAGACTAAAACGTCAGATGTCAGATGTTAATTTCACCAATTTGAATTTCTAACCTCAAAATTGCCGTGAATATTTTGTGTTCTTTGTTGAGTAAATCCAGGAGTTTATGAAAAACTGATTGATGTTACACACTTCACCGTGTTTCTTCTAATGTTTTCAGTCGGAGCCAGGTCGTGAAATTAGGTAAAAACATTTATTTTCACTCAACTTGAACTGCAGAAAATACAAACAGTGTTTACGAATTGACAACCGGAACCGGAACCGTAATACTTTACATTATTGTAAATTTTTCCGACGTTTCGAGTACTTTACAGCGTGCGTGGTCACGGTAGACAAAAGGCAAACATACATAACTTAAACACGTTAATAATATTTTTATTTAAAGGAAACTTCATTTGCACGTCCTCGAACAGCCTCAGTCACGTACTTAAATAGCGCTGTCAAATGTCAAACTTTATTATGGTTGACACTTGCATTAAATATAATCTGGAATTAAACACTGATATTGACAGTTATGTAAACAATGGAATCATTTGTGAGCTTTAAAAGTTTGGATGTTTAATTGGTGCATTACCAGTGTATCGTAAGCAGTAGAACGTGAAGGCTGCGATGTAGACGTTGGAGTGGCCGATGTAGTCCACGAGCGCCTCCGCCCAGCACAGAGCGGGTACTGCGGGCAGCGCACCCGCTGTCAGCGTCAGCCCGGCCGACACGCTGGTGCCATTCAGCTCCAGTACCGTCCTGTAATCATTAGGAGCGTGCCGGCTATCGGACCCCGATTGAGTCTCGCACTTACGTCATAAATAACGCCATTTGTTTATGACGTAAGAAGTGCATACCCCCTCCCCTAGCATCTTACTTACCATTTTCGTAAACATTTGGATACACACAAACCGAAAAAAAAACTTTCATGAATCAAAACCGGAAGTATATCAATACAAATCTCACTTGCGAATCGTCATGGTATGGCCGCGGTTTTACTTAAGATCAGGTCAGCTTTCTGTCCGCTTGCATATTTTTTTGTTAAAATAGAAACTTACCAAGGCAAATAAGCATCTATACCGCTCCAAAGAGTTCCTAATAGAACAACCACAGCGAATATAGCAGCTGTCTCAGCTCCGTAACGTCTTACGGCGTTCATTGGCATGGTCAGCACACCTGTTGCTGTATGCCACCACCATTCGGGAGTGGAGAGGGGCATATGGCTGGAAAAAATTTGACCATGCCAATATTATAAATGCTTGTTACTGTAACTCAGTTAGACCACAAAACCGTTTTTTTCGTTTACATTTAAATAGTTAAAGAACCGTAGACATTCCTTTTTTATTAACGGTTAAATGATAATTTAATTTATAATTAATTTTGCATATGTGTTAAACTAAAAAAAATATACAGATAACGGATTAGGTGAGGGGTTAATTATAATAGTTTCTTGACTTCAGCCAATATCAACTGTTTTCAATTTTCTAAGCACTGGAAACTGATTCGTTTAAATAATAACGATCGTGGAGTCAAAATATTAACAATAATTCATTTGTTACTCTTTACATACTAAACTTACCTGTCAATAATTAGTATGAGTGCTCCAATCAACATGAACAGCGCGTGTAATAGGAACGGTACTAAATACGGCGTGTCAGGCGTCTCGGAGGCCGCAAGTCCAGCTAATGGCGGGAATATCGCCAAGCCGAGAGTTCCGAATGCCAATTGACGGCCAACATCGCCGCGGCCTAAGGATGTCTCTCTTGTCGCTATCACGCAAGCGGCGCCCAATAAAGCCAAAGCGGCTGTGGGCCATATGTCCGCGAAGAGTCTGTGTCCAATAATTTAAACAATTTGAATTTAGAATTGTAAAGGTTTCAAAAATCGAATAGGCGCCATTTTGAGTACATGCTTAACGAACGCATGATGGATCACAGATAATTTTTATAATGAGTCGTATTATTGAGTCAAGATCGTTAATCGTTGCGTAGTTGTTTTCTAAGTTTGATATGTTCTAAATGTTGTTAATGTCTATTGTTTTTGGAAAATATAAATTTAGTGGGACTTGTTAATGTATGAAACCAAAATATTACACATTATAACTCGGCGGGTAAGTCGCAAAATAACCTGTCTACTACTACTACTGATATATGTATAATTTGGATATACAATTTTAATTAACAAAAGACCAAATCTAAAATCTAATCTAAATCTAGGCTATTTTTAAAAGCTAACTTACCTTATAACAAAATAGCTCCAGAACGTATAAGACGGGTCACCAATAACAAGTCTGCACTCTGCATTGGCTAGGACTCCGTCAGGTTCATCATAAGGATCCAACACTTGGCATCGCACGGCTGCCTTGCATTCTCCTCCGTCAGGGTTTATTTCTTGAAGACGGTCAGCTGGCACTATACATTTTGACGGACCCGCTGTAAAGCAAACACAAAAGCTCATATAAAAAAAAGAAATTGATATAATAAAATACTATGAATGTTCTAAATATTTGTATTTTAATTTCTAAAGGGACCTTTTAAAGTACCTTTTTATGGCCACTTACAAACGGATTTCTACATAAAAATTACCAGTTCTATAGGTGCACCAATTGTTCTCATCAGTAGAATTATCTTCAGGCATTTCTGGGGCTAAAAGGGAGAGGGGAACGCGTAATCTCTTCTCGTGTTGCATGTATACGAGGCATTGTCCGTTGTAGCACAGATGGGGCGGGTTGATTTCGAAGTCTGCGTCATCTTCTGGCTCTTCAGTAACTTGTGTGACGGGCGGCTGAGGTAACAGTTAAAAAAATATTAGAACTTACTGAAAAAACCGCGTTAAATAAAGTTTTTCCCGCAAACATGTACTACGCGGCCTTTGTGCGCGCTGTCACTGATATATACTTTTACATTTATTCACGATGATACAATTCAAGCTATCGCTAAGTTATTGTATAATATCTGATAATAAGACATTTAAATGTTTAATTCCAAATAGTTGAAAATACCTTTGTTTTACTAATCTACTTATTACTGTCTTATGATTTTTCAAAATTATAGCGATAATAAAATACACTTTTACATATGAACTTGTCACCTTTGTTTAATTATAGTGTTTTTTCTAAACAAAATACTTCGAACAATTCTAAATATAAAATAATATTTCAAAACGAAAGTATACATTTATAAACGAGAAATCCTTTGATATAATCGCGACGAATGAAAAATGGGCAGAGTGTAGTCAAAACCATAGTTTGTTTCACGAAGTGAACGGGAGGCAAAAAAAAAATGTAACAAAAGGTTAATGACACGCATTAAAATTCAAGGTCAGACTGTGCTGTTATGAAACAATCAAAACGAGCATTAGCTCGCTACGTTTATAGAACAATGTTTTCCCGCCTTTTTATGTCCGATTGATTAGTGGTATATAGACTTTTGATACAGATTACGAGAATTCAAACGATAACATAGTCTTAGACTTGACATCTTAATATTATTAAAAGCTTATATATTGACTAAAAGCGGTCAGCCTTCGTGTACATTCAGTATCATGGTTGTTTGAATGTTAAGGTGGTTAAGAAATCTCACAAAATATTGCACAAAATTAAAAGGAATATCTATTCATTATCTATCTGCCACTTTTTATAAAAAAATCACAAACAATTATTAGTATTCATTGCTTTTTTTTCGGTATAATCTATAGCTATATGTACATAGATGGTCGCTCTTTTTTTAAGTGTCTGCCTCTATGAACAATAGTGACTTGAGGGGCGATATTAACCGATCGAAGTTCTCGTATATATACAAAGCTTATCAATTACAACTTTGAAAAACTTCTAGTACTAAAGAAAAATGTAAAGTTTTTATTGGTAGCTACGCCCCTGACCTATATACACAACCTATATAGACAACGTAAACAGTAGAGATAGTGGCCAATAAAAGTTCAGCGAGAAATAAATTTCAAAAGTTTCATGTATGGTTTACCTTCCTGGAATCATATATCAACTATATTAAATAAAACAGTTTAAAAACTTGTCAGATTTATTACCCTCTCAGCTGTTTTTGGACTCCATCATTATTGTTTACGTCGAGTGTGTACCACAGATAATATAAACTTACACAGGTCACAGATAATGTAAAAGAATACTAACAGTGGAATTAGCGACACTATTATAAAGTGGGCTGAGGGTTGTTGTAGTGGAAGTTGTGGTGAAGGGTCTCATCACCCAGGTCATGTTTTCATCAGCACAGCCATATTCACACGCGCCCACAGCGAGAACTCCAGACTGGAACAGATTCGTGTATGTTATTCATTATATTTATAAGTTCCTTTGATATTTAGTCAATTGAATTGTTTTGATTTATTGTTAATTTATTGTAACTGGGAGTCATAGGCTCCTTATACAGTTCTCACTACATCATCATAATCTTTACAGCAATCAATCATGATCATTACATCAAAACATCATGATGATAATTATGGCAATTATTCCAGTTGAAATGGCAAAAATGGTTATTCGCTTCTAAAATGCGTTTCATTCTTTCAATTTTTAAAACAAAAGCGACGTAATATAATTAATATCGTCAAAGTTTTTGTGACAATTTACTGCGACGATAATTTTATCGTCGTAGTAAATTGTCACAAAAACTTGTGTTCTTCCAATAATTACTGTATGCTGAATTTGGTTTTCTATAATCCGTCATAGTTATTTTAAAATGTTATAATTCAATTATATACCCTATATTTACTGACAAGCACTTAAATTACATTTGAGAACGCTCAAGAGTTGTACCTTTTTGGTTTTTTTCTCTTTCTAAATCTGACTTTGGCATAGTCGATTTTTTATATTTGGGAAGTCATACAATAAAAGAAGAAAACGTCAAATAGACACGCGTAAAAGAAGACACGTGACTACTTCAAGTGTGACCAAAGACAACCAATTCCCCTTTTCCAAATTTTCGCTATATCAGTCACAGATGATACAAAAGCGTATCGGACTTAATCAATCAGTAAGAACTCTGTCATACCCTTTGTCCATCCCATCTATTGCATCTCATACCCTCAGTACACACTTCCTGCATTACGTAACCACCATCTGCATCGCACATAAAAAGGACTTGCGGTCGTCTGGCCTATAAAATAAGAGCAATTTATTTACAGTTTTATTGTGGTGTTCCTCTGAAGACATCACCGATAACAATTCATTAAATAAAAATTTGGCCAAAATTGACAATTAACACATTTTTAAAAATGGAAGGTGGACCTTCTTTTATCATCAGTTTGATTTTTTAAATCGTGCCAACCTATGTGTCTATTAAAAATCCATAACTTTCCTAAAATCTAAAAGTAAAACTCGAAAGATATTAAAAAGCTTTTGTATAGTAGTGTAGACTGACCCCATTATTAATAGGAAATAATCGGTTCAAATACATTTAAATTCATTAAACAAAATTTGGCATAGTGAGATGAATCAATACTTTAGTTAAATAGAGTAGATACATATTTTTATAATTCAGGCATTAATTTTCGAATATCAAATTAAAACTCAAAACGTACATATTATATATTAATATATATTATAATATATATATTATTATAAAATATATTATAAAATATATATTATTAATCATTTACATAACATACACCGCTATGACAATTATATCATCAGTGTCAATCTCAAAGCAGTGCTTACCTCATGTCGTTCTGTGTATGGAACCGCGAGTAGCAGCGAGTAAAATAAGGCGCTTAAAATAAGGCACAAAGCGGTTATGATTCTTAAAAGCTTTCCGGAACCACTGGGCCCCGTACTTCCGCCAGTGGAGCCGCGGCCCACTGACAATCTGTAAAAAACATCCATGAAACACATAGAATACTAATGTCTGATTAGGATTCTGTGAGCATACTCACTTATCAATAAGCGGTCCCAAGACAGCGGGGCCCAGGAGCGCTATACATGGTGTAACGGCTGATATCAATCGTGCTTCCGCTCTGTCTAACCCCACTGACAGCATGTGCAGGGGCAGGAATGGGTAGATACACCCGATTCCTGTAAACAGATGGTAATAGGTAATTAATGTAATAAGACAACACTTTATGAACGGATTTATGTTATGTATTTTTGTAAAATTGAAATATATTTTACTTTATTTTTAAATTTATTCGACGTTTGGCGTATTTTACACGCGTGCGTGGTCACGGTAGACGTTCATAAATTGTTTTTCTTTAAATGAGTAATAGTTATGTTAATAAAAGGCAATATTAATTAATGTCATACCAATTTATAGTTTCTGTAAATAAGTTAATCTTAAAGTCGTTTCAAATGATCCAAGCAATATGCGATTTATTTTGTAACCCTGACCACTAATAGTAGAATTGTTTCTATATTGCTTTTTTAGTAGTATATACGTTTTAATATAAGAACTACTTATTTTACCTTTTTAAATATGATTTTATTTTTAAAAAGCACAGGTTTGTTTAATTTAAAAAGGAGCCATTTATAATACAAGTGTTTAGCTAGCAAATGAAGTCTCATTACATAGATCGGATGCTTTTTGAGATGACTAGTACTTTTATTCACATAAAATTATTGGTAATATTACTAAGAGGTAAAGGGTTGCTCCGTAAACCTAATGTATTCTGACAAATGTTTTAAAATCGTATTGCAATTATGGCTCCGCGCTTGACCACGCTCATGCGACCTTTAATTAAGCTGTACAATTAATCATTATAAATCTTTAGTGTTTCGTGACTATTTCCTTGTGATTCGAATTGAAGACATACACTAATATCCTAACTTATCGATAAGTCTTGTTCTATGATGGGTTGATTCTTAAATTAGAAAGAATCGTGAAAAATTAAAAAATTGCAAAGCTAATATACGAAAATCAATATAACAGACACAGAAATGTATCATTACGTATACATTGGGAGATAACTATTATTCATCGTTTGAAGGTAAAACGTTTATTAACAATGAGTGGTAAACTATCAAATTAATTTGTCTTATATAAAGTAATGCATTTTGCCGTTACAATAATATACATTTTAGCTCAATTTTAGTTGCTGTGTACGCTTTGTATCAAACCAGTTTCGCACATGCGACTAAATTATTCATTCCATCTGCACACATACGGGCATATAAAATGGCGTCGCAGAATGAGGTGAATGGTCCCTAAATCATTCGGCACCTCTCAACCACGCTCCTAAGATGGAAACTTGGGGCTAGTGACGTTACTTACAGTGCGGTCTGCCAGATAACTTAAACAACCGAATCCTTTATGATTTACTATATATAGAGACAAGTAGTATTATGTTTACAGACTAGCAGAACTGTTTAAAAATCTTCTATCGTAAATTCTCAATACTAAGCATATATCTATAACTTTATATATGTAGCAATATCTTTCTTTAACATATAAGTTTATTTAAATAAAATATCACAGAGAAATCGGATAGATATCATCAAGTCTTGAGAACGCAAAGCTTTGAAAGCATGTATAAGTTTTTTAGTCAACTCTCGATCAATTTCGCAGAAACTTTATCGATGTCATTGCTCTTAGGAGGAACTTGATCTGTGTTTATTATCATACTGACCTGCTAAGAAGCAAAAGAGCACACATTTTAGTGTGATCAGGTTTTTATTCACAATCTGCTTCATGTTGATTTGTTTCCGTTACCTCGTCTCTGATAGCATCTTGACCTGTAAAGAGTTTTTATTTATTAACTTTGAGTTCCTCTTACAGAATGTAGGAGAGAATGAAAGAAGATAAAGTGCAGACAGATTATTAAGAAATCCATCTCAAAATGTATTCCGTTTAACGGTTCTTCAGACACATAATGGCTATCAAGGAAACAAAATACCTTAAAAACACGTCTGTTGCGTTCGTCCTAACCTAACCAGCTCACATATGTCTTGTAGAAATTAATATCATCACACATGGCAGGCTAATTATTTAATAGATAATGTTTAGCCCAATGGTGCCACGGCCGGGCCATACGCCCACACGACACGAGTTATTACAGGCGTATACAAAGAATGTTAATTTTAAAATAGTTACGCTTAATGACGCGATCGTCGTGATCTCATTGCCATTTACCAGTTTGTGTCATATCGCTTATATGCGCGTGTCTCTTACCAAATGAAATAGTGAATTACAGGGTCCTAGGCATAAAAATTTATTTTATAACTATCTGACCCGGCGAACTTCGTACCGCCTTAGCGTAACTTTGATGCACTATTTTATTTTTGTATAGTTGACCTATCTTATTTCGTATTATAAGAGTGAAAGAGATAGAAATAAGCCACGACTCTCTCTCTCTCTCTCATGACGTTGACATTCATTACGCGCTTTTGTTCCTTTACGTAGACTGCGGAACCCTAATAAAAGTAGCCTAAGTGACTCCTTATTACATCAGCTACCAATCAAAAAAAGTCCCGTCAAAATCGGTCCAGCCATTCCAGAGATTAGCCAGAACAAACAGACAGACAGACAAAAATTTTAAAAAACATCATTTTGGGGTGTGTATAGTATATATATTCATATGCATGTAGTAAAAAACGGTTATTTCAATATTAAAAACAGACACTCCAATTTTATATATTAATATAGATTATGTTTTACAACATTTCATATGCTGAAGAAACAACTTATAAATATATTACGACTAAAGTATATATATATGTAAAAATTACATGAGAACGTATAAGATATGTTGTTGAGCCAAACGGAGCCGCCCAAACTTCTATTAAAGAAGTTAGCTTTTAATACTTTATAGGATTGGATAAGTCTATCACCAGAATGTATCTCACGATCCGTTTTAGTCAGTTTAAATTTTCAAAGTCATCTGTTGCCGCTACAACAACAAAACTAAAGGGCACCATAAAATAAATATCTTTTTTAAATTATTTTTCTTGAGTTCGACTCGTAGTTACATAGAAGCCGACAATTTTACCAGTATTAAGTAATCATATAATCAAAGTGATGATGTTATGAAAAAACTTTAATTTATTTAACCGTACGCAAATTCTATGTTAGATGGCAAAAGAAAAGTTACTTAATCTATGAATGTAGGTCATAATCGTAGTACCGATCGCGTCGATGACACAATATATTCGTCACGTGACATATTATAGGGGTCAGCCGTCGAATATCCACTTTATCCCATAAAAATATATCATATGAGTTATTGAATAAGGTTTTATGATAAGAAACAAAAATTAGTCCACAGACTATATCGAGAAGGTCGAGATTTTTACGATCTGTTGGAAAGTAATTTAAATTTGGAATAACATTTAGTAAACAATAGCACGCATGTTATTTAATTGAGATATAAATATAGAATATTCTTTTATAATCGTAGAAAGTTGATTAAATCTTACTCGGGTTGCGTATCCAAAATGTCAACACGGGATCAATAATAATTTGAGAATTCGCTGTTTGTCCGTATTCCACCTGAATCTCATCAACCGTGATAATTAAATTGTTTATTTCATACAACATTTGCGTGGGGTTTTCAGTAATACGGATTTGTCAGCCTATTAATAATTGTAGCATATTTCTTTGTTATTTTAAGTTTTCGTAATTTCCCTATAAAAATCTGGTAATGCGATAATGTCATCTTATTTTCTAGTTATCGCGGTCCACAATTTGTGACAATAAATTGAGTAGCAGTGATGTCATCGCTATAAAGAGTGAAGGTCCGTCGACATGCGTGACCGCGCTTCGTTCTGTCTGAGAGCACGCCATTTTACTTTTCATTATTGAATTCGGAATATAAAACAATTTACTGTTACTAAAACAATACGTTGAAATCATAACGATGTAATATATAATAACGAATTTAGATTAATAATTCATTGCTTAGTATGGATCAAAGAAACTTAAATGACGCCATGTTGCATATAAAAAACATAATACAATAGAATCACGTAAAATTTAAATTAATTTAATTTCATACACCTTTCATCGTTCTAATTTTGAATTTCCTGCTTCTTATTACAACTGTAAATCCATTAATAAACTTTAAACCAAAAATCTTTAAAATGCTTGAAGTAATTTATTACGTTATATTTAAAAACCGATATTAAGTATGCCGTTTAAAGTAACGGTTCTTACATGCTAATTATACATACAATTGGTATTATAGTCTGTTGCCATGGTTACCATTCATATTGTATAAAAATAACATTAAACCACGTGCTAAAAGCCCGATACAGTTATACGTTAATACTAATAAGTGATACTTCTATATAAAGACGTAGTTACACACAGGTTTGGATGACCCGATTCAATTTTAAATTATAACGCGACTGTTAGTAACGGCGCGGTATTTCAAACTATGACACTTTTTGCCAGATAACCTTTAAGACTTAAGTGATAATTACCAGTGTCAGACAGATTTACTGTGTCGGACTGAATGGTGATTTCAAAAGCTTGTCTTATTAAAGGTGGGAAGGGCACTAGCCAACCAGGATTTTTTTTTTCAAAAGCGTTAACCAGTGGGATATGAAGTGGCAGAAGTACTAGAAGTTGTTGCTCAGATCCACTTTTGCTCCCCGGATGTGAAACTGTGCCGGCGACATAGTTCCAGAAGGCTGTTTGAGATTCTTACAATTCGGATCACAAGATCGGTCTATTAACCGGCGTTACCTAATTTATAAAACAATAATGATCTGAGTAGAGAATAAGATGTGTGTCTCCATTAATTGCAAAATAAAATAAATATACAATAACCAAGAAATCGGTAGCGTGATTATACAGACAAAAGTCATAATACACGTTGCCTTACCTCACAAAACACAATAACATTAAGTTTAGGGCGTAAATAATAAGCATTTTTAACTTTAATAACTAAGCGACGGCAAGAAGACCAAAAATCAGTACAACATATGATTTAAGTAGTGATCGTGCATGTCATAATAATAATATACCGTCACTACTTTTTAGGATTTAAGAAAGCACCCTTTCCTTGTAGGTTTATACAATAATAGAAAATTAATAACACATCTCAAAATATAATTACGTATAATAATAAATCATTGCAGAATACTGCAAAAAACGCACAAATTTTGATGTTAAATATGCATTAATTGAATTGTGTATAAGATTTATAACAATACAAATGGAAAAATAAGAGAGCACCAGTCACGCTATGGACAAGTGGGTCGTCATCAGAATTGGTGACGCCGGATGCGTTTCTCTTGGTAATATGCATTTTATTTTCACTGTATGAAAACCGCATAAAAAGGAAGGATGAATATTGTTTTGTACATATTGCATCGACACAAATGAAACTGACAAAGAGAAAACATGGCGTCATATAATCTAATAATAAATGTAATGTATCAAGGGAAGAACTGGCTTTACAAATACAGGTGATACCTAGCTCAGAAGCCAGTAATTGCTTATTGTTAAAGTGTTATTATTAGTCGAGATAATAACTGCCTAATACAAATTACATGCAAGAGAAAGTAATCATTGTACATTAAAGAACGCAACGGAAGCAATTGAGAGTATAATTTAAGAATGTCACTGTACTTTGATATCAAATTGTTGATGCATTATTTTAAGCGCTTGCGAACAATGTGTTAAATATGATAAGACACGTTCTTTGAATGACTTATTGCTGATAAGGCTTGACAAAGTTGGACTTAAAGATCTACGTATACAATAGTAACGGGCAAATAGGGGCTTTGTAGAAATTGGACGGAGGCGTAGAAAATTGGGGTCGTGTCGTCGGCGCAATGTAGTGACGGTAATATTGTCTTGAATATTTCTTGCACTACTACTTAGAATATATAATATAATATATCTTCCTATAGTAGGTAAATTACATATTTTCTTAGATATAATAACGTGTTGTTAATATAATTTTGTATATACTATAAATGAATTTATATTTCCCAAATGCTGAGAACAAATTCGGTAACTCCATTTTTTTATATCAGGTAAAGGGTCTTCCTAGGTAAAGATAACAATCGATTCGAAAACCTTACAATTGTTACTTAACTGAAAACTTTTTAAAAATTTAATTTCTCACTAAACAATAATTGTTTCGGTTTGGACTAAATAGATCCGATCATCCATTTTCGTAAAAGTCTAAGTAATTGTTTTTAGACTCGAGGGATTACAGGACGTCAAACACAATCTACGTAGCTTTTGTTATGATCTTGCGGTTACTGTTTCGTGCGTTTGCTTATCGATTTAGGGCGATGCCCTTGCAGGTTATATTTCCGTTAAAAGAAAATCTTTGCTATACTACTATAGATATCCTTCAAAATATACACCGTTTACTGAACTTAAGTTCAAATAATTCCAGTCAAAGCTACATATATAGCTATTATAACGTTATCTAAAGTTTATAATAATACCAGTGTAGGTAATGAAAAACGTCTGTATGAAATGTTTTCAAATGATCCAAGTAGCGCGGGCAATAACTAAAAATAACCAAAAAATATATCTCAGATTAGATGTCCATAAATTATCATTCTTGTTTCCCTAGTAATGTTTATAATAAGTTTTTAAGCGTGTGTACATTCGTTAGCAAAAATGATCTTGGAGTTTTGTACCAGCTTGACGATCGCGGCGGAACCTGTTTCTGGTCATAACATGGTCGAGGTGACGTCACCTTATGATGTCACTTTATCATATAAAAAATTAAACAATAAGCTTCAAGGCTTCATGATTGAAGATATTTAATTAATCATTGTTATATTACGAATAGTCGGATGGTTCAACATATTTCCGACTTCTGACATCGTAGTGCGAGCAATATTGGGTGTGGTGACGATTTCCAGTAACATAATTAATGTGATATTTAGGTCGCAGGGCTGCGGCCACGGCGCACCTTACTCAGTCCTCCCTCGACCCCTATTTAGAAATATTACATAGAAACAGCTGCTAAACACCTTGAGGTCAATATGCGTAAACTTTTAATTGAAAACATTCAAATCTCCGTTCAGTTGTTTCACGGCTTTAGACCTATTTGTTTTTCTCAAAAAACATTGCAATAAGCACTTTTAGAGTACACAAGTTTTATTAAGTTATATAAAAGATTCGCAAAACAGCTTCAATATTTAGATTAATATGGATTACTTAGGACGTTATTAAAAGGTTTTTGGTGAATGCACAAAGATTACACAGTTTGGTAAACAATAAAAAATTGTGTGCCCTCGAATGTGACCACATTTTTCCATAGTTTGGGTAAAACTAAATGAAACGAGTAATTAATATTAATTATTACGGATTAAACACTTATACGTTCAGCTAAATATATAAAAGAAAAAGCTCTTTAATAATGTACATAAAGAAATATATAACGTACTTTGTATGACCTACTTAGCTAGTTCGATTTTACCAAAGTTCCCCAAATCCAATCTGGATTTCTATGGTCTCTTACTGATAAAGTCTACCTATGGTTTCTTTTATTGAATTAAATTAATTATTATAACATCTGCATTTATTTTTCTTTTGGGTATATTTTTATATTTGAATTATAAAAATATACCCAAAAACAAAATAAATAAATATAATAGAAAAAAATATCAATTAAATAACAACAAAGCAAAACATTATCACATTTAAAATGCGGGTGGTTTTATAATTTATTATGTTTTTGTAGTATGTTGTGTTCGCAACGGTTTTAGTGACTTAGTGGTTTCTGCACTTGGCATTTAAGAAGAAAGTCCTCGATTCCCGACCAAAAAATAATTTAAAAGTTACCGTAAAATTTGATCAGACACAATAATATAACTGCTCTAAGAGAGAGATGGCTATGAAAAATATTTATTACACTTACGTGCAAAAAAATAGGTAGTAATTATACGTAGCGGCAAAACCGCCAGAGTTTGTAATTATCACAAATTGATTTCACTACACATATGTTATGAATTATTGCTATAATGTCAACAACAAAACAACGGTGCACTTTTCTCTATAATTAATTTTTTTTCGTATCCAAAGTTTCAAGTATATGATAAATACAATAAATGCAACCTACACCGCAGCGATTCAAATACATACTACAGTTAACAGCTAACACAGACAAGTCAACGACGGTCGCCGCTCGACGGCATTCGAATTTCCGAACTTAATAGTTAATTATATTATTCACTGTTGTGTGTACAATTTTGAACTGTCAGTTGTTATCACTGTCAGTACTGTACTTACTGCTCTACTCTGTTTTTGTCAATCTGACAGCTACCATCGACCATCTTTGTCAAGATTTGTTTCTAGTTTTTGAGTTTTCACTGTAATTTCATAAAATAAAAATCTAGGAATAGAAAGTTTCACAAGAAAAAACAGAAATAATTTTATTGTGTAATTATAATGATTAAGATAGTAAATTCCTATTAATTTTTTTTGGTTCTTTAAGCTAGCACACTAATATGAGCCTATGAAAGAAAAATAACACTTCTCTTACGAAAAATAAAAAAATAATATTTATATTGTTTATTCGAATGTTAGAATACTATGGCTCCTGGAAATAAAGACCGGCATCCCAGTCATACCGGTACAATTCCTAAAACGAAAGTGCGTAACAATTGCAATGTTCCCCAAGAAGCCGTAACACCTACTAGAAGAGATATGGCATCCAATTTAGTTTCGGTAAGATTTGCTGTTCTTTACACTATCAACAGTCTTAACGCCTTCAGGGCAGCTTCTTTACTGAATCATTGAATACTGAAACCAGAAACAAAGATTCACACATGACTATGTTATATTTTTAGAATGAAATGTACCATATTTATTGGCTGTTGGCCAAAATAGTGCTCAGTCAATTCGTTTAGAGAAAAACTCTTATTAATCTATTTATAATTTAATTGAATTATATTCATTACTAGATTAAATTGACTTATGGGAGGTTGTCTCTCTAAGTTTGGTCCAAAAAGGGTAGTTTCATTAGGTATTAAAAGCACCCTAGTTCCATGTGGTTTGACAAGTTAAGTTGTTTTATGAGTGTGAATTTTTAGACCTCCTTAGATTGGGTGCCAGTATCAGAATACAATCCAAGAAGTGGTAACAGTAATCAGTCAAGAAAGCAAACAAACAATACATCAGAACAAGAATTTACTGATTTAGGTAAGCCAAATGATATTGAGCTTTGCCAAATTTTGCAGAGTATTTTTTGTAGTGTAATTACAAATATTAGTGTGATTTTAAGAGAGTTTTCTTATATATCATAAATACAATAAATAATTAACTATATCACTATTATATATTTCACCCATTTAGATAATTCAGCAGCTTTTGAGAGTGGATTTGGAAGATTTGTCCCAGTGCGTCCACAACCTAGAGCGCTTCCACTCACAGTTCAAAACAGAGAACACCATTCTGGTGATCGTGACAACATAAATGATGATGCAAGCTCTTCTGGATCAAATTCCCTTCATCCTTACGCTCATCAACTGCAGAATGGTATAATTCTAAAACACCTATATTGATATTATAATCATTTAATTTATTATCATACTCAAATGAGACCATTATTTATCACTGATAAATGTAAATAATTAATAATTATGTTATTGTTTTTGTTTAGGTTTAATACCACATTCAAACCATGCTGCAGCAGCTGTGATGATAGTAAATCCTACAACACCAAACACAGTTGCAGGGAATATGCCTCAGACTTTTAATGTAAGTAGCATATCAATTAGTCAGTCAAATAGTCAGTATATAAAATACTTTTAAATATTTAATGACTGTTTTTGGAATAGGTTTGACTTAATTTTTTAATGTGATTTAATAGTTGACTTTTATAATTGATGCCATTAGAAGTCATTATTCTTGATTCATCTTAATTACCAAATTTTGTAACAGTGCATGCAAAGAAACATGATTATATTCTTGTGTATACTTAAGACATGTGCTCTTTACATTAATATTACAAAATAAGAGATATTAATAATAACATTGCAGGCGCAAAACCAGAATAGGAAGAATTTTGCCAGAAATTTGAATTCCAATAGACATAATTTTGAAGGAAATAATAATTCAACCAACAATACTACTCCAGTTACTAATAGTAGGTCATCTACCAAAGCTGTGAATATGATGAACAACATGTATGATCAGGGACAAGGAAGTTTCAATAATGTAAATGAAAATAATCATGTAAGAATTTGTTATATAATTTAATAAGATAATTAAAAAAACATGTAATTTATACTAAGTGTATACAAGAGCAAAATATCTGTCTTTATCGTATACTAATATAAAAGGTTTGATTGCTTGGTTGATTGTGGTAATCTCAGGAATTATTGGTTGAAATTGAAAAATTACTTTTGTGTTGGATAGTGCAATATTTTTCATAGTCTACACTCTACAGGATAATATTACATGCATTATGCAAAGGGCTCTTAATTAATGTTGTTAAAATTGCAATAAATATAAAATAGTATAGTAAGAATATACATATATAGTTAAATGTGTTTTAATTAGATTATTAATGCACAAAACTATTTTTATTTATCTAAATTTATTAAATTTATATGTATAGGTCCATAGAGAATCAGCCCGGGCTCTAGGTGAGGCCATCGTTGCTGCCTGTCCTGATGCAGCATCCGTAGAAAGAAGACTCGGCCAAATTAGGGAATATATACGAGTAACCTCTTCTCTTGTTGATACAATGCGCAATTCTGAAGATGAGGTATGTGTTATTATTAATTTAAAATTTATTTTTTGTCAGTATAGCTTATATATTTCAACATTGAGTTTTCAAACATAGAGTAGTTAGTTGATCTTAGCCTCTTAAATTTCAATAAAATTACTGATTAATAATTTTTTATATCATGCTCTTAATCAGTATTAGTACGTATTGATTATTTTGTGTAATTTCACATTTAATTTAGGCCTTCATAGAACATACCAAAGAGGAATATGATGAACTCCTTGAAATGGTACAGAAATTAAAAGAAAGTGAACAAAAACTAGAAGCACTTCTTCTAGAAAAGAATTCTGAAGCTTTTAGTTCCGAAGATGGCCAAGCCAGTACAAGTGAAGTGCAAAATAATAACGAAACGAAAAATGAAGAAAATAAAAGTGAAGACAAAACAACGGTCAATTGTCTAAGTGATAACGTACCTTTGAAAAAAGTGACAAATATTGAAAACGAACAAATAAATAGAACAAATTCTCTCAAAAAGATTAATGAAGAAAGCAAAAATTTAAATTCAGAGCAGTTTGAGAGTGGCGGAGTAGAAATAAAGGAAATAGAAACATTGCCATATTCGGAAGAGAAGAAAGACGACGAAACCCTCAACGAAATATTAAAGAAGAATATAAAGTCCTGCACAGAGAAGATTGCGATTATAGAAGATATGAAGAGCATTACGAAAGATGCGAATAACAATGACGAAAAGGTTTCACTGTGTGGAGTGTATTGGTGTTGTTGGCAGCATGGCATAACGCGTAACTTATCTTAACATTATAACAATTCCATTTTATCCATCCAATAAATCTTGGAATTCATAAACCAGTCATAACATTTTAATGCGTGTGTTACCCAAGATGTTTTCTTGTCTTTATGCGAACTGCTAATTTCGGTTAACTCTATTTGTGTTTTAACATAGTCTCGAAAGTTTTTGTTGATAGGAAATCAGCACATACCTAAACAAGCGCGAGTCGACCTCGTGCATCAACGGTTCCGTAGCATTATTTAGAAAAAAAACATTGCGATGTTTGCTTATTTGAAACAGGCTGCTAACAGACACACTGAAATCAGTAATTGGGACCCAGTTTTTATCCTTTGAACCCTAAATAAGAAGTTAGAACAAAAATAATTCACTCACTGTGTACAAAGCCCATCAATCACTTCCTATCTTCATGAGCTTTATGGTTCAGCGGCATGTCTGATGTGGTTTTCCTTCAGTCATCATTTTATTGCCCTATTCTAATTTGTCCACAGACATGCTGAATCAATGTTCTCATTTCTTAAAGTAAGATAAGAAGAACACACGCGGTCGGTTTACCTGAAGTTAAGCTATTTATAGCTTGTTATGGGTATTAACACAACAGATAAACACACATATACTTTATGTAAAAAAACCAACACTGCCAACAGATATGCTCACCACATAAATTTTGACCGTAACGGGGATCAAATCCCAGACTCTTCGATGATTGAATGGTCGACAGTTCGCCATGACAACCATTGCGCCCACTGATTCGTTGTATCGTATGTGTCTCATGAATCCATAGGAGTTGAAATAAAATCTGTGGCTGCCACAGGACGTATCATACTACGTTAAAATATAGTACAATAAATTAATGTTTTTTACAGCAAGATGTCGTGGTACGGCCGGTGTCTGTTCAAAGCAATGGATCGGCATATAGTGAGAATGAGTTATGGCAAAATGAGATAAAGAACAAAATGGAGCTGTCGGAGATGCGATTGAGCGCCTTGAAGCAACAACAGAAGAGGCTTATTAAATATCAGGTTATTTGTTTAGTGATTTTCTATGTCTTTAATTGGATTTGCCAGTAGTGTCATATTACATATAAATACCTTATATTGATCAAAGTATATTAATTACAAATAAATTTATTACTACTATGTGTTGTGTAAATGTAATGTTCATAATTTTTTCTATAGTGGTTTACCTTATATGTATTTTTTGTAAAACTATTTAAGATTTTTATTTATTTACATTACATCAAATACAGTCAGTTGATTACAAATATAAGCAAAGAAAACAAAAAAGCGTCAGTACAGACAGCTGAAACAAACTGTGATATGTATATAGACATATAACAATTGAAAGTAACAAAAATTAAAACTACAATAATATTATTTGTAAGGGGAAAAAACTAAACTAAAACCAACTGATATATACACATACAAAGGAACGAAAATTGAAGATTCTATCTTCTCCAGCCCTGATAGAGAACTCTAACGGGGTTTATTTGTCTAAAAAGACGAAATAATTTCCTTCATACATATGTGTAACACTAGCAGTTTTGGCAGCGCAGTTTTCCCTTGATATTTTGAACAATTCACATATATTTATAAATTGTAGCTGTATAAGTCGTATAGTCGTAGCACTAAAATAATACATACACATTTCGCGTTTATAATGTAAGTAAGATATAATTAAAGTTAAAATGTTTAATAAATGTGTTCCAACTGTCTAGTTCGTCTGTAGACTCTGCAAATTCTTATTTAATAACAATAAATGAAATCTTAGTCACTCCTTTATTTTATATTCAATTTTTTCAGGAGGAGGCTAAACAACAGTTGGAAGAATTGAATAAGCAAAGCCAAGAGATGCATCATCCCTCTACATCGCATGAAAATTTTTCAAATCCACAACAGGTACATATTATCAACCTATACAGCCAGTTCAGTCAACATCGAATATTCTCATAGTAAAAATCAAAATAATCTAAAATGATTCTTAAGCGAGGAAACCGCTGAAATTTATGTTTAAATATTTCTCCATAAATAATAAAAAATAAAATACATGTTATATACCAAAAGCTTTAATGTAACTTGTACTTCTATTGTTTGTACAAGTGTGAGTCAAATGCTGGTAACTCCCGTGGAATTGTTTCAGCTATAAAGTAATCTAAAATTCCATTGCTAATACAATATTAATCTTTATATATATAATTCTTCTGTGAGTGTGTATGTCACTGAACTTCTCTCAAACGACTGGACCGATTTTGATGAAATTTTTTGTGTGTTCAAGGGGATCTGGGAATGGTTTAGATTCACAATTTTGTCCGCTGGACAATGTTTTTTTAATTAGTTTTTAATTTTTGATTTTGGATCCATTGTTTCACATTGGATCCGACAGACGGCGCTACCATCGCAGTGTCAAATTTTAAATAATATTCGAATAATTAATTGAAAATTGAAATCACATGTATGGCAAAACAACGTTTGCCGGATCAGCTAGTAAAATATAATAATTCACAGTGTTCCAATATATGTTCCTATTTCTTTTAGAACATCAACGCAAATTACATAAACCCAAACCGAATGTTCGCGACAAATCAAATAGGGGTTGCAACAACACTACCCCAAGACGCGTATTCAAACAACGAAACGCGCTCAAGCCATTCTCACAGCCAGGATGATCGGTTCTCGATGCGAGACGCAAACATCGCTAGCAGTGAGGTAAGTTGACCATTTTAAGCGAGCGTCTGATTTTAAATAAACTTCTATATAACGGTCTAATTCTCATCGCATTTTCACAATCGGAATTAATGTTGAAGTAATTCATATGTATCGTGGGCTGATGCCACAACTCGTAGCAGTCGCGAAGATTATTCTCCTTAAGGTAACTCCAGAAGGGAATGTCTGCTCTGATGGCTTCTTTCTTGTCGCGATGACAACGCGATTGCCTAGGTTTTTTGCCTTCTACCATTACACATTTTTTAAAGTATTTTTCGGTCGGTTTTTACAGTCAATGGTGAATTTCAGATTGATTTTCCTTCTTTTATTTGATTTTACCGACTTTGAAATCCTTCTTATTAGTTTTCTGGTGTATATGAGCTTTTAAGCTACAGCCATTTTGGCGACAGAATACGTGTCACAGTAAGTTACAGTTACAGTATCTTGTAAACCAGCAAAATGCTTCACCATAGCTCATCAATGAATACAAATAATATCCAGTAATCAATTTATTTGTTTTCTAGTAGATCAAAATTTCATAGCATAATTATTCTATGTAAAACTTTAAATTGCATGAATTTAAGGTCTTTTTTTACTGCATACTGCATTAAATTTAGAAAACGATTCTTAACATACTGAGGGGTTTTAAATGATGATTTAAGTGAAGAGTAAATATTTTTAATAAAATGTGTTATTTCATTTTTGACGTATTTAATATAGATTTTATTGACTTGTTATAACATCAGAGCTAGTGTATAAAATATTATCTCAAATATAGGAGGCGGTTCATCGTGAGAGCGACACGGAAGAAGACTCCGAGGTGGTGCTGCAGGAACGCGGACGAATGTTGCACCGAAGGTTGCGAGACCTTCAACTCAAGAAACAGCATATGGAAAGCTTAGTAAGACTTACCAATACAATAAGAATACTTTACCTATCAAATATTTTAATATATCAAACATTGGTGGCGATTCTGATGTACACACTCTAAAACTAAAAATCTCTAAATTTAGGTTAGACCTGTCAAACAGTTTTAGAGAGCGTAACCTATTCTGTGCATCTCTAAATTGATAGCAATAAGGTTTAAATTGTCAATGTAGAAACATAATAGGTTGCACACGTTTGACAGGTATAAACCTAAATTTAGAGATTTTTAGTTTTAGAGGTGTAAATCAGAATCGCCACCATTAACCCAACAAGAATATAGAGTCGAATGTGAATATAAAAATATGAATTAATTTGGTGACAGCCATTCGTTCATTCACCTAACGTCCATCAATTGATTGATGAAGAATTGTTCTTTATCATATCCGGTCCAAATGTGTATGTGTGTGTATGTAACTGTGTAACGCATGTTTTGTTTGGCATGATTCTAAGCACTACAGTTTTTGCCAAGTATTCGTACACATAAATTATGATAACGTCAAGTTTTGACAGCGGATACGATTTATATAATGAGCGATTCAAATTTTAACAGAGGTTTGGCAAAGTGATTTATTTATATTTATTTCTATTTTTAGGTATCCGAATTCCAAAAATTACAAATGGCGGCCAGTATGGGCGTGGCTCAAAATACCTATTCGACTTCGGGTGATGACAGTGCCGACGAGGAGCCATCCAGAAAATGTATGTTAAATTTTAAAAAAAATAACGTGCTATCTCTCCGAAAAGGGACTAACAAAAATTTGTTATTTTCAATAGCCATAGACTAGCTCGTTCTACCAAAGAAAGGAATTTTGTAATATTAGAATAGATTTGTTTTATTTTCCACGATGGCGTCATTCATCACAAATTATTTCCAAGAACATCGCTGACGTCACAAGTTATGCGTTGTGTCAAATTAATACAAACACACCAGTTGGGTAATAAACGTGTTTTAAACCTTTAAATGTGTGAATTTCAGGCAACAAATCTGGTGCTAACTTGAAGAACGAAGACCCCTTCAAACTTATGGAAATCAAAGCTATTAAGACTGCTCTACAAAAAACTAAAGGTTAGTTATTTTTTTACTTATCTTACAGAGATATTTAATATAAAACAAAACTACAAAATAGTCTTAAGTTTTTCGTTACAAAGTAAAGTTAAATAAATTTGTGTCTCATTGTTAAATATTGTTTAAATAACTTAATATATATAAATCTCCTGTCACGATGTTTGTCCGCGTTGGACTCTTAAACTACTTAACCGATTATAAATTAAGTTGGCTCATCGTGACCAGTCTGGTCCAACATAAGAGATTAGGATAGCTCAGATCTTTAATTATAGTCGCAATTTTATTTTATTGCAAATTATTTGTCTATAAATAATTGACTGGCACAATTATCTGTTAACTCCAACAGATATGATAACAGATGTCGATAGTTTTCGATTTGATTGAATAAGCAATCAATAGATGGCGCTGCTATGGTAAACCGACAAACGTGTCATATAAAGATTAGTTTATCAACCTAAATAAAGCATAGCTTTATTGTTTAAAACGCTTTCGATTATAAATATAACCCCCCCCCCCTCCCCCCCCGCACACTTAAAGCTGATAATTATTGGTGTTGAACTAAAATAGTATTGTTAGAAATCACATGTATGGCAAAACAACGTTTGCCGGGCGTTTGCAGCTATTTTATTATATGTTTATGTTTGATTCTTAAATTCCTTGGAATCCCTAAATAAAAATGAATCCAAAAAGATTGTTTTCTCTACTTTTTAAGTTTTGAAGTCAATTTTTCTACTCTTTACACTCAGTTACTACATATTTATTTTGATTCGGTTATTCTTGCGATGCGGTAGTGAGTTCAAAACCCGACAGACGCTGCCTTCTCCGGACCATCCACCCACACTGCCTGCTTCCGACTTACTGTAAAGCAGACTCAATTCTTGTACCCCAATTATGACATACGAAGATGTGAGGAGCCAAAGCACACAAAGACTTCCCATGAGAGCATGCTTAAACATAACGTTAGACAATCTTGGTTGGTTTGTCACCAATAACAATATCCATTGCTTGGTGACTTTTCAACACAAAAGATGTATCACATAAGAAACGTCACAAATTATTAACAAATTGTTTTTATGGGATATATAAATGGCCTATCATCACGCTGATCGCTTTAGACTTGCGACTTGTTTCCACTTGGTTTAAAGAACTAAGGGAATATTTTATATGAATTGTTTGTGAATTTATTATAGATCTGATGAGGTCCGTTGAAACATTCGAGGTGGATAACCTGTCTGGTACGACCGAGGAATTCCATTTGCCGTCACATTCCAATAATATAAATGACAAGTAAGTTTTTCCTTTTTTATATATACCCTGTGGCACGTAGTGCAAAATTTAATTTTCTACATTTTTTTCATAAAATTTCATTGTTTCTCTGCTATTGATAGAAGGAGGGAGATGTATAACGCGTATAGGCTAATAAATTCCATCCATCCATTGAATCCAAGAATCGCGTATCTTAAAAATATATCGGAAACTTTTAAGGGCCGAGTTGCTGATTTGACTGTTGTAGTAGGGGTAAACGCCGTGACGTCAGAGGTTTTTCAAATGGCGGCACGTCAGGGACGTTTTGGAGGGTGGGAAATTTTGCAGAGATCACTTTGGCTCGAGACTCCAACTAAGTCACTTCTGAACGAAGCTGTTAGTTTGATCATTACGTGGGTTGGTTTTTGTGGCTAGTTGTTGGTTATTTTTATGTGATTTTGTGTACTGATACCTATTATTTACCCGAGTCTATCATGAACTCTGTACCACTGGACATAAAAGACACCGGCGCTGCCGCTCTGCCATCGCTTACGTCATATAAATATTATAAATAACTTAACGCCGTATTATAAAAATATGCGTCGAATGTTTTTTCTCGTTAAATTGCTAATAAATTGGTCTAATAGAAATAAATAGAATTGTGTATGTCGGCGTCAAGCCGGGGATATCGGGTCCAGGTTCCATTAAAACACACACAATAACTTGATTTTAATTAAAGACGATTTCTCTTACAGAATGCATGAGAGTAGGTTAGTTGCAATTCGTTTTTATATAGACCAACCGCTATCCAAAGTAACGTTTTAGAACTGCAACTTCCTTTACATGAAATTTTACAATTAATTAAACTATAAATTAAATAGAAAGTTAAATAATCAGCAATAATATTATTGTGAATTTTACATTATACAACACCAAATAATTTCCTATTAACAAATTGTACAGATTTATTATAACTTCAAAAGCCTAATCGCCACTTTACAAACTTCGTCAACAGATGGCGCAAACAATAAGATGATAAAGTGAAGATATGTTTTACAAACAGTTAAGGAGTCAATACAGTGTCTTATATTGTTAAGAATATAAAAGTTTTAAACCTAATGATCACCAATGCTTATTTAAATAATAATATTACATATCATTAATATAATGGTAAAAATATAATTCTAATACATTAATTTGTACTTAGTATAGGCAGTATAGTGTAATGAACCGACATGGGTATAATTAAGAAATAAATTCTGTATATTTCAACAAAATTTTCGATACATTACTGGCAAAACTAGAACTGTCGAAAATGTTCTCAGTCACCAAGCAATGGATATTGTTATTGGTGACAAACCAACCAAGATTGTCTAACGTTATGTTTAAGCATGCTCTCATGGGAAGTCTTTGTGTGGCCATTCGCTCCTCACATCTTCGTATGTCATAATTGGGGTACAAGAATTGAGTCTGCTTTACAGTAAGTCGGAAGCAGGCAGTGTGGGTGGATGGTCCGGGGAAGGCAGCGTTTGTCGGGTTTTGAACTCGCTACCGCATCGCCATAAGCTCACCAACGAGCATCCGCACGCTCAAAATCACTCGCAACGGACACAAAACCATGTCCAGAATCAGCAACGGATGCAGTCGCAGCAAAGTGAGTAAATAGCTCTTTTATCTCTCTGTTTTATTTCTTTTTAAATAATCTGAATTGTCGACTGAATAATGATGTAAGAAATTTAATATCCATCAAAGAAATATTATTAAAATACTAACAGCTTTTAACAAGTTTACACTTAGTTATCTCTTTTAATTATTTGTTAGGAAAAGGAAATTATCATAACTTTAAGATTCTAGTCTAGATTTTTGCTTCCAAATAAATTTGAAAACAATGTATATGTCGCATCCTGGGCTCTAAATCGCGAAACGAAAGCGCGCCATCTATCGGTAGTTGTCGGAACTACCGCTTCGGGTCCGGTCGGATGGCTTCGGCAGAGTCGTGAAGCTTAGACTCACGGTTCGAGATGGCACATAACACATTCTGGCGCTAGCCTCGAAGGAGTGAAGACGTCTCGGAACTGCTTATGTTTAGTTGATTAAAGGACTACTGACAACAATACAAATGGTCATTTGTACGATTACCCGCCTAGACGCCTATGTCGGAAGATAAAGGAGATGCCGGTCTCCCTGCGACATAAAATATTTCTGTCTCATGTCAATAAGTTGGGGCTTTGTTTTCAGGCCACGAAGCGAATATAAATACGCTTCAAGAATTGGCGCAAGAGTTGCGTATGGAGACGGAAAAGATAATGGGCGAACGGGCCCGCATTAAGGACCTCGTTACAAATAAAGGTAATGAAAGAAGGTCCTTTTTTATTGTGTGTGTGAGAATATTTCTGTCGCGGTCTATGAGATAGCCTGGTGACGTACGGGCAGCGAAGCTCAGGGATAAAGGTCTCCCATTTCTATACTTTTCCTACATTTTTATTTAATTGTAATTACTATTATATTCCCTTTAATTGATTAGTTGCATCTATTAAGTGGCCAGTTTCTTGAACCTAAATAACTGTTAAATTAAACTAGATAAGTCAAAAAGTCGTCAATAAGTTAAAAGTGAAATGATTATCTTAGACTTAGTTACTGTTTACTGGGTTTTAATTGCAGCGTAACAATTACATTTACATACATTAATAATTACAATTGTTGTATTATAGGATGTTACATGAATTTTATTCATTATTTAAATTTTGAAGACTTGATCGATTGAATTTAGAGACTCAATTTACTCTTGGCCATTGGGTTTTATAAAGCCTGATCTTAAGTGACACCGTTGCCCATGAACACTCACACTTCCAGATGGCTCGCGAGTGCGTTGCCGGCCATTCTGCGACCGTGATTTATCAATACATTGTACAGTTGCTGAAACGAACCGTAAGCCGAAGAAAGTGAACGAGGAAGTGAGTCCGTGCCCTGGCCCCGCCGAGAGGAGGCAGATGCAGCTCAGGGCTCTGCTGGCCGAGAAGCAGCGGGAGCTGGAAGCCTTACTCAACAAAGAGGCGAGTTTCCATATATTCTGCTTTTGCTTCAGTCCATAGTTCGACATATGTCTCTTCTTCCTACTAAGTCAAAGTTTGTATGTTGTTCTTCCAACAGAAACAATTGAATTCATTATACTTAGAAAATAGAAATCATAGATATTCATATTCCTCTCAAATAGCCTACTAAGTCAAAGTTTGTATGTTGTTCTTCCAACAGAAACAATTGAATTCATTAAACTTAGAAAATTGAAATTATATATATTCAAAAATCAACCGCCAAAAGGCTCTATAAGGTATGATGAGAACGGGTCTTCAGTTATAGCGTTTTAATAACTTAAAGCCAACTCAATAGTTTTTGGAAAATTCAATTTTTTATACTTTTCAGGTGATAAATACGAGTTTAGAATCACCTAAAGTGAAGGCGGATTCGCGTGCTGTGTCCGTCGCCAATCAGTCCTATAACAGGTGAACATTGTTCATTTGTCATAATTACTTGCCATAAAAAGCTATAGTTTATAGAGAGCCCTTCAAGTTTGTAATAGATGGGTCTGTATATAAATTTATTTTTATACCAATTACTTTACTTATTAAGGCTCACTTGAAATAAAACAATAAAGAGTATTTCCAATTATTTCTGGTACATATTCAATTTGAAACAAATATATTATATATATTTGTATATATATAAGATGTAATTAGAAACTGAAGAGTAAAACTATGTGTTGCTCTGAAAACAAAGATTTATTAGTTTCTCTTATACAAACTTACTCTCTCTTATAACTTAAACTCTTATAATAATATTAATATAAATTAAAAATCTTACCTGAAAACAAAGAAACGCCATTAAATGGTCATACTCCAGTTCATTTTATAATAATAATTAAATTTAAATATTAAATAATTATGTAGATTGTTTTAAATCATGAGATAACAAAATCAGTTGCTATGGCAACAGTTCTATGAAACTAAAGAGGTTGAATAAAACTCTTTACATATATAATTATTACATACATTTTTTATTATTTAGATCTGACAAACTTTTTTAAAAAAGATAAAATTTTATTCATATATAGTGGATTAAAGATATGTCGCTATAAGACCGCCCTCAGTACACAGACATCAATTATAAGTTCATAATAAGTATAACACGTTTGTCGGTTTACCATAGCAGTGCCATCTATTGATTACTTAACCCATCCAGTCGAAAAGTATCGACATCTGTTAGAATCTTTTGGAGTTAACAGATAATTGTGACTGTCAAGACAAATAATTTGCAATAAAAATCGCGACCGTAATTAAAGATCTAAGCTATCCTATCTCTTAAGTTGGAACGGACTGCTCACGGTGTGCCAATTTAATTTAAAATCGTGTAAGTAGTTAAGGAGTCCATCGCGGACAAACAACGAACAAGAGATTTATATATATTAAGATTTAAGAAAATATTTTGTGTTACAGTGAACCCGAAGAAGCCGAATCATCGGAACACATTCAACTGGAATCGCATAATTCTAGAGAAAATGAAAATTTCAGGGTAAGCAACAAATGCAGTGAACATTTTCAATCAAATGACAATATTCATTTTGAAAGGTGACGTTTGACACGTCAGTTTGACGTTTACAGATACCTCATAAACATCAATCGTGTTTTGTATCTGTGAAGAAGGCAAGATTTATTTGATGATTAATTATGAGCATATAAATGTTTAAGGCTGGCGGTGATAGTGCCCTTGGAAGCCGATCAATCAATACAGCGCCATCGCAACTGGCTAGCGCGTACTGTAGCGACACTGACAGGTATTTAATATTATTTATAACATTTTCATTTTGTACATACATAATTTTGGAAAATCATTAAAAAAGGGTATTAGAAAATTTATTGAGAAATTCATGAAATCTGCAAACATATATTTTATCTATTTTTTTATTTATATTTTATCTATTGAACCTAAAGCCATATTCGGAATACACATTTAGACACACACAACACACAGTTAAAAGTACAAAATTACATTGATTTTAAAACAATTCAATTCAATTATAAACATGAAATATATATCTATATTTTATGTTAATCATATTAATTATATATTATTTATTAGTTTTATATGTTAAATTCCCAGTGCCTCGAGAGGCAAGTCTAATCAGCGGAATCGACAGCGTCGTCGAACACAAGACCGCCTTGAGGACAATGACCATGTGAGTTTTTTTTTGAGAAAATCTCCCCATTGTTGATTAATTATGTTTTCCCAACTCTTTTAACATCCTGGTGATGCTTTAAATCAACGCTGCAGTCTTATATTTAAAATGTATGTCTTAATAGATTTTAAATTAGATCTCTCATCATGGAATTTAAATTGATATAGTCTTAGGTGAAGCCTTTCTGATAGTTATAAGTCCTTTGATGAAAAGAGACAGATGAGTTCAACAAAGAAATTAGATTTTTTATAAGGGGGTAAATATTACAGTCACTTGTCAGTCGATTGTCAATCAACTGACATTACTGTCAAATTCTAGCCATAAAGCGGTTTTTGATATGGTATGGAATTGAGTTTTAAATTGCAATTTAAATCCATCTTTAATAAAGGAAGTTTGGCTGTAAAGCAAAAAATTTAAAATAATGTAATATACTTAAATTTTGTAAAAATCCATAACTTAATCCGTGTGTTTTTCTTTGAATAATAGTTATGTTAATAAAAGACAATATTACAGGAATTTTATTGACTAGCAGATAGCTTGATCTTTCGTTTCGTACAATTGATAATTAAGCAATTGTTTGATAGCTTAAATATGAAAGAGTTCATAATTGTTCGTTGCATGAATAAATTACACTTCAGATCGATTTGATCTGATCTTTCAGCAGAGCCTGTCTCTTTCTGTCAAATGGCGCTTCCGCTATGAGGGAAAGGGACAGGCTTAAAAGCTGTTCTATTACAGTTGCCTCAAAACAATTGCGTGGCCAACGAGCGACGTCCAGAACCCAACCTTAATGTGACTCCACCTATTTCTCAGCACGGTAAGACATTAGATCACTGATGCGGTGTTAGTCAGGTCGTCATTTTTATAGAATTTTCCATTTTTTCAGTTGATAACGCTAACATGCCATATCCTCATTTGCCGCCGCCATGCTGGAATTCTAAATCAAATCAGGTAATATACAATCATATTGTTGTGATTAGGTAAATTTCTAATCTTTCTAAATCTATTGCGGTGTTAGTCTGTAGTTTTTGTTTTTGTTCTCTCTGTTAGGGAACAATGTATTCGTACCGTATAATGCAGTATAATAATAATAATGTTTTTTTTTCAGGACATGCGGGCTAATCAGTTCACACAGAACAGCCATTCGCAGACCATGGATCGTCTCATGGGGACTCCACAGATGGCTTTCCCGCCGTCTATGCCATTCAACATGATGATGCCTTATGGTGGTAAGGTTTTTGATGTTTTCATGGTTTTCATCCTTGACTAAATGTTAACTAACGATGCCTACATTAAAAAAAATAGAATTTAAAGAAATTCAGAGTTCTTAATTTTATACCATTAGTGACATGAATTTTATGTATTTTTTTTTTTAATGAAGGTAAACAGTATATAGCCAATGTAGTGTTATTTTGTAATTTTAGTAATGGACACTGAAAATAAACTCACGTATTTAAAAATTGTTAAATAAATTAGTCTCAATAAAACTGATTTTTTTTTTATGTCGTTCGACGTTTTTCGTAGCTTCGAACGCTTAGCTAAGTTTTGTTTTGGCGGGAGTTGGAAGTGAATTGTCAATTTGGCATAGCAGGAGTGATGTGCGGCTGTGGCTGCTCGTGCAGCACTTGGGGCGCCTGGTGCTGGCAGCAGATTCTCATGCAGCAGCGGGACATTCATCATATGCGCCAGCAGATCAATCATGTGAGTACATTACTCATATCAGACTGGATTTTTTTTAAATTCGTTTCGTCATATTTCACCACATAACACTAATAAAATTATTTATTAATATTATGGTTTCACATAAGGTCGATTAGAGCTATGGTAAGCTTATGTTTTGGGTCCTAACAAAACTGATTAAAATATGTCATATACTTTTAATGAATGTTATAAAACCGAAAGCACAATTAATATATGCAAACGTGTAATGTATTCGCCGTTTGTTTAAAAAAATGCATTTTTATTGTTTTTACTTCAGTTAAAGTACTTCTCTTTCTCCTATCGTTAATTTGTATTTATGGTGCGATGAATAGAGACTGTGTTTATGATCGATGGAATAAGCCATCGTAAAAGAAAGAGACAAAAAATGTAATATTAAAAATGATTTCCAGTTGGAAGAGCGTTGGCGTGCGGAAACAGCTTCGCACACTCTCAATAATCAAGTTCCACCCGGAAATAGGGCTAACAATTATTGGGACAATTTTAGAAGGTAAATATTTTCCCCTTACATTTTTGAATGTCTTATATCCTATATTATTTATTAATTATTTTAATATAAATTTATATTTTCATTATTATATATTTTTAGTCCACCGTTAAGTCGAACAAATTAATCACTATATCTTATATTAATTATTGATTTAAAAAATCAGTCTGCAGAAAACGAACTCGGTTTTTTGTCTGTCTCTCAAGTTATGCTAAACTATTTATTTTTATGATTAATGGTGGTGGTGGTTAATTTTTATCATTTCTATTTCAGATGTTAAAACGATAGGATTAGTTTATTTAAGTTTTAGTTTGTTTGCATAGAATATTTATTAGGGTAAGGATCGTGTGAATGCATGCGTTTGTTTTAAACTCATTTTTATAATTTTGCTGTTTTTACTTAATGTATGAAGTCGTCCACGTTTAGATTAACAGACAACAATGCTATTGCAAAATGATTATATGCACTTTGTTTCTTTTGTATTAATCCTGTTAGTGGTTAAACACTGACAAAATAATTACGAAATACGCTATCTAATTTGTATTTGATTTGAGTAGAATAACGTAACGTGTATAACATTCCTATTAGCTGACTGCAATCAAAGTATATTTTTATAGCAGAAAATTAATAGAAACTCTAAAAACGTAACAGCCTAACGGCGACAGTAAATTCGTTTGTTATTACAGTTACTCTCGCCAAAATCTCCTGTCAACAAACAGCAAGACGAACGCGGACGGCGTCTGTTCGCTTCCGCCTCTGGAGCGCTCGCAGAACTCGTTGCGAAGGGGCTCCGCCCAGGCCTCGCCCTGTGCCACGCCCAAGCGAAACACCAACGACCCTAGAGCCGAAGAACCCACGCGAAACCCGCAAGCAAACGTCTACGAAAGATCTTTGTCTTTCTCATCCGCCCCGGACGTCGTCAACCTTAATCAAAACGAAGACGCACCCGTCACGCGCCAGAACGACTCCGCTGCGAACATCAACAGGCAGGAGACCACCAACAGAAACCTTAACATTACAAACCCCATTCCCGAAATCATACAGTCTCATTCCAATCTCAATAAAAGGAAATCCAGCGCGAAACTACCCTCCAAAAATTCAGCCAATAGAAGGAACTATAATGTGCTAGAGTTCTCTCAAACCAGCAACATTAATATCGCTAGCACCTCTGAACCCAACGCGTCAACTAGCCACGAAATAGCCACCTCGAGGCTCTTCGATGTGCTCCGGGAAAGCATTTACTCGGAAGTCACAAATCTCATTGGTGTCAATGAATCTCACCCAGATTTCCTTATACAATTATTCAAGGAGCTCACATACATCAGCTCCGACCGTCTCAGGCAGAAAGTACTGCAAGCCATCCGACAAATATCACAATACAACGCGGCTATAGAGAACCAAACCGATTCCACGCAAGAGGAATACGCGATGGAAGCTGTCACTACCACGTCGACGGAACATGAGAATTATGACGCTCAAAATTGCCCACAGATAGACAGCAGAATCTTACGATTCCTGCTCGTGAAGAGCGAAGACGTGTTCACACCGGAGCTCTTAGAGACGTTTGTGAATATTGTGATCAATAATGCAAATGACAATAGACATGCTAAGAAGCTCCTCGATTTGCTGTTGAAGTATGAGGGGATGAGGGTTTGCGATGTCTCCAGCGATATTATAGAGAACTTGCCGGCTATGACGAGCTTTGAAGAGGACCACCATAGTGAAGTATCGGAGCCTAATCTGCAAGACGTTGCGGGATCTTTGAACCTGTATAGATCGAGCGACACTCAGTTGCATCAGATGAACGGGTGTTCATACATTTGGCCTGGACATGTTCATATGGACATCGATTCCACAGATACGAACAACAGTCAGGAAGGAAAATCTGATCTAATTACGTGTTCAGAAATACTGAATGGTGACTTGGCTGAAGCCGACCAGACGTGTCGCTCGGATGTAAGCGAGAACGCCGGAAACAGACAGGAAGAGGATGGCGGAAATGCGGAGGCTCTACCGGATGTCATCGACACGGAGGAAGTCACCCCTACAGAGGTAATACAACAAGTACTTTATTGTAGATGCCTTCCACTAATGAATTGTGCTGCTCGCTACAGCAGTAACTGATGTCTCTTGGGTTATTGTGGGCCTCAATTAGTGATACATTTGTCTATCCAATATACAAATTTAATTATGACCACTACTTATATATTTATTCAGTCTCAGCTCAAGGTATAGGCTTTATTCCTATTAAACACTTATAACCATTTTGCAGTTTTATACATGTATTTTAATCTAAATAAATATGAAAACTTGTTTCGCATTTTTAATTCTCATGAAGGATTAGTTATACATAATATTAGAGGTACAATCTTTATACTCTAAAATAAATTTAAATAGTTATTGTACATTACATTGAATTTAAAAATACATAACACAGCTATCTTAAGCTGCCTTTGAAAATATATCACATGATGTCTTCTAGTTTTATAAATCTGAAATCTTATTAAGCTTTATTAAACTGCTGCATATTTTCAAGGTTTCAGCATATTTTGCTCTACTTTGTGTATTGAATATAAATGTTAAAAAAAAGATCTCATATATAAAAGTCATATATCCTAGGGTAAAAATAAAAACAAAATACTTTATAAGTAGCATTTATTACAAATTATTATCAGGTACTTATATCACAGATAAAATTATATAAATTACACCATTGATTTCTAACTAAAAAAAAATTTTAATATTAAAAATAGCATATAAATTTGAATAATATTTGCATTAAAGGCTGAAGCAGAATGGCTCGGACTTGACCGTGTGCCAACAAGGCTGCATATGGAAGACAAATCTGAAAAACAGAAAGGTGATTTTAATAAATCATATTGATTAACCAAACACTCAAACAGCTAGCAGCTATATTGCTAGGTAGCATCTTAGTTTGAGTGACCCTGAAACAAACTTTAAATTAGTTCTTCAAAGGCTGCACCTGCAACAGAAAAAACATAAATATACTCATTATCATATTTTTCTTTCAGATTAAACATGGAAGTTTTTGACGATTCATTGAAATGTATTAAATATATTACTTTTTTGCAATCCTTGTCGCAACATAATTTATGTAATATTTATTTAGCATTAATAAAATATCAAAATGTAATCTGCTTTTAAATAAAAAACCTCCCTTTTCCTAGTTTACCTTTATTTAGAAAAAACATTCAAAATTATAATACTTGAAAGAATAAGTTTCTAGCTTAGCACATATAGTCTTTTATCATAGTCAATTATCACTGTTCAGTTTGAAAGTTTTAGTCACACACACTGATAAAAGATCCCGCCATGAATATGCCAATATAGAGTAGCCAATAATTCTTCCGAAGTAGAATCCAATTTCGAATTCTCGTTAGTCTCAGGTCCATGTTTTTTCATTGTTTGTACTTCTGCAGATAAAATTAACATTACTTAAAATCTGTTAATTTAATAACATTAAGTTTTAAAAATTGTACAGCATTTCTTTGTTTTTACAAGCTATAACATATGGACCATGAGACAACGAGAAATATCTGGATTGTTGTGGGTTGGACGCAGTAAACATGGGTTGTAGTTGGAAGTCGGTGGCACCATAACCTCTGAAATAAATCAAATTCTGTGATAGTGCGCCCTTTCATTTTTTTGAGCAAGTTACAACCCAACTTTTGTTGCTCTTCCTTGAAAATAAATAAATTACATAAAGCCATATAAAAGATATTACAAAACATTACATTTGAAAGCACATTTGTCAAACATTCTACTTGTGCAGCTTGTGGGCCAGTTTCACCCAAATGGCAATGAATACAATACAAGTTCAGTATAATAACACATTCAGGCTGCTATTGGGCTTGCCTAGATTCTGTAGTACATCGGGTATGTTTGCGGAGATGCAAACAGATGGTTTCAATGCTATCGTTTGAAAAAGAGTGGCATCGCTGATAAGTTGTATTTGGCATAGCTCTAATGGTATCCTGAGTGTATTGATATCAAAACACGACACCGAATTGGTGGTGGTATAAAGGTGGCGTTCCATTCATGCGCCACCCTAGTTTTTTTTTTAGTCTTACTAATCATAACTAACATAGCGCCTAAGTCTGAATTCTTACTTACTTATTAGTCTATTTATATATGGATCTCTGGTCTGTAATAAAGTTTTATTATTATTATTACTATATAAAATTTCAATGTATAAATATCTACATATTAGAGTTATTGTGCATGATTCATTAGACATTAACAACATAAATAAGTATTATTACAAAAACAATATTATATTAGTATAGTAATATAACAGTAGTATTTTTTGACTCAATTATGCATTTAATTATATTTTCTGTATATGACCTCATTAAGAATTTAAGATACTTGTATAAATGTTATATTCTCTTGATAGCTTTACAAATTAATATACCTATATAAAAATGGCGACATATTTTTTACTAAACATTAAAGTTATTTTATTTTACACTGATATAATTTTAAATTTTTATATTTTTAAATCATAATATAAAGTCACATGAAAAATTTTAAAAGATAAAAATTTTTATGATCTTTTCTTTAATTTTACTGTTTTTATTTTATAAATATAATTTTAAGACAATAATAATGTGAAATAAAAATTATATAATAATTAACAGCTACAATTACAATCAGTTTAATATGTTTATTGAATTATCGCTATAAATGATACAAGTATGACTAAATATAATCAATGGTTTTCTAGAGTTGGATTTCTACAATTTGTAAAAAGTTTCCAATGTAACATATCAATGAAATTTGAATAATAATTTGAAAATACAACTTAAAAATCAATAGTAGACAACAAACATATAGCTTTAAAAGAAAATGTTAGCAGTACCTATTGATCAAACTCAAGTACAGTATGGAAGCCTAAAAACTTTTTACATCTTGGAATTGTTGACTTATTGCTAATAACAATGACGAACAAGAAAAAGCAACAAAACTGAGCAAACCTGAAAGTATATTAAATTTATGACCTCCAACTTTATAGCATCCTCTGAAAAAATTTAAAATCATATACTATATTGAAGCCTCATTGAAAGACAGTGGAACTAATGAAAATAAACAATATTGAACAGGTTATTTCAATCAGACTCCAAGATAACCATTAACTTGAAATGCTTACCCTGCCGAAGTCGTTTACTGCGGGAATGTTCGTTTTCTTCAGCACATCTCTTTCTCGAGTTGTTGTCCATGACTGGCGGAATCTTCAATGGAGTACCGACATTGGTGGTAATCTCGCCCATTTCTGTATCTTGGATGGTTTCAGAACGATTACTGGAATTGTGATATCCGTAATAGCAGTTCGTTGATATGTGAAGGTTGCGACATTGACCCATAAAATAATTAGCATCACTGCAAATGGGTGCAGGCCGGATGGCGTCAAAATTATTTTTGGCATCTTGCATATGGTAAAAGTTAATACTGCTTGCAGGCATTTTAATGCACTATAAGTTACTTAGTTTACAACTCAACACTTTTAAATTCAATCTAAAGCAAATGCAAGTGGCAACAGGTTAAGTGGAAAAGCGTTGGTCCAAAATCTAAATAGTTACTAATCAGTAATCTCTTCTTTACTTTGTTTGATGTTTGTTGTCTGTTAATTTTATAGGATTAACGATATTCACTACAGACAACAGTCAACAGACTATAGAAGAAATAGTCAATACTCTACAGACTACACAGACGCGAATTAACTCCCCTGACCTTCCAACAGATTACATTTTTTTCTAAATATGGAAATTTCAAGCAAAGGAAAAAATCAACTCCGATGGGGCAGCCCAAAACGTCTGAAAAGGCTTTATTGTCTGAATGCTTTTTGTAAGGGGATTAACTACCTACTAAGTAGATAATATTTTAAGTAGTTGTTACGCGATGTAACCACACTGTGTTTAAGGTTATGTCGAGGTTGCACGGTGTGCTAGGCTGCGCGCATTTTGAGAGGTGCAGTAATATTCCCTGGGAATTTGGAAAATAATATCCCTAAGAACCGCACTCTGTATTTGCAAGACCTGTAGAAGAGTAAAATGATTTCAAATACCTTTTGCAGAAGTTTTTTCGCACTCGGCGATTTTGCTGATATTAAGGCTGAGTATTCACTAGACCGCCCGTAATCTGGAAATAAAACTTTAATTTCATTAGTATGGAAGAGTTTCTCGAATTTGCAGACGTTGACTGTCGAAGAAACTTCCTGCCAAAAATTGATATAAAAACAAATTTAAATCACTTCTTGCTATTCCAATTTAATTTCACTACGGTACTCAGAAATGGGGTATTTCATGAAAAAGAGCATAGGATTTCTTTTTAAAAAATATAAATAATTCAGCCAGCCCTGAAAGCGCCTTAAGAATTTGAATACTTTACACTCCAACGTCCTTTAAAACTTTTAATTCTATCTGTCCCATGGGCCGTTGTGTGGTATGGAAATTGGAAACTAGGTCGGGACCAATTTTTAAGACGGCAGATATCATGTGTCGATTAATGAAGGAAAATAATTTTTCAGCTCCATCGCCCTATAAACGATAAAGTTATACTTATTGGGCAGCTGTATTTTTTTTGGCCATTTAGATTTTTTTATAAATTCTATCAATTGCTCAAGGTTTCCTAGAAATTTTGGATACAACATTCTAATTCCAGCGGTTTCTCCAGACCACCCGGACCTAGAGGGAATTCACAACTATGATTGGTATCACTGCCCCAATTAGCTGATCAAAGTTTGTATGAGAACCCCCGCTCTATCAGTAATTGGAAACCGGGAGACCTGTTTTCGATAAGTCGATGAAATACAAGACCAATTACCAAATTTCAGCTATAAAGATACACAGACGGCGATTGGGCAAAATAGCGGGTCCCTTATTTTTTAGATGGAGTTAAACTTTCACTCTACCAAACTGCCTCCACTTTTTAAACCCAAATTTGGTAGGCGACACCATTTTGGTGGAACGTTGAGATTTTTTCGAATCTTCAGACCCTGGAGCTTATAAATTAGAATAAAATCAAAAATTAAATGAAAAAATTAAAAAAAATTAGATAAAAAAACTAACTACATATTTACCTGCAGTATTCTGGATTAGGTAAAAAAATTAATAACACAGAAACCACAACTAAATTAAATAAGTTATGTGCGAACCCTACACGCTATAAAATGATTTTCGCTGACGAAGGAGGTCACCGGCGTACGTTCGATATCGTACTTAGTTTGCCATTGTAATAAGCGTCGCGTCCTTTAAAAGGAGTGTATTAATCTGTAGTCTAAATTTCATAATAATTTTTTTGGAGTGCACGCGGCGGCGGGTGAAAAAAAATATGTTAAGGAAGCTAGAAACACATTTGTAATTACAAAAACCTCGATAAAATTGCTTTGTAAAATTTAGCCCGCACCTATAACTATGCCTCTTAAAATAAGTTTGAACCGTCTAATTTTAGAGATAGATGATATACCCAGAATAGCATTTACACTAAATTTAGCATTTAATTTTGTTTAAAATGCTGACCATAAGAGGTTACCATTGAAATATAAAATTATTGCCATATTTAAAATAAAATATCTGTTACAATTATTTATTCTTATAAAGATTATGCATATGATAAATGAGTTATAAAAATTGTAATCTTCAAATACACAATTTGTAAATTCATATCTATAAAAAAACATTAATAATGATATAACATTATTTAACAAAATATAGCTCTGTGTTAGTCTGTTCTCTCTAAATTTAGTTCATTGTAACAACAGAATACGGTTCTCGTTATCTCTAAAATAATTTTAGAGAATTTTTTTGAGAAGAGAAGAGAAGGTTGTACATCAGAATTGCCACCAATGTATATGAAATAATTCTCGCAAGTGCAAATGTTGTGTCAACATTGAAATTCAGCCGACTTTGAAGTTTGAAGTCTCTTTGAAGATGACATTTTCTCATTGGTTTCGGCTTATTTTGGACAATAAATAATTATTTTAACGTAGGTTTTTAAGTCATTCATGATTTAATTTTTATCTAATTTAAAAGAGATCGTCAAAGTATATTTTTTAAGTAGATAGTAAGGTAAAAACATATTGAAAAGATAAATGTAAAGTGTTTATCAAAGGATATGTGACGAAGAGATGCAAAATATTTCATTGAACATAACAAGTTGAAATTACACCAAAACATCAAAATGATTCCATTCGCAGCTGCAGTTTTCTGTAGAAGTGCAGGCAGTCGATATTCCCAGATAAGGAATTCTACATCATTTTATTTAGGCACATCTCGAATTTTTAGCAAAGTTAATTTTAAAATAGAATATACTACTAAAGTTATAAGATACGTACACGTTTCTGCGTTTAATAACTGCAAAAGTGAGGTGAAAAATTCGCAAGAACAAGAACACACCAAAGAAAACGATTCACATAAGGTGACTGAGGTCATTACTAAAAGTAAAGATAAGATAGTTGTTAAGACTGAGACTGATGAGAGTAAAAGAGTAACAAAGGTGACAATAGAAAAGCCGAAAGATGCAGTGACTTCTTCTCAGACTGTTGCACCTCCAGGTAAATTTTTCAGAAAATGTGTCTAATAATTTCATATATATTATTATACCAATTATTGAAAAATAAGATATAATTTTTTAATTTCAGCAAAAAAACGCCTCCTCATTGATTTTTCTGCATCTTATACTGAAAGAAATTTTATTACACCAATGAGAGCCATGACTGAATATCTATTAAAACAGTCTGATCTTGAGTCATTACCAAAAGTATTGAGGAGGTCCCCTTATGAATCTGAACCACCAATTACTGTTTACTACAGAAAGGATGTTGAAGCCAAGGCCATTGAAGTAAGTTTTGTTTATGAGAAATTAAACCACATCACTAATTCAAGATTATACTTTATTATGTATGTATATTGTAGACCAAGACAGCATGTGAAATATGAAATCTTTATTGGTGTCATATCTATAACATAAGTATTTCCCACTCCATTCTCTAATAATAGATGAAGTGGCCAGCCACATTTATACATACTTAGTAAATATAATAATTTTGAATTATTGAGTAACCAATGTTTCAATTACTTATGTAATATTAATTCTATATTGATTTTGGTATGAGCATTTTGTAACATTCTTTGCAAATAGTTTACTTCTGATGTGTTTAAATAAATATATTATTATTTTATTTGTAAGATGTAACTGTGTAAATACATTTGGTCAATTCAGTCCTTAAGTGAGTAATATAATATGATATCATTGGTAGGTGTGGGGCTCTAAAGAAAGTTTGGAAAAAGAGCTTTTGAGAAGAGAACTAGATAGAAGGAGATATGAGCAAGGTAGAAGCTTTTAAGTATAATTTGAATGTCCTTATAATTATACAGTGTTCAGTAACACAAAAATTTATCTTTTGCAGATGTTTTTACTGTTAAACGTAGATTGAGAAATTATAGGCGAGAAATGGGACACAAACGATTAAAACACGGAGTTGAAGAAATGGGTCTGAAGACAGTATCAGGGCGTGTTGTTCTTACCGCTGTGGGCATGTAAGAATACTATTGCTTCAATATTTGTATAAGTATTAGTCAAGTTATGAACAGTCTACTGAGTAATCGGTCATGTTTCTATCTTTAATGTCATTTTTAAACTTTTTATTTCAGCAACGGCTGCAATTTTATTTTCAAGCTCTGTGCATGGTTATACACTGGCTCACATAGTTTATTTTCGGAGTGTATTCATTCATTGGCAGACACCGTTAACCAGTTAATTTTGGCATATGGGATACATAAATCTGTGCAGGTTTGTAATTTATTGATATAAATACTATACTTTTGCAAATGCTGATATTATTGTAAGATAGCTGAGTATTATAATATAGGAAAATGCATTTAAATAACAAATAATTGTCTACTTAAAAATTAGTATGTATTACATAATTGTGGATATGTGATTTTTGTTGATATTAGTTTTCAATCAAAAATCTATTTTGGCAGTGAACATACACAACTCACTCGGCCTATACATACATAATTAGAAATTTACAAATATTGTAACATTTAAATAATTTGAAGGCCCATAATGGTAGACACATTTTTATAAGATATGTTTTGACCCTTTTCTAGCTCCATTGGTCGGACCTACTTTTGCGTGTTCATCAATGGAATGTCCGTTTGATTCTGTAGTATCCAATAGGAATGGAAATTATAAAAACATATATATGTTAATCGCTTTAATTAATATAATTGTTGATTATTAATTGCACTAGTATTTCCTGATATAAGCGCGTTCAACTAATCAAATAAAAGTACTTTTCTGCTTTATTAAACTGGTTTAATAGGACATATTTTGATGATTTAAAAATACCATGCGTGGAGCGCGACATTAATTATTGCAAAAAGAATTTACATCCAAGTCATTCATATAGTGACTTTACTATTATTGTAATAATACATTATGGTACTAGTGTGTAACATTGGTGATTACCTCCGAGGCGCCATTGAGGTCTTAAGAGAGCTGAGGATCGAATACTCATTTAATTTAAACGTTGAAAACGAGTTGTGAAAAATGTTATGTTATGGCGGGAAAAAAATAATCAGTTTTCCGACGCGCCCGCATAGCAATGGGTCACAGACTAGAGGGATAAGCTTTTTTTTATTACAGAGAAAATTAAAGTTATATACACATTAGTGGAAGTTATTTATTAAACACATTCAAGTTAAAATTCTCTATTTCAATAAGAAGTTGCATGATATGAGCAAGCAATAAGAACTAATTTATATTTTCTATTGAACGAGATTTTTTTTAAGAACAAAGCAACTCAACCAATAGAATTTAAAATAAATCAAACTTACTAGGGAGTTATAGAAGTTTTTAGTCTCAGTTTGATTATGGGTGTCATTGTGTGCCTAATTGCGGTGACCATAGAGCCACTTTATCAGCAAGAGTGTTGAAAAATCTTATATTTAAAATTCTCGTGTGACTGATTCTCATGAAACTTTGTGAGTGTATTGAGTAGGTCTGAGAATCGGCCAACATCTATTTTTTATCCCCCTAAATGTTAAGAATAGTCCACCCCTAAATTTTATTTTTTAGACAAAATTTTTAGTTTCCATTTTTTATGATACAAAATACAAAAATACATATAATTCTAAATTTTAACCCTTCTACGATCAACCCTTATTTTTTATTTATTATTTGAAAATTGAAATCACATGTATGGCAAAACAACGTTAGCCGGATCAGCTAGTTGTTTATATAGAATTGAACTGGTCGACCCTTGTTGAAGTCGAATATATAATTTTACTTATTGGTAAAGTCAGATTGCAGATCCGGACCACCCGTATGGCTACACCAATATGAGATATGTATCATCTTTGATTTCTGGTGTGGGCATCTTCTGTGTGGGCTGTGGCCTTTCCTTCTATCACGGCGTCACCGGAATACTGGACCCACAACCGCTTCATGACTTCTATTGGGTATGTCAACTTTGAGTATGAGTAAATTTAAATTTCCAGTATGTTATATATGATATATAAAATTAAGATGTTTTCTTATACATTTGTGATTCTTTCTATATGTATGTTTATATTATTTTAGTTATATACAATTTTGTCGTCACTGATATCTGAGCGTTTTTAATTTGTCTACACGTACAAATAAGAAACAGATTATTATTAGGCAAAATATATTTAGTAGTTTAAGCTTAAAGTTTTACATTGATTCGGAGAAAGCTATGTAAACTATGTTTTATTGAATTTGACAAATTATTAACCGATTTCAACAAACGTTACTTAGAATCACACTTTAGTGCTAATAAGTGACAACTATTAAATCCTTAATTGTTTTAAAGGCGTACTTCGTGTTGGGCGGCGCCGTGGTGTCAGAAGGCGCCACGCTAATGGTAGCTTTAAGCGCGATCAGAAAAGGGGCGAAAGAGGCAAACATGTCCTTGTATGATTATGGTATGCTAAAATTTTAATAGAAATGTTTTGAAGTAATTTTTTATGTATACGCTAATAGAAACTACTTTGTATTGAAAAATGTTTGTGTTGGATGACTATACATTATCCTACTTACTAGTACATTATTACTGTATGCAGTTATATCCTTTGTTTGGTTTTATAAAACGTTTTGTGAGAAGGTTCTAACCATTGAATATGTTACAAATGCTACATGCATATATCTCTCTTCTTTTAAGAAAGAGACAGAAGAGTCTGTTTAATTTGAGTCGTTTTCCGTTTTTCTTAATAGGGATGAATTGCAGAGACAAATCATTCAAAAAATTACGTACTAGCCTAGAGAAAGACTAATTAGTAATTAACATCTAACTTAAATTGCTAATATATAATATATATCATTAGTGTCTGCACGATCCATATCGTACATTAAGCAGTTTTGGTATTTTAAAGGGTCAGCATTTTGGACGCGCCCGCTTCTTTATTTAATTATTCTATAAAAAGTTTAGTTCGCATCGATTAATCAAGACGATCGCGCGTTCTCGCACACCCACATCATAGGTTATTTCATCAAGTAAAAGAAGTGTCAAACAAGGACACAACATATAATTAATTGTATCAGACGTTATTTTGCGGAAGTCCATAGTTCAAAATCTCAATAGACCAGTATGAAAACAGTACTCCGCGAAAAACCCACAACCACTCGACGCACGTTTCGCTCCGACACCGGAACATCATCAGGAGATGTTGCCTCTACGGACAGCGTTCGATGAGTCAAACTCATTCTGCTGCTTTCATACTGGTCTATTGAGATTTTGAAGGACACAAAAATCATTTCATCAAGTGAAAGGAGTTTATTTATTATGACCTACCAACTAAATGTACAATTATTAATTCTAATTAAATTAACTTAAACATATTTTTTGTACATCTAACTAATGGTGGGCACTGAGTTGCTAAAAAGTTCACTAGCTTTAACACAAAAAAAATGATAGCAAAGAAAGTGTACCGAAATGAAATGTTAAACGTGGAAGCTCTGACTATACTACTGAGAGTTTAGTCTAATCAGAGCCTCCACAAAATTTTCTAATTTATAGATGGCCGCTGTCATATCAATACTTTCTTCACTTTACAAAGAATTGTATAATCTTAAATTAGTTGAAGTGGTGAAACATCCATAGTTAGTTCTTGAAAAATCTAATACAAGGGGAGTGAGCAACACATTAAACGAAGTCACAAAACGCCCGCGACAGAAGTGACGGAGTTGTCAATATCCTTTATAGTCCTTCGAGTTATTATATCATGAAGTCATCCTTTTTATCGTCATTATCATCATTACAGTCTCAATAATACCTGACACTTTTAAAGTGTATTTAAAATGTTTAAATGTAATCATAACTAAAGACGCTAGTATTTTTTCAGTGATGCGAAGTTCCGACCCTTCCGTTAATGTGGTGTTATTCGAGGACACAGCCGCTGTGGCGGGCGTGATAATCTCCGGCAGCTGTATGGCAATATCACAATATACTGGCAACCCTTTGCCGGATGCAGTGGGTTCGTTGCTTGTGGGAACACTTTTGGGAGGCGTCGCGTCCTTCATCATACTGAGTAATGTTGGCGCGTTGGTTGGAAGGTGAGTGCTAAGTTTGAAAGTTTGATAATAACGGACACATTTTTGCGCCTTGCAGAATAATTTTTTTAGAGTTTGGGATAGCGTTTTAAGATCTATTTTATATATAATTTATTTTGCTTTTAAGGTAAGGTGTTTGTAAATTTTAACACTGATTGCAAGAGGGGTTGATTCTTGATTTTTTGAAGAGTATTGAAATTGATTTTACGTTCATTAAATTGTTGCGTATTTGATTTAATATATTTTTTATGCCCGCCTCGTCTGGTGTCCTCGTGTACATAAAACGTATTATTATTTTGTGTTTCACATACATAACAATATCTATCTATGTAGTCTATCTTACTTTGTCTCTGTTTAGCTATTGAATTGCATTTCTTAATATTATATATATAAATCTCCTGTCACGTTGTTTGGCCGCGATGGGCTCCTAAACTACTTAACCGATTTTAAATTAAATTGGCACACCGTGCGCAGTCTGGTCCACCTTAAGAGATAGCTTAGATCTTTAATTATAGTCGAAATTTTATTTTGTTGCAAATTATTTGTCTATAATTAATTAACAGTCTCCAAATATTCTAACCGATGTCGATACTTTTCGACTGGGTTGAGTAAGTAATCAATAGATGGCACTGCTATGGTAAACCGACAAACGTGTCATATAAGCTACAATTCAATATCATAATTACCACCTTTTATTGAGGCTAAAGTATAAATTTAATTTGTAGTAAACGAAATACCGTGAAATTCTGATTCATTTGCTGAAAACATCTCTTGTGTATACATTTTGGTTGACATAGGTCTATCCGCCAAGAGCAACTCGATGAGATAAATAGTGTACTGGAGAGAGATTTCATGATCCGAGCCATACATGATGTCAAAGGAATTGATATTGGAAGCAATCTTATTAGATATAAGGTAATTGCATCCCGTCTTTAACACAAAATATATCCCCGCAAAAATCTATATAGTTTTTGTTTGTCTTGAATTGAAACTGAAAATTTAATTTAATTAATTAAAAAGAAATAACTTAGTAGTCATAAAAACAAAATTAGTCGTTTCTAAGGTTTTTATTTTGAAAGAAAAAAAAATGTTTAAAAGACTTAGTTTTAATAAATAGGGCTAAATTAAATTGCTTTGAAAAGGGTTTCATATTCTAGTTATATTTCTTGATTATTATTTCAGGCGGAAGTGGACTTCGACGGTAGAGCACTCACCCGATCTTATTTGGAGAAACATGATCTCAATACATTATTAGAAGTGAGTATTTAAAAAAAAATCAATGTAGTGCCTTTCACAAAACAAAAAAAAATATAAAAAATTATTCTATAAACTCCGTATAAACATCGTTTTTTTTTTATAAAATCCATACGTTGGATTTTTTTTCTTCAATAGGCATAAATGAGAAAGTATTGAAACTTAAGACTGCGAGAAGTACAATATATTTTTTTAATATTTGTCCAAAACACTTTATAAATGTTTTAGTTTTTTTTATAAATTTGTGTTTTTTAATGATTTTACCTTATCAGGATATGAAGAAGATACAAACTATAGACGACGTGGAAGCTTTCCTTCTGAAGCACGGAGAGAACATCGTGGACATGTTGGGAGGAGAGATTGATAGGATAGAATTGAAATTAAGGGTGAGTAATTATAAGCAAAACCGAAGTCTTTATAAAATGTTTTAAATTCAGAAAATAGTCATAACAAGTAGGTCTCAATGGACGGCTCCATTTTTGTACTTGGAGAAATTTATATGGAAACCAGTTCAATTTAAAATGATATTTTTTACTATTCGATAATTACAATACACTTAAGAAATTGTTTTTTTTTTATGGGACAGGAGGTACTTACTAGTTAAAACCTTGCCAGCGTAAATTATTCATTACCGTTCACAGAGGTTTCACTCGTATTCATTATTAAATCAATTCATAAAGTTGTTCAATCTACGGTGTAAAATGTGCGACTGGGTAATTTTCATTTTAAATTTCATTAAAATAGATACAGTGGTTCGGGCATACAGACTTCATAAATTACAAAAATAAATAAAGTGTTCTTATTGATGTTTTGGAGTCGAGATAAGTTAGTAAGTTAGTGGTGGACATGATTTTCAATTTTTTTTTTTTCAGAAAAAGTTTCCACAAATAAGACACTGCGATTTGGAGATTTTGTAGAGGTTAGAAAATATATAGGCATTTGAAAAATTAAAACAAATGTTGGATAGCTGTTTTCCTTCTGTTTCTGTTTGCTGTTCTTATATTGTTTTAAAAATATTCTGCGTTCGTAAAAAGGAGTGTTTCAAACTTGAATTAGCAATTAATAAAAGTTATGGTGATTTTGACACTTGACAGTCTCAAATACTGATAGAGATTGGCAAAGTATTGTTAAATTATGATAGAGATACCCTTACCATGAACATACCGACATTATAAATATGAAAAACTTGCCTCGAACAATTTGGTTGTCAAAAAAGTCAAGGTAAGTAAACCGGCACTCAAGAACCAATGACATCCAGCCAGATAGCAAATTTGTATAGAACATTAAAATCAAAAAACCATTGAGGCTAAAACCAACATTACACTGTTTTATAGCCATAGCTTTTTCGTTTAGTAGAAAAAGTGGCAAAAACTTGGATACTTCCAATGTTGTTTGAGTTGAATTTATGCGTACGATACTGGCGCATACGATACGGTCGTTGTGCTAAAGCTATACCGGTTGCGTATTATAAGTGCTTCAACGTTATTTAAGATTTCTTACGTTTATTTACAATGTATAATTTAGGAATAATTCCTATGAAAACCACAAAAATATTATAAGTATTAAAATATCTTGTGAAAAAATTATACCAGTGAAAACTCGAATTTGTTTAAAAAACTACAAAAAAACAATGTCAAATCAGCAGAAAATCGACGACTTCTCTTCAGACTTGTCAAGCTACCGCGTTATTAATTATGTAAATTTAATCATTTAGACTCTGTGGTTGGTATTCCAAAATGTCGTTTCGATCACATTTGTCAAACCGTCTATGATATTTGTCTGTGCTTAAAGATTTTTGGAATAGGACCTATGAATTAGCTGTAATATTTTCTGTGATGTTGTAAATGCTTTATTGATAAGTATAACTTTAGCTTTTAATTTATGCTAACTGTACTATTATGTAAATAAATCTGTTGCAGATTATCTTGGTTTTATTTTTTCGGTGTCATTATCACCCGCGTTATTACCATCCGGAAATGATATCTTCTAATCCTAAGAGCAATTCTTTTTTGTAAAGTCATGCGATCTTCTGACCTAAAACTCAACACGGGACATCAGTGTTAGTTATCAGGATATAATCGTACCTAACTGGTTATCTATATATATATATCAAACAGTATAGATTTTTATGAAATTTAGACCTAGTTTCTAAGAAATCTGTGGATAAACAAAGTTTAACCCATGTGCTTAATTAATTGTTAAGTTGAACAAAATCAAATACCTTTAAGTCGACGACATGATATTAATATTCAAAAACATAGTTACTCTGTCTTTCAATACAAATTGTAGAATAGTTATGCTGTATTAAAAGAATATGGTTTCGTTATTTATTTGTACAAACAATAGTCCAACGTCAATTGTGAAAGCTAAAATCTTATCTAATGTTTTTATTAAATAGTCAGTTCTTCTCTTTGCTTCAAAATTTATAATATCATCACAAATGCAAAAATATTTTACTTAGGAGATAAGTTATTATATGGTCCTTAGAAGCCTTATATGTTTACTAGTACGAAGTACTATGTATCCAAAGCTTTGTTTGGGAGATTCCTCTTTAAAATATAACTACACAAGGAATGGTCGGAAACAAAAGCAGAAATGTAATAACAAGTATGGTCCATTCTAATGTCTTTTGTCTTGTGTGAAAAAGAAATGTTTAGATTGAAAGCTAAATTACCATCATAGGTACAATAAAGATTGTATTAAAAATAAAACAAACATTCAAGTAATAATTTATTTTATATAAAAATAATAACTGAATTAGAATTAAACTTACGAACTTGAGTCATTAATAAAACAATGGCTATAGAAAAGTTTAATGATATTGATACATACTCGTTCCGGTGTTAGTGTTCTGCGGTTACAATGGATGGATTTTTTAAAGATATTGTTGAAATTATTAAAGCTTTTGAACTGATACAAAATAACATTTGTTAGAATGGAATATATATGCTAAATGCAATTAATAATCTTCAACCAAACAACATAATGTAAAAGCAACATTGTTTCTGACACAACAAAAAAACACTACAATTTTTTGTGTAACTCTATGGTCATAAGTTATAACACAGTATCGTCTTTTGCATGTCAGTCAGTAAAAAAAAATTGCATTATAATATATACTTAAAAATATCACAAACAGATTTTAAATGCTTAGTTAATCTTATATCTTGTTTTTTATCATGGCTGGTAAAAATTTAAAAATGATTTACAACAAAATGTACTAAATGTAATTTCGGTAATAATGAATTTTTCAGGATCTAAAAATCAATTATAAAAGCGATTAATCATTTGTATGCTTCTAAACAAAGATCAGACTGTAGGTGTTTTTACATAATTTCTTTTTTGGCCAACATGGATAGCAACATTAGTATAGTTTATGGCAACATTTTCATATACAGGGTTTAGTCTGTGGTAGACATAGATTATAATGTGCGGTTTTGTTCCAAAAGTCGGATGTTTTCCACCCACACCAGCCTTTGCTCAGGACGGTTTGTAGGTCGTCGGCGCCGGTATAATGGGGGTCTAAGATCAAATAGCGCGTCTCGTTTTTCTCTTCATTATACTCTACGCCAATAATCGTATGAGCTAGTACACCTCCACCTAAAAAATATTAAAATTGATATGTCTATAACGGTCATTAATTAGCCGACATGTTTATGATTAATATATAAATTGTTGTATTTATTTGGACAAAGGAACTATTCATGTTAATATTAGGATAATATAGAACTTATTTATATCAGTTTAAAAATATTTGAATTATATATTAATTTAGATGAATACAACTTTATTATGTCAAGATCAAAAACTTACTAAAATATATATAATTAAAAAAAATTGCAACAAATTGTTATACAGTCTCACCTATCATGATTGGACTCCCATGATTTTGGAAATGATGAATCAACTCCGGAGTATAGGTCAGCAACTCCGATCCAGTATTTGCAAAGAGAATTCTTGACTGTACTCCAATAAGTGTGTCCAAACAAAACATGACTTCAGTGGAACCAATCCATTGCTTAGAACCTACAAAGGAGGAGGGCTTATCCCCAATTTTAACAAGGCACTGCTGAATTTCTTTGTGAGTAGGTACTTCTATGGTACTGTATCCTTGATACCTGAAAAAAAAATATGTATTAGGGCAGAATCCTAAAATAGCAATTTGAAATTTCATCATTTATGTTACACATAGTGAAAACTTCTGCATATTTATCTTTATTTAATCAAAAGTAAATACTAACTGATTCATTTTCGCATTCTGTATCTGTATGTTTTTTTATTATCTTAAATGTAATAATAAGTACCTAACATTTTAATTTATCTTACTACTTTTATTAGTTTTACTTCATATTATGTAAAATTTAAATAACGCAGCATCATTTTAATATAGGACTATAAAAGAAACAAATCACTCTAATAATTTTTAACTCTGCTTCAAACTAAAAAAATCCAAATTCATAAAAATGCTTTGGGTTGATTAAAGGCTCTTAAAAATATACTTACTTAAACCAAGAGAAAATGGTCTGCATTGATCGGTATGCACAGCCCCATCCATCATCATTAAAATTATCCTGCATATAATGGTAATACAGGTATTTTCCACGGATTGTGGCAATTTTTCCTCTATTCTGCGGTGCAATTGCTTCATGTGGGTTTATTAGCTTCGTGCTCTTGAATATATATGCGTTCCCCCGCCTGAAGATTGGTCTAGTAAGTGGCAAGTCCAACTGCTCATGAAGTGATTTCCTTTCTTTTTCTACAAAAATTGGCACAATTACTATGTGTCTTGTGTTAAATCATAAAAACTCAATGGTCACAATTAAACAATTCTAACAAAATCACTTTAAATCTGTTTACTAAATTTTTTTAATATATAGATTGCATTACAAATAATATTTGTATTGGTAAGTAATTATGTCCACCGATCTCTAAATAACGCTAACAAGGCAAAGGATTAACTAGGTAAAAGATTATAACGTACCCATGCTTTCATCAGGTATTCCTTTAGGCACAACTCTAGTGATGAAATGGCCTATTTCCGGTGATAAATAGTGGAATGTCTCTGGCAGTCTCAAGCCTGCCCCATCACCAATACCCTCTTGGCCTGAAATTATAAATACCATTCCGAAACCGTTAGAAAAAAACATTACATTCATTAAATAACTATCACTTAACTTGTAATTGTTGAAATCAGAAAATGGACAAGGATACTTTACAATAGTCATACGGTTAAAATTAATTTGTGAACTTTGTATACAGACTATTAAAGTATAATAAAGATTTTCCTTTATTTTGTTATAATTCTCAGATTATATTCCTATTTAGCAAGGCATTATGTAATATTATGTTTATTTTTATCAAAATGCATTGATACAGTTTTAGTTTTCATGGAAATTGGTTGAGAGTACTTTGAGCACTTATTGATTCCTCATTATTAAGGATTAAGAAATTCACACCAAAATAAAAGTATGTACATGTATTTTGAACATTGAAATAGTATTTGAAATATCTGTTATAACATACCTAATTGCTCTATGAGGACAGTTTCCAGTAGCCTAAGAGATCTGCATGTTGCCTCAACTAGTATACTGTATAACTCTGACAATTTTGTGTTTCTATGAATCATGGCTATTGTATCTACTCTTAGCGGCATACTTATACAAAATGCAGCTGAAAACAAGACAAATGATAATGAAACTGTATTGATATCTAAAAATAAGTAACTTTATCATTAAGTTTATGTTTTTCACTTTTCAATAAATACACAAAGCCAGTCTTTTAGACCAAGGGAAATTTTTGTTAAGAGATGATCCTGGAAGTTCAAAATTGTGTCTCACTTTAGCATTTAAAATTATTTTGTCTTTATTAAGTAAACATCATTGTTTCTATCCCAAACCCAGGTTACTATATTAACCAGTGATTTGGGTTTGTAACAACAACTGATGAACTGGAAGTTATCCTAAAGTAAAATATATCTTAATAATGCAATTTTTTTTACTTACGTTTTCTTTGTGTTGTCATCATTTTAACAGCTGTCTTTACAAGCTTATCTGATAAAATATCTTTTGTTGCTTTCATTACTAAGTTGACAGAAACCGGTTCCTGAAAATATATAATTCAATTATGTAAGATCTCTCAAACTAAGCATGGGATTGGTTTAATTGTATTAACTGTTATTATATATGACATAAATAATTATGTTTTTAGAAAATAATGGATTTTAAATCATGCCCTATAAATCTATATACTTACAACATTATTAATATTATATTTCTTCTTTTTTGAAATTTGCTCTGGGCTCCAAGAATCAACAAGATCCCCTATATTTGCCTCAGTACTTGTTCCACTAACACCAACACCAGAAGCATTTCCAAACAGATATACAGAACTGTCATTTATTTGAAATGATACCTGACCGGAAGCTATCTGAAATAAAAATTAATTTATTTAATATGATAACATACTTTAACATAAGATCAATCAACATTTATCAGAATAATTATTATTAAACATTGTTCTTTAGGATTATGAAATACAAAATTGTTATAGTTATATTTCTATTTCAGACAAACATAAGTTTATCATAAGTGTAAGTGTAGTAGCTTAAATAATTTTAAGAAAATTATGTGAATATGCTGAAAGAGTTTGCATATGCATTGAAATTCTATTACTAGGTATTCATAAATATTATTTTTATTATGCTCAGTTACTAATTGAATGAAGCACAGTACTTCAACTTTAACATTTTAACAATAAAAAAGACAATAATCACCTTCTTCCTTTTACTTTGAAGTATAGTTTTTACACCAGATATAGTGGCTTCACATGACAAAGGAAGTATTGTGTTTAATCTTACATGTAGAAATTGTTTCCAGAGATCCTCATTTTCAAACACATCATAACTTGTTTCCTCAAACTTCTCATGAATCAAAAAGTGTGCTTTTATTTCCTTATCCTTATTTATAATTAAAAACAAGGGATTATCCGTAATATCAACATCCTGTAATTGTAACCAGAAGTAATACAATAAAAAATAAATGTTCTAATTTCTTAAAACTATTATAAAACATGTTACTTACTTGAAGAATTTCTTTAGGTTTAGAGTCTAAAGTTGTTGTATCACAAAATTTAAATACGCCACATAACTCAACTTCAGCAGGAAGATTCAACAGTAGTTGACTGTACTTTTTCTTTTCATTTTCAAAGAATTCTAAGCTGAATCCAATGACCAGCAAAGTTGCATCGTACATGAGACCGTACAAACAACCTGTAGTTTCACATGTTTCAGTCTTTAACAACCTCTGAAATTACAGTACTTATATTTAATTATAGATTACAATTACAACTAACAAGTATATTTTTATTGGGTTTACGATTTAAGATGACGTAGTAAAAAAAATATTTTTCAGATAAGTAATTTATGATACATAAATTTTAACCAACATTTTTAATTTAGAAATGTTTAATTATATTACAGGACTTTAGGCCTGATAAAGTTAAATATGTTTTAATTCTAATTTATTACCTCAATTACATATTTTGATATTTTGAGACGTGGTGACATTTTATTTGTTTAATGTTGCCATTTGTAATTTCGTAACCATTAAATGTAAACAATTTATTACGTAGAGACTAGGGCTGCCAGTCTAGCATTTATTACAAATAAGTTTCACTTATATTATTTTCGTTGGTTTAATTTGCAAGTAATTTTATGCACATTATAAAAAAATCTGGAATTTATCTTTATTTTACACTGATCCTTCGATTACTTTAAAATTATAGAGGGATTATAGAGAAAATCGTTAATTTGTATGAAAATGATACTTACTAGTGTCAATTCTGATAGACAATGAAGTCTCAAGTCCAAACTATCTTTATTAGAAAAGAACTAGTTTATTTCCAAGTCTGCATTTATTATGAAATGAGTTTTTTTTTTAAATATAATTCTTCATAGAAATGAGTTTTAAGTTACACAGAAGTAAATTTAGCAAATATCTTAGCATTTTTTATACAGGTAACCCAGTTATATTTCTTTTGTAGTGATGAATGATGATTATTTCATAATGTTCTGACTTCTGAGTTCTAAATGTATTATTTCAGAATTGATGTTCATATAGTGTTTACACCACTAGATTGATAATAATAGGATCTGTTAATAGTAAGTAATAACTAATATCTACGTATAAATTATTATTTTTCATTTGAAAAGAATTAAAACTCGAAGTATATTTTTTTGTTTACATATTAATATTTTTTTTAATGATCATAAAATATGAGAAAGCATAGAACTACAATTAGATGAAATTGAAAAAAATCTGAATCAAAAAAATAAATCGAAAATTGGAATCTACATCAAAGACTTTTGATGAGTAAATGAAATGCTATACATTTGAAATGACTTAAAAAGAATTAATATGATTATTGTATTGAAAATTTAAGTTTCTTTCACAGATGTAAGTGAGTCACGGAGAAGTAATAGCAGTATATTTTAATAAAAAAAATGAATTCAAACTCTTACAAAGCATTAAAATCTCACAGTTTCCATAATAAAGATGAACCTGGAAAACATATTTTAAATATAACAAAAGAAAATGCTAATGTATCAATAAGGCATTTAAAAACAGATAGGAAAGTTAGTATTGAATCTCTGCAAATGGAAAAAAGCGAAACAAAAATGATCAAACATGGGTTTATCTGGAGTAAAAAACTTATCATTATAATTGTAGTTGCTCTTGTTTTGTTTTTTAGCCTCTATACGAAATTTAAAATTAATGAATACAATAAAATAAGAGACCTTAACCTTGTGTTAATGCGAATGAAATCAATGTTTGCATCCTTATATGAAATGGATGAAAAAGTGGCAAGGGGAATACAGCATGTGGAAAATTCTTACAATATTTATCAAAGTAGCTTATCATATAATGAAATAACTGAATCTCAATAAACAGATATAGACTATAGTGTTTTATATAACAGTACTAGCATCTCCCCAGTTTCAAGTGCATTAATTAAGGGAACCAAGCTTTTTCCTTTATAATATGAGTAATATAAGATTCATCATATATGATATACTCATTTTTAAGTTATTTAACTGTTTATTGTAACCTTGAGTGTTGCTTCAAACAACATTATAGTAAAGTTGTTAAAGGCAATATGCGGTCTGTATTACTTTAATTAATTTATTAATACCTTACATTAGAAAAAGTACTTAAAACTATTTATTGGTCATTATTTAGCTAAGACAAGTTTTAATGACTTCCTCGACAAGCTTGCTTCGTTTCTTAGCTACATTAAGTAATTTTTTATGGCTGTCTATTGGAATATTATCACCTCCAAACTTTTGAACACCACAAAGAAGGCCTTGGTTCCAGCACACAATTAGATTTGCCCCAATACCACCACACATTTCTTCTTCAAATGAAGTTGGATCATTGAGCACAATGTCACTAAAAATAAATTCAATCTGATATTTAAAAGGGGTTATATAAACAAATATATGATATGTTTTAATTTACCATCTTAAACCAAAATTAAAAAAAGTATCTTATTTTGCCTATTAGGAAAAATACCTTTCATATATTGCAAAACTTGTTGCTACTGGTAATCCTAATACTTTTAAAGGTGTTTTGTTGTTTATATCCACCTTTACTTCTTCTGTTTCAATATCAAAGGATACAGCCGGTAATGATACTAAAACAAACATGGTTTTAAAAATGTTAAATGGACATACAAAGGAATTAAACTGTAACAATAAGTAATATGTTGACAATCTTACATGATTTAAGACTTGTGATTAAGGTAGTTAAACAAGCATCTATAATGCTTCCATCATAATCCAAACACACCATGTCACAATATAGAACCCATGCTAACTTGTCAGAAACAATGCACAAGTCCTTAAGATCAATGCATTTAGAGTTTTTGATGATATCATTAACTGTATTGCTTATAACTTGAGCATGGTCAGATGGAGGTCCTGGTTTGAACTTGGAAGAGCATAAAGGTAATATTTCAACATTAGTTACAAGAAACCCATGATCAGGTTCTTCAGCTTTAGGTGTTGCTAATTCCTAAAACAAATATTATATATATGTATTATTCAAAAATTCATTCAATAGCAGTATTAACAACCTTTTATTCTATAACTTACTAAAGTTATTCCACAAACAACGGTGGTATTTCCACATTTTATAAGTGCGGACGCCTCTGCATTGCTGATAGCATTGGCATTCAATTTAATACTTCGCTGTTCATCAAATTTTCTTCCGTCAGGTCTCACTTTCAAAGATATGCAGTCATTGAAGTATTTATTAGGATATATAGCTCTGAAAATAAATGTATAAATTATGTTTTGATGTATTATATTTTTGGTTAGGTACATCGACTTCAACTCACTTAAATACGTCTGACATATTGTAATTTTATTAGTAAATAATTATACATATTTTTTAAGCCCTCTTATAGAACTCAGCACACTTAATAATTAACTTTATTAAAATATGAGTTAGTAACCTCTACTTTTTTTATTTTTTATTTTTTTTATTTGTACTTCATACAAACTACTTCTTCAGTTAAACTCGTAGATTACTGTATTTTTTACCTCTACTTCAAACTAAGTAAACCCACAGTAGTCCGCCGATTACGGTAAATTGAATTTTATTTGTGAATTGTAAGACTCCACCACAGAATACAGATCATGTAGAACCACAATTTACTTTTAATTCGGTTAGATATAATTTGGATATTGGTGTAAATAGTATGATCCTTTTTGCATAAATACATAATAAAAAATATATGAATTTCTTTTACTTAATGTAAAAGATCTAAGAATTTGTTATGATGAATGTGGCACTTTTAAGCGATACAACATTTTGAAGCAGTTATTGCTTTAAGATGAACCTGATTAATATTTGTTGACCTTAATTTTTTTATTGACATAGAAACAGACACTGGTCTCTACTTAGGCCTGCCTTGAACATTTGTGGATCCCTTGCTCAGGTTGGAATCTCAAACTTTTAGTTATTTAATTGTAAGCTGAATATGAATTTTGTTCAATTATCGACGTTTTGTAGGCAGTTTTGTTATCTGACATAGTCAATTGCCAATTGGTCATGACATCGACTTGAAATCTCATGACGTTGACATTTCTTTTTGTATCGGCGTTTGTTCGCTAAGGTGTGATTTCAAATTTTAATCCTATAAAATCCTTTTATTATTTATATTATAAATGAAACTTAATTTGCAGAATGTGTTAACGATATCCTGAAAAGTGTGGTTCAATTAATATTTACGAGTGTTGTGTACAATTACAGATTGTTTACCATGGCCAAACCAAAAGGAGAGAGGAAAGGCAAATCAGCCATAAATGAAGTAGTAACTCGTGAATATACAGTTAACCTACATAAAAGGCTTCATGGAGTTGGTTTTAAAAGACGTGCTCCCCGCGCCATTAAGGAAATCCGTAAATTTGCTGAAAAACAAATGGGTACACCTGATGTTCGAGTGGACACAAGATTGAATAAATACCTGTGGTCTAAGGGAGTTAAGTAAGTAACAAAAGGAATTATACACCGTTTGAATAATTTCAATGCTGATCATAAGCATTGAATTATTATATACAAATCTCATTATTATTATAACCTATTCCACTGTGGATTGTGACTTACAATATTTATTTATTTATTTTATGTCATATTCATTTATATCCTAGTTAATATACTCTTCTGAATGCATATTTACATTAAATTAAGGCTCTAAATACTATTCAGTCATTATTCTTTAATTTTTTTTTTATATCTTAGTAATTACATCAAAAAGTATTTAGGGCCAAAGGTTAAATAATTACAGTAATTCCACCCATTTATGTGTTTATAACAATATGAAAATTCTTGGGTTTAATTTCCGTTTAAGCTTTAACTTTCAAATATATTTTGACAGTTTTAATTTATCTTGTATGTTTAGGAGATTTATTTGAATTTAAATATATTATATCAATAAGTTCCAAACCTATTTAAAATATTAATTGTAACCTCCCCTCTTCAGGAATGTCCCCTTCAGAGTTCGCGTAAGGTTATCCCGTAGACGTAATGATGATGAGGATTCAGCACACAAGTTGTTCACACTGGTAACATATGTTCCAGTAGCATCAATCAAGGGCTTGCAAACTGAAAATGTTGATGCTAGCCAAGAATAAATAAGTTAAGAATAGTAGATTGCTTTTAATTTGAATTGTCCATACAACCCTAAATTAAAGAGATTAGCAAAATTAATCTCATACAATTATAAGTATCTGTTGATTAAAAATGTATCATATTTCTTGTTAAATAGACATTTGTTATTGGATCTCAAGGTTGTTGTATACCTACATTGATACCATATAATTTGTGAAAAGTCAACCTTACTGCCGTATAAAAACAGTTTTCTTCAATTCAATTTCATTTTTAATTCAATTTTATTTGAAAATTAGGGAGATGAAACCAGGTTTCTATAGACACATCATCTCAAGACTAAAAACACATGTTTATTTAAGTAATAAGAAACAAAGGTTAAAAAAAATGTGTTCATTGCATACAACTCCAAATAAATGAAATTATTTTGAAATTAGACAATAAAACTACTGATCTGATATTAAGTTTCAATGTAAATAATATAAAACTATACCATAACCAATAAATAAAAGTAACATAGTTATTTTCTAAATGTTGAGTAAGTTGGCATTAACTAAAGCGCCATCTAGGATCTTGAATGATATCTATTGTCACATAGTCAAAGTATTCAAACAAATTAATGATTATGTGGTTTTTCTTAGGAACATGAAAGGAAACATTGGAAGTATTGTATAATAGTTTTTGTAACATGAATATTGTATCAATTTCAAAATTGGAATTAAACTGAATAAAATATTTTTCCTGTATAATTTATATTTTAAAGCTAATTTAAAACAATATCGTTTTAAAATAGTGCAATATAAATGGGAAATGCAATTACATTCTGTTGAAACATAACAATTATGCTTATGAAAAGCGCCAGCTGTGTATTATGTAATAAAACGAACAATAAACCTGTAAATGTTATCGCCGATGGGTTGATATGTGAATTCACGTGTTGGATCAAAACAGGGGCGGGCTTGGATTACTATACGCATCTATACTACAAAACTGTATTGTTACAAAAAACATGTAGAACTTTAAGGAGATGATTCATAGTTTGTATTTAAATTACAATATTGGTCTTGTGGCGAGATATTAATAATAGATACTGACTTATAGAACTATCTGAAATCTTATATATAAAATTCTCGTGTAACAATGTTCGAACTTGAACTCCTCCGAAACGGCTTGACCGATTCTCATGAAACTTTGTGAGCGTATTGAGTATGTCTGAGAATCGGACAACATCTATTTTTCATCCCCCTAAATATTAAGGGTGGTCCACCCTTAATTCTTTTTTTCTGGACAGAATTTCTTATTTTTTATTTTTCTATGATACAGCATACATACAATCCTAAATAATCATCCTTCTACGATCAACCCTTATTTTTTATTTATTAATTGAAAATTGAAATTACATGTATGGCAAAACAACGTTTGCTGGGTCAGCTAGTAACATTATAATATTCTTAAGCCGCCCCTGGAAACCACAGTAGCTGCGAGCGACGTCGCGTTGCGTGGAAATTACGTGTTAGGCCATTTCAAATGCCTTGCTATTCATAATTTAAGAGCATTATTTTTCGACATGTTAACTTACACACGTGTATCAATAACAGCCAAGTAACGTGTGCATAAAATAAAATAAAATAAGTATGGACAATCTGTGTTAATGGTCTCAAATCGCTACTTTTAATTATATTTCCCTTTATTTGATTGCAAATTAAAACAGAAAAGGTTTGCGGTATTGGTAAAACTTCTTGTGTTCTGTGGTCTTATTTATTTGACTTAGCGACCTATTCTGTCCTATACCTTTTTGAATGCAGTCTTAGTGGGAAGGTTTATTTGATAATTTTGTTACACGTTTACTAAGAGCATGTCACCTTGCCCAGGTACGTGTGGGCTTGTCGGCCGCAAGACCGACTTTGCGGTTTGCTTCCATTACTGTGCTTAAATCCATTATAGAAGACGCACCAAATCTTTGTATTGATTTATTGGATTAAGCTCAAATTAAAATATGTAAATCAGCAGGTATTATATAAAGATAAATTTCTATGCAAAAATCGGCGTTTGCCAAAGCAGACGTCATCGTCATCCAGCAGTCTCCCTTCTCTGATGTTTTTTATCTAATACATTTCCCCCGTACCATGTTGATTTGTGGAAATCTTCCACAGTTCAGTTCAGTTTTTTTTTGCGAATATGCGAACTGTGTAATCCACTTCCAACGGAGGTCTTCCCAACGAGATCGACCTGCCTTAAGTGTAGACAACGCAATCTCTAAGGAGGATATCTATGGTTTGCGGTTGTTAGGCCACCCTCAAACTCGTTTCCCCCCCATAATATAAATAACTAATACTTACAAAATATCTGTAATTTTTAAATGTTAAATCTTATACTTCACCATCTTCAAGAATGTCCATTGGAAGATTCCGTCCAGGTGTTTTCGTTCGTAGAGGAAACAGCGTGATCTGTCGGGGCGAAACGTACATTGAGTGGTTACGGGTTTTTTCTTGGAGTATTACCTACTTGTAGATTAGCCTATGAGGGTTTTGTACTATGGACTTTCGTAAAGTAACGCCTGATCCTAATAATTTTATGGTATACTACTTATTTTATTAATATTTTTAATGAATCAAATAACAAAATTATGACTCTTACCGAGTTGTACTACTTAATGATAAATCTTAATAATACTTCATCTTTTTAATATGGAAGATACCCTTTGTCTTGCATGTGTAACATAATATATACTTACTTAATCTTCGTTTTAATTTATTTCAATTCTTCGGATTTCAATTTAAATATAACTTTTTACGCATAATAGAAGAATACATTGGTGATATATTGAAGTTGAAGTAAGTTGGAGTTTTAAGCTGTAACAGTGTGTTATCTGTTTATGCTGGGCTTGAACCAGGATTTCGAGAATTTCTCAGAGCGCTCAGTCGAGTATCACAAAAGACATCTTGGTATAATATTGTCTCTTATTTACATTTTTACCGTTTCACATATATTTGTATTGTGCCTGTGTTAAAAACACAATAGCGTAGCATAGAGAATACTGAACCTACCTATTTCACATTATAGAATGATAATGCACAGTGAAGTTTCATAGCGTGCACATACCCATTGAATAGATGTTTACGTATTCCTGTAAACGAGCCGCTGTTTGAGTTTCGTAACTTTAATTTTCAATGTAGCTCGGGTAAGCTTAGTACGAATACTTTAACGCCATACACAATATCCATTAAAGGTTATTTTATAATTAATAATTGATTTTTTATGATTTCTTTATTTAAATCTTATTGAATATGTATTTGTAAGAATTCAAAAATACATGATTTCCCGCCAAAAAGACCGTATACGTAGTTGATGTTTGTTTTTCATTATTACTTTGAAGTACACGACATATTTTTCATTAAAGACTTTTGAATACATAACAAATACCTACTGAAATGCTCACAATATTGTAAGTTTTAACTTTTTGTCTTTGTTATAAATAAGCGTGTCACATCAAAAGCATCATTAAACCAAAAAAGGAGACGAAGGACTCTTCAGCCTAAATGTGCAAATAGACTATATAAATAAAGCTTTATTATTATTAAATAAAATAATAGATTTAAAAAAAATCCTATTTCTAGCTACCATAAATTGGCAATGTTTACGCGAGTCGATTGTGCTATAGTGTCACAGAGTATACTTCACACAGGAGGGTTACGGCATTATCTCTCGCGCTTGACCGAACTTCGATCAGTCTCAAAGACTAAGCCTTGTTAGGGTCTAATGACATGAGAACAACTGAGACATCTTATCTAAGCTATTACGGTATACTTCGAAAGATGATTGTCATAAAGATTACTCGATATTTCTTATATCCCCAGGTAAGTGTTATCAACACAACGTCTGATGTTCTGTATAAAGTGATATATTTTAGAGTTCATAGAAATAACTTCTTATTGTTTGGACTTACAGATCTCTAAATTATATCTTAATTCAAATGATCTAAAATTAGTTTAGTGATAATGGGCATCGTATTTTGTTATTCCAATTATTTAAATTTAGAGCACAGATTAAGACATACCTATATTTTGGTGAATAATGTTTATTTGATTATTAATGTCTTTTTATAAAGATTAACTTAAAAATGGTGAGTTTGAAGATTGAAATTGTATAATTTTTAAAAGACATTAAATAAATTATTCTAACAGATATTTTATTTTAAATATTTTCAATAATTTTATCTTTTAAAGGCAACATCTTCTGATAAACATTTTAAACTTATATGACATTTTAATTTAAATACAATTTGTATTTAGTGTAATTTATTTTCTATTTGCTGTTGAAATCTTGGTTGTACGGATTAATAACGGTCGTACCATATTAATACAAAGGCTAACTGATGATGCTTCATGTAAGAAAATTATCTTGCCTAAACTCCCTTGAGCAAATCTTAAAGAGTACATAAAATTATTTAAAGAAAATTAAATTGCACTCTAGGTGATGAATAGATATTAATGACAATAAAATATATTAATATAAAACATTATTTAAAAAAAAACACATTATATGCTTTGGATTGTGAAAATTCTCATTGTAGCCATTAATTAGAACAATATTGTCTAACTGATCGATGAAATGAAATGATTTTGAAATTCGAAAATCTTCCGAAATTTATCTTCTGGAATTTCAAAAGGGTTAAAAGTAACTCGCAACTGTTTCTTCATAGTTTCTTAATTCTTGCATTGTTCGTCAAAAACTTATTTGGAATTATTCAATGTCGGCTTGAATTTGCGAATATTAAAGTGTTCATCTGCGTTTTTAACCAAATTCTTTTTACCTAATACACGTAACATTGTAAAAAACTATTGAACAAATTTATGTTTTATTTAAGAGATAAAATGGTTCACAAGTCATTAAAGATTGAGATACAAATTTTTTACTAATAAAACGATAATTTTTCTTTCTCAAATTTAGCCTACATATAAATGTACGCTTATGTGATGTCTGAAATTAATTAATTCATCTTTTATTAATAAGAAAGTTACGTCAGAACAGCATTTAATCTAAATTAAGTAGCTAAAATAATTTAGACCTGTCAAATGAATTTTTAGATATTATAATGTCGATAGAATAGGTTACTACTAAATCTTTTTAGTTTAAAGAATGTCCATCAGAATCAACATGACTTTACTACAATCTGTTATCTATTTAATTACATCTTAATAATATATGTCACAACACAATTATGTTTAATTTCTTGTAGAAATTTGTGTTTTTAACAATCATGTTCAGGGAGTCAGTATAAAAAAGAAACTCTTGAAAAGTGGAGTATTTTAATAATTTCGTCTTTATTTTTAATTTTATAAACAAAAATCTATCTAAACATTCATAGTCGCTGATACAATACCTAGCATGTGTCTGTGGAAGGTGAATAATTTAAGCCAGTATCTTTGCCCGAGATATCTGTAGATTATTAATTTGAATGATGACCTTCGCCGAATCTTACGGAAGAAGGTGTGGGAAGACAATGTCGTGCATATTTTAAAGGGGAACGCCTACATTCGCACAAAGGCGGAATTTATTGTACCGCGCGGAGACGGGCTGCTGAGTTATGTCTCGGCGACGCTTTTAACTACCTAATAGAGCGATTTACTGGGAGCACTTTCTGCCTGCTTACCCGTATTTACAATGGGGTATGCGTTTAATTGGCAACGATGATTTATTAAGATATATTTAGCCTGCCTTCTGAACTGAATACTGAATGGTGATACTTGTAGAAGCAGTGGGCCCTCCTGAAATGAAGGTTATAGCAGCAATGGGCTCGTTTTTATATTCGGAGGTGTGTACCTCCGAATATTTTTGATGGATAAACTGAATTTACTGATAGTAGACGACGGCGGAATAATACATTGTTGCATATTATCAATGCTCTCATCTAAGTGATATGACAATATGTTTTTTCAACAACGGATTGGAATATTGGAGGTTCGCGGCAAGAAAAATAATATTAGAACATTTTAATAAGATAACATCTATACATATTCCCACAGAAAGTCTGTACTTTGTTTATGATAGTAGCAGGTAAACTATACATCTAACTGGTTCTAAACATCTGGTTCATAACAATAGCCTTTTAAATAACGTTTGATCCAAATTTCTTTACAAACAGATATCAAATTCTAAAGCCTTTTTTCAAATAGTCATTTGCTGCTACACTTGAGATCGTCTAGCACGGGCAGAAATGCTTTAATATATTATTGTGATACTCAAACGAGTATTATTTTATCATATCATATGAGTTATTTTATCATGCTTCGCTCAGAATGAAAGTGCAGTTTCGTATTTGCAAATTGAAGGTTTAGTGCAACTTATATAACCGCTACATATTTTTAAGTCAAGGTAATTGTTACTAAAATAGAAATATGCACCGGAATAACTTAACCCTTGTGGTCTTAACTCGTGAACATATAATTAACCTGCCTCGTTTGATTTCTGTAAACAATGCACGAATTTTTTCCTTTATAAGTACAAAAGCAATTGTTTCAGATAGTGAAAAAGATGGTAGTTACGAGCATCGGGAGCTGGGGGCGAATCGTAGAAAGTTTTTCAATAAAACATTGCCCTAAGAGACAACATTTCAATGGAGCGGCGGTTGTTTACGGCTGGCGCGCCGCCCGTCTCCTCGAGGCTTACTGCAAAACAATCTAATCTAAAGATATCGATAAAATGTTGAGATACTAGTAATTATACACCCCGACTAGGCAATCGTCTGTGAATAATTAGTACTTGAGGGGAGATCTTTAAACTTTTATGAACCTAAAATTACTTAAGGAAAACTATCGAATTGCGGATACTTGCTGTTATGACATTAAAATTCTTTTTTAAAAAGGGGGGGAAAACCGTTTTTTTTGGGCCTTAAAAATTTAAAAAAACAATCTTTCGGATATACCTATAGAACGAAGAGAACTAGCGGTTCTTGGTCAGGTTTCTGTAGCTGTTTCTTGATAAATATTTTATATATTTTGTATCAAGTAAGGAATGCTAGGAAAGGTTTCTTCTACCATTTCATAATTGTTTGAAAGTATAATTTGGCCTATTGTCACCTTAATAACTAATATCGTTAGCGTCTGTTTTGATTCCGCTAATACGTAAAAACATTTTATTAAAGAAAACATTTGAATTCCAATTCCACTAACTCTAAAAAATGTTCAGTTTGTTTCATTTGAATGTGTTTCAGGCTTTTGTTGGGCCGTTTTGCATTGTAGGTCAAGTGCAATGCTCCGAGATTGCCGGGGGATTCGTCAGCCATTTTACCTTCTATTTCCGTCATAGATTCTTAAGTTGCGTTTGTTTTGAATATAATGAAAAGTAAACAGTTCCAAACGCTAAAAAACTATATTCATTTTTGTTTGAAATCTATTTCTTTAACAACAAATTAACAAAACAGTAAAGTATCTTAGGATGGCGTCAAATATCAATCAATCTTAACATTGTCGCAATGAACTTTCGCGAAGGTCGCACGCGTGAATCCACAACAGCGGCAAATTAACCTAATGCTAATTGAATCGTTTGAGTTAGTATTAATGTAAGGCAATATAATTTACGTTCAGTTGTACGAAACTAATAAATGACCGACAAGTTGTAATGGATTTTTTTTTTTTTTTTTTTTTTTTTTTTTTTTTTTTTTTTTTTTTTTTTTTTTTTTTTTGCTATGTTTTATGGTTGGTTTACAATGATACAAAGTTAGGTTGGAGGAGAAGGAAAGAAGCGGCTATTGGATACCTTCTTGTTTCCTTCTCCTTTACAGTGGATTAGTTGTTTTGTTTACATATTTGGTTTGTAACCAAGGAGTCGCAGTCCTTGTTATAGAAGAAGTTATACAATCTTAAGTGAGGAGTAATGTTATTAATTTCCACAAGATTAAGTAATACAGCATACGCAGATGCTTTGACGTTATATTACATTTAAAGAGGAAAAAAAAAAGAAAGTTAAAATAGAAATATTCTGAGTTTAATTTTAGCATTCGCAGATGCTTTGACTTCTATTACGTTTAAAGAGAAAAAAAGTTAAATAGAGATATGCTGAGTTTATATATTTAAGTTATCTTGAATTTGAATAATTTAGTTGGCATTCGCAGATGCCCAGTGAATGAGGATGTCACAGATGGTGACATTTTAACTAGGCTTAATTTTAGCATTCGCAGATGCTATAGAGAGTGCCTTTTTTAATAATATTTTAAAACGGAAATAAGAGATTTTAAAATTGATATGATAAACTAAAGTTGGCATTCGCAGATGCCTTATTTAAGTATGATTATATATATTATACATTGAATTCGATGTTATATTCATGTGCAGTTTCTTTGATACGGTTAGTGAGGTGGTTTATTTTTATATGTGTGTGTGAGATAATTTTTATGACGGATTGGAGTGGCGTTGGGCGTTGTATTCTTTCAGGTTGTCGATTATGTGTGTTATATATTTTATGAGTGATTCTAGGTTTTCGGGATCTTTTAGTGCATCCATGGGAGAAAATGGGTCTGATTTTGAGGTTGTGTATCTTTGTGTGTGGTCGTGTCTCTTGGGAGCGAACCTGGGGCACTCTTCTATTAGGTGCTCCAGTGTTTGTGTTGTTTGTGGGTCGCATGGGCATGTGTCATTCTGTGAGATCTTAAATCGGAACAGATAATCCTTAGCAAAGGAATGACCCGTGAGGAATTGTGTCAATTGAAATGAAATGGGTGCAGATTCGAAGAATTCTTTTATGTTATTTAGATCTGGAAAAATCCTAGCTGTTCGTCGACCTGTGTCGTCCGATGAGTACCTATGTTTATGTTTTGTTTGTGTCTCTTTTTTGATTATTTGTTTAAGGTGGGAAATCGGGCATGCTATTAGGTCTGGTGTGCGGTGCAGTTTGGCAGCTTTGCCTGCCGCGGCGTCGGCTGCCTCGTTGCCGGGGTCACCGGTGTGTCCCCTGACCCATTGGAATAGTATGCTGCATGTGTTGTGTTTCGTTTGGATTTCATGTAGTATCTTATGTATTTTTGATGCTATGGGGTGCGTATTTGATATTTGCTTGAGGGCGGCGAGAGATGACTGTGAGTCGGTGTGTATTACGGCGTTTATTATGTTGTTTTTGAGTATATGGGTGAGAGCCTGCTGTATTGCAAAAAGCTCGGCCTGAAATACTGAGCATGTTTTATGTAATTTGAACAGTTTTTTGGTGGTTGGTGTCTTTGATGGTGGGTGAAGTATGACAAACGCGGCGCCTACTGAGTCATCTTCCTGTTTGCTTCCGTCGGTGTAAATTAGTTTGTAGTTGGCTAGATTAAGGTCCGGAGTGAGCGTTGCGATAGGTTTCCTATGCGCCGGGTGCAAGAGTTCGGTGAATGGTGTGGGGGTTTCAATCGGGACATCGCTGGGTATGCGGGTGGATGTTCTGTTGATGCGTAAGTTGTCTATTTCGTTTGTCTCTAATACTTTTAGGTCTAGTGGGGTAATCCCTGCTAGAGCTATTGCTGCGCATGTGGATATCGTTCGAAAACCGCGGATGATTTTGATGGCAAAAAGTCTTTGTACGCTGAGGAGTAGTTTTTTATTGTGTTTCTTGCGAGCCGCGTGTCCCCATATACCGGCGGCGTACGTTATTATAGGTTCTATGACTCTGTTGTATATGAGTCTTATGTTGTCCGGGTGAGGTCCCCATGTGGGCCGTGTATATAAGATTATCTTATTGAAGATTTTTGTGGCTTTGGCGGTGATGTGTTTTATGTGTTCGTTGAAATTGAGTCTGCTGTCTATGATCAGGCCTAGGTATTTGATGTTATTAAAGAATTTGAGTTTTGTGGTGTTGAATATTATTTGGCAGAGGGTCGCGGATTTAGAAAAGGCTATACACTGGGTCTTGTCTGGGCCGAAGGATAATTTGGTGTTTAACCCCCATTGTCTTATTAACTCGAGGGCTGTATTTGTTATGTTTTGAAGGTGGTCGATGGAGGGCGCAGAGCATATGAGTAATACGTCATCTGCGTACGCCTGTAAGTAGCAGTCGTCCGGTAGTTTGGTGTTCAGTAGTTTGTTGAGGATGATATTCCATAGGATGGGGCCACAAGCGGAGCCCTGTACACACCCTTTTTCAGTAGTTTTCGTGATAGTGGTGTTCCCTAGTGTGAGTGTGACTTTCCTATCCGTGAGGTAGCTGTTGATTAACTTGAATATGTTTTGTGGGCAGTCTATGTGTCGGAGGCCGTCGTAGACCGCCGGCCACCATGCGTTGTCAAATGCGGCTTTGATGTCGAGTGATATCGCGATGGCTAAATGACCCTTGTCCTTGGCGGCGGATATCGTGCTGATGGCGTGCTGGATGGCGTGTGTGGTGCTCGTTTGTTCGGTGAAGCCGAATTGGGATTTATTTAATAAGTTTTGTGCGTGAGCGTTGTGTGTTAACCTTTTGGTGAATAGTTTTTCCAGTGTTTTGCCGAACACTGGTATGAGGCCGATTGGTCTATATGCGCCGAGTTCGCCGTAGTCCGTTTTCCCTGGTTTGGGTATGATTTTGACTATAGCTTCCTTCCAAGGGGTCGGGAAGTATGTTAGCTCGAGACATCGATTGTATAGATTTGTGATGAGCTCAGGGAAGGCTCGGGCGAAGACGGCGCATATGTCGCTTGTGAGGCTATCATTGCCGGGGGCTTTGTTTTTGCCGATCGATTCGATTGCATGTTGAATCTCATATGTCGTGAAGCGCGGTTCGTTTTGAGTGTTGGGGAGTTTAGTCGCGGATTTTCTAAGCTCTTTATGAGTTTCGAGTGAGTCCGGTGTGTCATCGGGGTAAAAGTGGTTTAGGAGTGCCTGGGCTGTTTCGTGTTCGTTTTTAGTGTATGTGTTGTTGATTTTAACTGTGCTCGGGTGTGAATTGGCCGTTCTGTTTTTGAGGAGTTTATTAGTGACTGACCACACGTTGTCCCTCCCCTGTGCCTCACAGAAAGCTCGAAAGCTCTCCGTTGAGGTTCGGCGCATGGCCGACGCGTAGTCAGCTTTGGTGGTTTGATACTTTCCAATGATATCGTCGGGCGGGTGATTATTATGACGCGAAGCGCGATGTATTTTTCTATGTAAGCGTATGCATTCGTTTTTAAGGTTTTGTAACTCGTCGCTCCAGAAGGGAGGCTTATTTTTGATTGTTGTAGATTTCCGCGGGAGCGTTTCGAGGCAGGCTGCATCAATTGTCTGAGTTAGTTGGGAAACAAATGTGTCAAGTTCGCGTTCCGATATGGAGGCAAAATTGACGTCCAGAAGTGTGCTGTTATGCATTTTGCTGTATAGGCTTTCTTTGAAGAGCTGCCAGTTGGCGTTGGTGGTGTTAAATTTAAAGGTGCTGTTGTTCTTAGTGTTGCATTGATCTGTGTGTGTGTTTAATTTGAATGTGATTGGGTTATGTTGTGTGGATGGCAGAAGGTTTTGCATGACGCGCCAATCGGTAACTTTATTGTGATAGGCTTCCGTTGCTAGGGTGAGATCGATGATGGAAGATCGCCGATGGCCGTTCGTGGTGGTTTCGAATGTTGGTGTGAAGCCAACGTTACATATATGTGTATTCGTGGCGGCTAGTAGGTCAACGATGTCCTGACCTCTACGGTTAGTGCGCGCGTAGTGCGAACCGCCCCAAAGTGGATGCCAGGCGTTGAAATCTCCGCCGACTATGATTTTTGAGTTCTGATATGAAGTGATGAAATCGTGTAGCGCATCTAGTGTGTTGTGAGGGTCGTCCTTGGGTTCGATGTATACTGATACTATGTATACTGGGGCGTTGTCCATTTGGGTAAGAATGGTTACCATATTTTTGGTAGTGTGCTGTGTTATTAAGGTGGCGTTGAAGTTGCTGTATGTAATGATGCAAGCCTTGGTTCTTCCTTCCCCGTCGGCTTGGTATGTTCTGAGACCTGATATTTGTGGTGAGGTATTGTGTTTTCCAGTGTAAGGCTCGGATACTAAGGCTATGTCTGCTTTCTTGCGAAAGAGGTGTAATTTCAGTTCATGTAGTGCGTTGCGAGACCTGCCGAGGTTCGCTTGTAATATTGCTATGGAGTTTGAATTAGGCATAATTTATTTTAGCTTCTACTTTAGCGCGCATAGCTTTCACCTTGGGGCAGTTGGGACTGTCGGCTCTGTGAGTGGTTTCTGTGTTGGTTTTATATTGCTCGTTACTCTCTTGGCAGTTAATGCAGCAAGCCTTGTCCGCTTCATTTTTGCTGCATTCGGTTGTTTGGTGTGTGAGACCGCATTTAGCGCAGGTTGGTACATTGGCCGGGCAGCGAGTTTTTGTGTGGCCGAACCCTTGACAGTTCCGGCACTGTAAAAATGGCGAAAAGGTTTCGCAGTGTACGCGCTGGTAGGTTATCGCTATCCGGCCAATGTCCATGAATTTCCGCCAGGCTGTTGGGGAGGTGCTGAGGACGATGTTATAAAGATGTTCGTTTCTGTTCCGACGATGGAACTTTATATTGAATGTTTCGTCGCGCAAGGAATGGTTTTGGTCTTTGATTATTTGTATGATTTCGTCCTCGGGGATAGATTTGTCTATCCCTTTGAGGTGTATCATCGGGTCGATCCTACGTTCCTCTTCGGCTTTTAGTGTTTTGGTTTTTGAAAGTGAAGCAAGGGTGTGTTGTTTATTGTCGTTATTTTCAAAGGTGATTTTAAGTTTTCCCTTCGACAGCGGTGTTATTTTAAGTGGGGCGTATCCGCCCTCCCGGAAGTTCACCGACTTTCTCACCGATTCGATAAGCCCTTGCGGGGAGGTGTTGGAGTCTCCGCTGACTATGAGCGTGGGCCCCTTTTTGGCGGCGATTGTCGCGTATGTGGATTTCGCGGTGGTTGTTTCGGCGGGTTCGGGATTGGGAGGAGTGCTATTTTTTGTTTTATTTAGAGTGTTGATGAGTTTGTTAATTGCTTTATTGCTCTCTTGCAAGAGCAAAGTGTGTTTTAGTAGGTTATCATTATTTTCCTGTATCAATACTTCTGTGGTAGAGGAAGGGGGGGAGCCGGATGGCGTTTCCACGTATGTGAATGTTTTGTTGCGGGTGTTGGCGGTCGAGTTGGCTGGCGCGAGTTTGTTTTTAATTATTTTTCCGATGTTATCGAGGGACTCTAATACGGTGTTCTTAATTTCTATTTTCAAATTTCTTGGGACATTGATTGCCTCTTTGGCCCTACTGACCCATGAGAGGGCTTCCTCAATGGGGTCTGAGTTATCGGAGGTGATGAGCCTCGATGGTGGTGATCTGGCGAAGGATGGAAGTAGTGTTTCCGCGAGGTCCGAGTCGGCGGGGGTGTTGTTAATGAGGGTTTTGTTCGCTGGTTTGTTGTTTGGGGATCGGATCATTTTTATGTTTTTATTTGTTTTTTCAAAGGAACCAAAATGAAATTAAAGATGTGAGTTTAATATTACTTTAAAAGATTATTTAAAATATAATGTTTTATATAATTTGAGGTGGTGGTGCTAATTAGTGACTTTATCTAAGCTGGCGGCGCGGGCAAAAGGTTGAGACCGATGAGGATTAGTCGGCGGGTGTTTTATTGCACTGTTGTTTTGCACGTGCAGGTTATTTGGTTTTGTTTTTATGGCCGTTATCAGGTAATCGTTACCTGCAGCTGTGGTGTTTTTGTGGGTAATTAGTTTAGGTTGATATTATGAACAATGGGAAGGAATTTAGCGGCGGGTGTTTTATTGCCTTGTTGTTTTGCACGTGCAGTTTTTAGTGGGCTTAATTTTGTGGCCGGTTTCTTTTAATTGGTACCTGCAGTTGCAGATTTTATGAATTATTTGTTTAAAATAGGTTTGCTAAATGGGTTGGAGATTAGCGGCGGGTGTAATAAGAAATTTTACCAAGAAATTACTTTAAGTTATGCACGGATTTGAATTTTAGAGTTTTGACTTTATTTTATGAAATATAAAAATTGAATTTTTAAGGATTTGAATTTAAAGATTTTTAGATATTTCCGTAAGGAAGTGTTTGCCAGAAACAAGAGTTATATAGAACCGGGGTCTGTTTTTATTTTTCGAAAGAAAAAAAAAAAAATATTTTAATTTGAATTATTCAAAAAAAAAATAATATTATTGGAGAAAAAAAAAAAAAAAAATATTAGCCTGTTGTTCTGGGCGGTATAATAAGAGACCGGGGTTTTAACTTTGAGTGGAAAAGATATTAAGGGTTGCCGGATTTTATCTTTTGAAAAAATGATGCAAATATAGAGTGATAAATAGACGGGCGGTGGTATTAAGTAAACGACTGTGTTTATTATTTAAAGAAATATTAATTAACGTTCTATCAAAAGACCTATGCTGAAATGTAATTTAGACACTAGTTATTATGAATTTATATATTTATTTATTTTTTTTTTTTTTTTAAAAAAGAGTATACTCTAAAGTCGGGGTTATCAGCAATTAGCTAACCAATTTAAATTTAGATTTTCCCTTAAAATGACAACTTCGCGAAGATAGCTCGGAAATTTAGATAGAAAGCCTACTGTATCAGAGTCGGAAGATTTATATATATTTATTTATTTATATTGTAGAGGAAGTGTGAATTTACGTTTTATTTGATGAAGAAATGTGATTTTACGCGAGATGAATTTAATAATTTAAAACTGTGTGAATTTTAGTTAAATTAAATTTAAAATTCAATTTAAGGCTGAGAGAATAATAATAATAAATTTTTATAAAATGACCGTAGGTCACACTAGTAATTTCGCGAAAAAATGGCAAAGAAATTTAAGGGAGGAAAAAACCTACTGTCTCGAATTGGGCGATTTATGTAAATTAATTTTATATTATTTATTTATATATTTGTATTTGTATTATTGAATGAATACGAATTTGTGTTTCTAGAGAAATTCCTTAATAGGAACAAATTACTTTAATTTTGCGTTAAGGAAAAAATGCACATGAAGTTAAGTTAGTAATAGGAACAAAAAATATACTAATTTCGCGTCAAGAAAATGCACATGAAGTTAAGATGCTAAACAATATGTGAATATTAATTAATTAAGTACTTTACTTGTAAATCGACAGTCCAGATGAAACTTTAACTCTGCGCCGGGCGTAGAAAACACTTCTCAGCACTTTAAATTTGAGATATTTGGAGAATCTCTCACTCCACGAAGGGCACCTAACGATTCGTCTTAAAAAGGCGAATTTAAATATATACTGCACTAATGGATTACTCCACGAAAACTATTTTTCCCAATTTTAACAACTTGAAAAAAAATTATAAAAAAATTAAAGGAATATTGATTCACTTAGGACACGTCCGTACGCTACGGTGTTGCAAATGCGAATCAGTTGTAATGGATTGTAATAATTGATTCCAACTGTGGTCATTAGAAGAAACAATTAGGTCGATAGTAGATTAGGTACTGAGGGTGATTGCGTGGCGGAACGAGGTATTTGTGTCACTTGGTGCGATCGATTCGCCCGCTTCTAGCCAATTACAGCCGATACACGGCCAAATATTGTTCTCAATACCCGATACCCGGGAAAGCTGGAGTTCCATACATTAAACGCGGTACGCGTAAGTGCCGCGCCTCTAATGAAACGTATCGAAGCTATTTCAATTTAGATTCTCTAGATGGCTTATTTCAGGAAATATTCTTACACACCGTCGGTTATGCCTAACGTAGGTTACTTATAGCGTATTGGTGCTAACATAACTGGTACATACATCGATATTTCTTTCTATACAAATATAATTACATCCAGACCACAGCAATGATTTATGGTCATCACATATTGTTGACCGTAGTCCCGGGTTCGATTGAGGATCGAAACCGGCACTACATAGCGGTTTTATTCTGTTTTCGAAAAAAACACATCGAATATATATCTTTACATAGCTTAAAATTATATTTTATATACGCTTTAGTACCTATAAGGCTGATCACACAAGTTAAAACTAATTTTTAATCATTTTTTACCTTATAATACCATCGTACATACTGTTAAAATAATATATATGATTTAAAAAAAATAATATTGCAGTTTGAACAAAGTAATTAAAAGACATCCAAATGAGACATAAAGAAAGAATCTCATTACCATTATTATTACCATTTTCCATTTTTGAATTTTCATGATTTGTATTAAATAAATGTATAGATGTATTATATGTCGTATTAGAATCAGTGACCTTAGAAAATTTAAAAAGGAGTGTTTAGAAAGTAAAATCTTCATCTGGCTTACGAGAGTAGGATTGAAAGCAAATAACATTACTTAATTCAAAATTAAATTATAGTCATCCGCAATATACAATTTATTTATGGTATTGAACATTGTTACGGTCGGAATTCTATTGTAGAAATAAAATATCTTTAGTTAGTTTAATAAATACTATAAATATTTCTTTTTTATTGTATATATTAAAGGATTAATAAGGAATATTTTTTCTCCATATTCAATTATCACAAATGTGGAAAAGAAGAACATTGAAAATGTATCATGAAGCAAATAACCTACAAAAATGAATGTAACTTTTATGTCAATAAAAAACGTAGATATACTTAACACAAAAGCCTTTAACAATACCTGTCTGAATAGCACATATTAAATAGATTTCATTCGCACATATTTGTGGAAGCACGTACATATAAAGCTAGATAAGCTGTTCACTGAAGTGCGGATCTGATATCTAGAGCTTTTCCTTCAGTTTGGAATTTTCAATGGCACATTTTCTTTCTAAATTAAATTTTACATACGTATGCTTTAACTTAAGTCTGCTTTTCTCTACATGCAAATATCCTTTAAAAAATAATAAAAAAATAAATATCATCTCATGAACTTTTGAGGATGTAAAGATTTTTTTGCAATTGATACAAATTAAGCTTAGTTTTAGTATTTTCATAATGACTGGATAGTCTTATGAATATTAAGCAATTTTTTTTGCAAGATTACAGCATTCTCACTTTGCATTCTCGTGAAATTTAACGTTTATAAAAAAACATGACATTAAGACATCCTTGGCGTGCACGCGAATAAATTGAATTAAATAGAACTTAAACTTATTCTTACTATCTTCAACACTTAGTTACTTAAAAATTGTAAATTGTCAAGAAACGGTGCATGTAGTTACTACTAACGACTTTTTGACACATGAGGGTTCTTGGCGCTGGTCCCTCGTGCTCATGTCTTTTTCAAGTGCGCAATTTCAAGGATCACTCTTATACGCTGAGATGCAACTAAAACGACAATTAGCATGCTATTTTTTATTGTATTGATATATTAGAATTAACGCGTGGCGCAGCTATTGGTGACCAATGATTATGAAGCCGGAGATTTTTTTTGTTAGTTAATAGAATCAGGTAACTTTGCTGACGTCTAGTATATATGGGCGCAAATAGGTTTATATGAAAATATTAAAAAAAAATGTTCTTAATTAATATATAAAATAAAAAAAACATTACTTTTGATAGCGGTGATAGCGGTAGGTAAATGAATCGCATACTACGCTCATGCATTCTGTATAAGAAATCGTCTGTAATTAAAACCAAGTTATTATGTGTGTGTTTTAATGGAACCTGGACCCAATAACCCTGGCGTAACGCCGTCATATAAAATTCTATTAGACCAACTTAGTAGCAATATTCCGCGAAAAACTCCTCAAAAAAAACCATCGCAGACAATGGGGCGAATTTAAAAATAAAAATTCATTGTTCATCTACCATCAATAATTATATATATGATGTGCACGAGTTTATTAATGTGTTGATATTAAAGTCTTAGTTCAGCCACGACTTTGTTTTAAATTTAATACTAATTTATGTTAATGACAAATAGTTTGAATCCATACCTTGGTAATAATGACTAATTTTGAACAATTGAACCTTCTAAATTATTTATGCTACGCTACATTGTGTTTAACCGGCTTTCAACTGTTCCGAACAGGTTATTAGGAATTGGAATTTGTATTTCGAACAGCAATATAATACAATATTCATTATATTTCTACATGTAATTTTTTATTTATTATTGCAGACGGCTTCTTAGGAAAATTTTTACGAATTCTGGCTATTACAGCACGCACTCGTCCCAATCTTTTCTGGTCTTCGACAGACGAGGAGTTGTTACATCTGTTGATGCGAGTAGTACTATCTACAGCTTATACGAAACTTTTAAAGGTTCTGGATTATGACCGACGCCTACATACTCATTTGTGTAAGACTCTCACTTCAGTCCTATATTCTTTATCGGGAAAGGGATTTCATATTTTAATTTGATAATAGCATGAAAATATATGTGAAATTTTATAGTATACGAGGTCCAAATTCAAAATAAGTAAAAAGTTGAAACATTTTCATGTTACAGAATTTCACAGAGTCCATTAAGAATCCATTAGTGATAGTAATACTAGATAAAATATTACAAAAAAAGATTAAAAACAAAAGAAGTCTAGGCGTCATAGATATTTGTTTACAAACATTAGAATGAAGCTTCGCTTGTGATGAGTGACGTAAAGCATTCTGAAAGGATGGTGTGCTTCGGCTAGAAGAGTAAGTGCTCTTAACTCTAGCTATGAACTGGAGATACCATCTATGTTTATGAATTATGTAGGAGCTTGACACTTAAGCCGCTCACTTTTTACGGACTACCGTATCGTTTCTAAATTTAAACATACTTATTAGTAATAATCATATAGATGTCAATACTATTATTTTTATACTTAAATGATTTATTTCATTTTAATATTAGTACAGTCTGTAGACTGATAGTTGTTCTTTTCCATTTTATATCTTTACTAGCTGACCAGGCAAACTTTGCTTTGCCATACATATGATTCGTAGCAATAATTTTTTTAGTTCAATAAAAAATTGGCGTTCATCGTAGACCGGTAAAAATTTAGGGTTGTTGTTTTTTGTATATTATATCATAGAAAAATAAAGAATAAGAAGTTTTGTCTAAAAAAAAACATTTAGGGAGAAAAATAGATATTAGCCGATTGTCAGACCTACTGAAAATGCATATAAAATTTCATAAAAATTGCTCGAGCCGTTTCGGAGGAGTTCAATTACGCACCCCTTGACACGAGAATTTTATATATAAGATATATTTTATATTTATTCATTTAATTGATTACTCTAGTGATACGTTAGAGAATAATTATCATGTGCAATAACTCTATCCACAATTACAATATGATATTATCACTATAGTCAAATTTCTATACCTCATCGTTTATTCCAATTTACAAACACACTCTCATAAATAACCAATGTTAATAACTCACACCGTTGAAGATTTTTTAATCATAGCATTTTCGGCTTTTCGAAGTTTATAGCAATAATGAAGCGGATAAATTGCCACTGAAATTTATTGCTGATTCGCGTCCATCGTAGGTACTGTTGTTATTTCAGCCGAGTGACTTGGATGAAGTGAAATAAATGAAACTATGTTACACACACGATTGAACAAATATTTCATCAGCTTGTATACCCGAAGGAATTTGAAATATAATTGTTTTGACTTATTTTATACGGACATTAATGGGAATATGGTTTTACTTTGGATATATCGAGTGGATCGGCCACAGGCCCGCGAAAATGATTATACGATATATTAACATGGCTCTAGGGATGCATAATCTAATATCACGATGTCATTTCACATGTTGCACATTAGTTCTATAGAAACCAATTTAGTAGTAACAAGTGACAAGTATTTTGGGTAGTATTGTTTTAAATATATTATGTGTTTCAATACATGTTAATAACAATGACCTGAATAAACCTTTGCAAGCCAAGTAATTTTTGTTACGTAGAAGATACGTCATCTGTACTCAACACATCATGGTATCTAGTAAAGGATCTCGTCGTCGCTCTCACACGGGACTATCCAGCTGCTCTCATTACAACGGATCTCCAAAGCTTGCATCGGATACTACGGTTGCTGAGCGGTTCCTTTTCGTTGCATCTAAATAAAAATTATATAATAGGTCTTTACCTATGAAATTGCCGTATTGCAGAACAGACTTTTTAAAAAAAAAAAAATTGTTTTGGTTGGAATTAAATTCCAAACCCAATTTTTTTTTTTTTAAAAAAATATTTTTTTTTTTAAACAATTTTTTTTTTTTTTTTTTTTTGGTTTTTTTTTTTTTTTTTTTTTTTTTTTTTTCTCCTTTTTTTTTTTTTTTTTTTTTTTTTTTTTTTTTGGGGTTTTGGCCCCGGGGGGCCCCCCGGGGGCCCCCCCCCCCCCCCCCCCCCCCGGGGGGGGGGGGGGGGGCCCCCCCCCCCCCCCCCCCCCCCGTGGTGTTTGTTGGGGGGGGGGGCGGGGGGGGGGGGGGGGGGTGGGGGGGGGGGGGGGGGGGGGGGGGGGGGGGGTTTCCCCCCCCCCCGGGGGGGGGGGGGGGGGGTGTTTTTTTTTTTTTTTTTTTTTTTTTTTTTTTTTTTTTTTTGGGGGGTTTGGGGGGGGGGGGGGGGGGGGGGGGGGGGGTTTTGGGGGGGCCCCCCCCCCCCCCCCCCCCCCCCCCCCCCCCCGGGGGGGGGCCCCCCCCCCGGCGGCGCGGGGGGGGGGGGGGGGGGGGGGGGGGGGGGGGGGGGGGGGGGGGGGGGGGGTTTTTTTTCTTCTGCCCCCGGGGGGGGGGGGGGGGGGGGGGGGGGGGGGGGGGGGGCGCCCGGGGGGGGGGGGGGCCGGGGGCGGGGGGGGGGGGGGGGGGGGGGGGGGGGGGGGGGGGGGGCCCCCCCCCCCCCCCCCCCCCGGGGGGGGGGGGGGGGGGGGGGGGGGCCGGGGGCCCCCCCCCCCCCCCCCCCCCCCCCCCCCCCCCCCCCCCCCCCCCCCCCCCCCCCCCCCCCCCCCCCCCCCCCCCCCCCCCCCCCCCCCCCCCCCCCCCCCCCCCCCCCCCCCCCCGGGGGGGGGGGGGGGGGGGGCCCCCCCCCCCCCCCCCCCCCCCCCCCCCCCCCCCCCCCCCCCCCCCCCCCCCCCCCCCCCCCCCCCCCCCCCCCCCCCCCCCCGCCCCCCCCCCCCCCCCCCCCCCCCCCCCCCCCCCCCCCCCCCCCCCCCCCCCCCCGGGGGGGGGGGGGGGGGGGGGGGGGGGGGGGGGGGGGGAATTAAAAAAAAAAAAAAAAAAAACCCAAAAAAAAACCCCCCCCCTTTTTCTTTTTTTTTTTTTTTTTTTTTAACCCCTTAATATATATATAAAAATTAAATTGTTTAAGTAGTTCTTCTAGTTTTCTCTAGATCTAAATCTATTTTAATTACATCACATACCTATATCAATGTGAAAATTAACCAGAATACTTCGTAAGAATTTATTTTGGATAATACAATACGTATAACAACGATGAGGATTCCGTGAAATATTCGTTTTGGTTTTATAAAACAGACAGCTTACTTGCGATACTCTAAATTCTAAGGCGCTGCTAATTACGAAATTTCCACAATCATTACTTAAAGTTATAGTGTAGTTTCCGAATAATAAAAGTCCTTGAAATCCTCAGCGAGATTTTTCGCAAATGCAACTTAACACGTCTTTACGATATATCTTGTAAAATACAAAGAGAATCGGTTTGAGTTGCACATCCCACTCTTCAATTTGCTGACGACGATCTTAAGTTGCCAAAACAAAGAGTGTATTCCTTTAGCCTACTTTAGCAGGAAAATAATACGATAGATTTGAGAAAACATTTTGTGTTTGAAATTAGCATACTAAGTCTGTTTTGAGGATACACTACCAATAGTAAAATATCGAGAGTTACTTTGAAAATGCAATTACACGTTTTCTTTGTGTGAAAAATGGATATCAAGAAGCCCATTATAATATTTCAGAATATTGTGACGATTTGTTTTACTATAAAGTTTAAACCAACGATAGATAATAGTGGAGAGAATTAGTCGGAATTACAGTTTTTAGATAGTAAAACGTCTTCCATAAATTCTTTACATGTCCAAATTTATATTGTTTGATAACTAATTAAGCTACAATTTTAATATGACTTTAAATTTTAATATGGGTTTTTATTGTACTTTATTATAAAAGTATTATTTATATTAAAAAATGTAGTGGTTAAATGTTATCAAAAAATAAAATACAGACAAATGCAAGCCGAATACAGAAGGACCTTGCAATCTTGGAAAACGATAAAAAAGACACAGATATTTGAAAAAAGAACATACATACTTAAGATATGGCAATGAGCAAATTTGGCTAGGTAGGACGATGATAAGTGGATAGAAAGAGTGTTAAAATGGCTAAGGCCACGAGGTACAACAAGACAAAACAATCGAGAGGCTGACTTTATACCAGGTGTGTAGATGAAATTGTAAAAACAGGTAAACAACAGCAAAAAATAAAAGCTATGGCATTCTTTGGAGGAATTCTTTTACCGATATAATAAAGTCATTACGTTAATTTATTCGTTTTTTAAATCGCTGTTAATTTGTCACAACCAACCACATATAGTTAATTATTGTTTGTATTACTGACTTGAATAAATTTATTAACACACTAGCAATCTTAAAGATAAGTTCAATTTATTATTAATTTATTATTATTTAAATTTTATATTTAATTTGAATTCACGGCTAATAAATGTCAAAATTGAAGGCTTATTCGAATGATTAATGCATAAAGGGATCCACGTCAGCACATTAACGGCCCTTTTGCCCATAATCATATCGGACGAGACGGGACAGACTAGGGACTTATAAACCCTACAATATAAGCCAATATTAGTGGAATGAGTTCGCGAATATGTAAAAGATGATTGCATAAACAATTTCATTCTGTGTTTTATTAAATAACTGGGCCGTTCTACTCATGTTTGCGTAACCGCGTAGATGATTAGGCTATCAGAAATATATATATATATAGAAATATATATATATATAGTAATTAATAGAAAGAAAAGTTATAAATTTATAAATATATACATATATGTATATATAACCTCTTTCCCACAGCTAGATTGAAATGTAAAAGGTGAGAGGTGTCTTGACTTGAAATTATCATGACGTTATCTATTTCTACGGAGGTGATATTTTAGACTACTGTATAATAATAATAAAAAAAAATATAAATGGAACACTACTGCTACTACTGTTACTATATATATATATAGTCTTTTTTTTTTTCAGAAATATAATATTACAATGTTGCTGTTCGATTATATTTATTATAAGCTTTTTTATTTATATTTACAAAAAAAATTACGTTATGCTTTCACAGCGAAATCATAGGCACCAGTAAAGAAGAAGGTCTAACAAAGTTTGTAATATTAGTACTCGAAACGAAATGTGAACGTTTGAATTTTCTTATACTTAAATTGCTTATATGTATTTCCTCCGAATAAAAATGGAATCTTTAATCGATTATATAACACATTCTAAAAGTGGTCAAAACACAACGTGTATTCTTTTGTCTGAATTGTAGCTTTATTGCGTGAAAAAGCTCGTAGCAATAGAATATATTATACTATCCATAAATTTGATAGTTTGGTAAAATGATTACATTGTCTATGCAAATAATATTTAGCGACACATATACATATAAATATAATTGCCCTAGTTCACAGTAGTTCAGCGTAGTGTTCGTTTTAAAAATTTATTCGTACGTATTGAAAGATTCTATATGCGAAAGGAATTTGTTATATTAATAATAAGAGATTAGGTTGATTCCTAAGCTTTATATTAATTAAATTACATAAATATTTATTATAAGTTAATATATCGCATATACACCGCACTTTTCTTTGCACAGACATTAAGGAAGGCACAGCATCACGCTGCAAACGAATTATAGTGAGTAATATTGTATAGCGTAGCTGGTGTTGAAATAAACTACTTACCGATCCGTCTAGAAAACTGAGATGTAATAAAGAATATCAAAGTTTGGAAAATAGCTATGGAAGCAATTGGGAGAAGTTATGCTCGTGTGACACACAAATTAAAGTTGAGTGTTGTTAGAAAGCGATATATGTTGCCTTTTCGGGGAATTAGCATACTTACACAGTATCTATATTTGACGTGTTGGATTTCGGCGAATTAATTATTTATGGGAATGGAATATATTTTTGCGTCAGTATACATGGAATAGAATAGTTAATATGGTTGGTTACTGGAATCAAAGGATAATAGTCTTTATACTCATAATTAATAACACCGTGATAATGTTTATTTCTTTATTTAAATAGATCACGCAAATTATTATATCGAACGTAATTTAAAGAACACAGACGTAATATATGCAACACATTAAGATGAACCTCTTATTTAGTACAAAATAATTACATTACATGCAAAACAACCAAACTAATCAGCTGTGTTGAATTAATAGTAAGTTGTATTGTTGACAAGTCATTGTATATGGATAAAAATGTAAATCTTAAAAAAAATAAACTTTATATTTCATGCGACTTTTGGTAAGATATAGCTGGCAACATTGGATATGATATATTACACATACTTTTATAACTCCTCGGCGTTAATGGTTGTTTTTAATTGTAAGTCTGCCGGGAATCTCATTTAACAAATTGTGTCAAGTGTTCGTGACTCCTGAGTTTTCTTTGGATATTTTGTTTTAATAGATATATCAAGATTAGTAACATCACTATGTTACATCATTATCGTCGCTGCGGTTTCACCCGCGCATCAGATCTCTTCAAAGGTTCTATTGACTCGGCCTGAAAAGATATACACATATTAGATACATATGCTTTTGTGTATTTTAAATAGTAACAATTTCGTCATATATGCTTTGAATATGTTAACTATTTTCGCGCACACATGAACTCTGAAAAAAAGATTTTTCCATAAACATGAATAGTGCGCATTTGTTCGTAGTAGCGAGATTTTATATAAATCTATAATCTTTTTCGATTAATGGAGTATTCAACACAATAACTCTCCACAGCAATTAGTGCGATGATCCAAACAAACTGGTGTGAATTGTTTTTTTTGTGTTGTCTATCGAAGAAGGCAATACGACATTTCGCTACTATAAATAGTAGAGGAAAATCGTTCCTTTTCACGCTTTACGTTGTGCAAGGGTGTAAATGAGGTGTATGATGTGTGTGATGATGTGTAAACTTTAATTAATAAGGGTAAACCGTAGGGAGCTTGTAGATTATAGAGCTGGATTTTGTTTATGACTATATAAACTACAACGGAGTATTCATGGAAATTGGTGTAAAACGAGGAAGTCTTTTTGTAACAAAGTGGAACCGCAGTTAACAGCTACTGTATAGAATAGTCAATACGCTTAAAACAAAGGAAAACCAGACAATAGTTTAAACTATATTTAAAATTTATATACCGTTAAAGGTATGAACAAAAAGCTTAATGTTTAACGACAGATTTTATTTTAATAACATAAATGAAAATGCAGAAATTTATTTAATCCGAGTTTACATGAAGCTTCTACGTAATATTAATCTCGCGATATTCTAATAAACGCATCTTCCGAAAAACAATTTTAATTTTCTTCATATACATTTTCCTTCTTTACAGGACGACATGAAACTGTCAAAGCTCCATTCATATTCAAATGGCTCCGCAATAACTCATGATATTATGGAGGAGCTATAAAAATATCAAGTACAGGCGTTCTGAGCATTTTCAACCTTGTATTTTTAGCGTATTATTTAAAATTTTATGTTTCGCATAAAATAAAAACGATTTCTATTAAATCTTTTAGAACGGACTTTAATAAATTTGACAAGTCAAATATCAGTTTTATTGAAGAAGTATTTAGAAAATTAATAGTTTAGGTAGCAGATTATTGATATACTCGTACTGACTTATAAAACAATTCAGGTCAAACTACGAGGTGCTAGAACTTCAGAGTTAAAATATTTCAAATTTAAGGTTTAAAAAAAACAGGATTTGGTGCCTATTTGGTGCTTATAAACTAACAATAGTGTTTATTTTGCTTCAACAAATCATAGAAATGATATGTTCTTAACAAAAGTTTGAAAAAATGTTCCCGGAAATTAATATACTTTTTAGTACTCACAATTTCAGAATTACCAGGCATGTTATATAAGCCTTATTACTATTAAACCTTATTCATTAATTCAAAGCTTTAGTATCTGTTGCTTATTTAGGAGAAAGTTTTTATTATGAAACTATTGGGTTCACTAGATATAGTTTGTGATAGTATTCGGACACACACACATACTGTTATAATAATTTAAAACCTTGCTAGAAGAAATCTTCGTACTGAAAGTGTATATAGTAATGCAGAGGAAAAGCAAACTATTGCAGAGTCCGTATTGTCTGACTAAAATTTGTTGAAACATTGTTTATTTCAAGGTTCAAGTTATAGTTTTCATTCATATTTAATAGTTCAATTCAAATGATTCACCATAAATTTAAATAATAATAACAAATTAAAATGTAATTTTCAGAAATATTTACGCCCATAAATATAATTATATTAATGTAGGTAAAGTTGACAATTTCAATTTTCAGATAAGCCGTTAAAAGTGTTATAACATTATTAATGCGTAAACGTTCTCTTAGATGATGGAGTTTTAATGAGAATTAACTTAATAATCTAAGACACGCACAGAGATAATTTCTATATTTTGAATAACGGTTAATTTAAGTCGATAATATAATAGGGTTACCAATATCAACGTTTAGGATCTTCCGTAATATATATTGGTATTAGAGGTTCAGAAATATGAGAAGTTGATTCTCTTGTCGTAGATGAGAGATTAAAAAGGTGTGAAGTTGCTGTTATGGAATATGGACAAGAGACAGCATGGCAATCGCAAGTGGCAGGTCGAATATTCTAGAATCTGGAAATCAACATGTGGGCCTATAAACTTCCTCGTATATTTTTGTATGGAAAACGAAAAAAAAATTGTAGTATCTATTATTCACCAAATACCAAACAATACCGATATTTGCATGGATCGTTACGAGCAGAAGGACTTAGACTGTCAATCGAAGAGTTTTGTTGGATACAATTAAATAATTCTTAATTTCACGTAAATAAAATTATATCTATCCAAGAAAGATATTAAAAAAACTGAAGACATTTTGATGAAACCTCTTTCGAATTTAGGCGGAACATTACTGGGAAAATGACTCGCTATAAAGATCCAAAGAGCGGGCTAATCGCAGCTTCCGACCTTTTGGCCAGCGAAGGAGGCCCACAAGTTGAGGGTTGCCAATTTTACTTAACCTTGTTATATTTAAAACATGGTCATAATAAACAATAACTCTAATTGCACACTTTAAACTAAAGTACTGTTTTGTCTGTCAAATGGTTTTTACACAGTAATGGAATGAACTGAGTATTTTAGATAAAGAGCTGCAGTTTAAAAAAAATCTAATAAACAATGTGAAGTAAGAAACGAAACGACGCAGGCATTATGGTCTTATAATGACATGAATGTGAATGTGGTGAGGTGAGGTGAGGTGTGGTGAATGTGGTCTTATAATGACAAATCAAAGAAACGATATTATCTTTGAATGTAACGTCTTTTCTTTTACACATAATAAGTGTTAGGCTGTTACGTTACGTAAACAAAACAATTTTTTATATATATACTTACATAATTAAATATCTATCGTTCAGGTGTCTATTTTTATTATTTTGAATATAAACATGATGATGCGGTCAAATTTCATAATACCTGTATTGATGAGCGATCCGGCTCTATTGTTAATATATATATAAAGGGATTTCCTTAGTACTAGAAAATTTGTAATACATAATAAATACATAAGATTCAGTCAAGTAGGCATAAGTCATATAGTTATGTAAAATATTATTTCAAATACTACGACAAACGAGTCATTTGCAAAAATAGATAATAGTGAAATCATTATTTCGTTAAGGACTCAATTAAGTTTGTGTCAAGACATTTCAGAATTGGAGCGTGATCTGAATTAGCATTCAATGGATTAATTAGACTTCTAAATAGAACCGTATATCTACTTGGCCCACTTCCGTCACTTCATTATTTGTATAAATTTTTCTTAAAAGACAATTATACAAATATAAAAACCTTTATAATAACAATAAAAGTAAGTGTGATTTTTTTTGACTCGAACACGTGGTTATGTAACCTTTGTTCGTGCGGTGAGCTAGCAGGATCTTAAAAATCACGTCCATGGATATATCTAGTCTTTCCTTCTTCAAACTTCAGGGGAGAAAAGTGGGCAGTCATCGCAATCCCTCAATTAAAATTCAATATAATTACTTACATACAATATATTACAACTAGGCGCAAACCTATTTGCCCAAGAAATATATAATATGTTATATATTTTTTTATACAAATGCTGAAGTCTGACTCAAACATTTTTAAGCGCAGTCAGATTAAGTTACTAATTACAACGAATTAAAATTTCAGATAAGAGAGTGTATATATAGGGATATGACTGACTGAATTTCACTTATTAGAGAAGCAGTTTATTAATATGTGTTTTCCATTTTGTAGGTACCAAAGGTAACCTTTCATTTGTATACGCATTCAGATAAATAATAAATATATTATAATAATAATAAATACATTTCTATCTTTATTCATTTTTATTGGTTTGGATAGGTAAACGACGTTATTTTATTACTATCAACCCTTTACTGTCTATCTTAACTAACTAAGGTTCTTATTAAATTAAAAACGATTATTTTCTCAAAAATCTATCACAGAATTTCTTTTTGATATCTGCAAGGTTTGTTTTTCACCAACTCGACAGGACTTATATCAATACCAGTCGAAGTGACAGCACAAACATTCTTCGAATATATTTTATGATAGGGGTGGATAATTAGATTTTCAGTGGCCAATAAACCCCCAGGGCTCTTACTATTTGAGCAGATTTATTTTATTTACTTAATGAAATCGCTTTAACGGCTTAACTTTACACCTTCACATTAATAATACAGCAGTTTTTATACAAAAAAATGTATTGAAATCATTTTTCTCTTTTACTGATCTACATAATATATAATGTTGTAAGAACATAGAGATTATTGTGAATAAACAATAGCCTGTAGATTAAAGGCTACCCCCTTACCCCTTAGGGTTTGTGAGATATATTCATGTCTTTTTCTGACTTATTTATTTAGTAAAGTTTCATTCCGATGCAGTTTAACCAGTGCCAAGATTGGCATTGTTGGCAAATCCATTCCAATGCGATTCCTGGAAACCAAGTGGCTCTGACGTTAATAAGAAACGTTAATGTTGATTTGGTAAATACAGTCACTTTTCATACAAAACCATCCATTATGAAAAAAATGCATTGATTAAAAGACCGGCATTACCCGTTACCGTATTGGCTCTATTCGTTTAATTTTATTCTTAAAACCGTTTTCCAGTATCTTAGTAAAAAAAGGATTATGCTTTTTAGAATAGAAGTGACGAATAGTTGGTATGACGCACCAGTTTCGGTGTCTGCGTATCACTGTCGCCTGATGTTGCGTGCCACAGCGGTCGCGTTTATTATCGTTGTGTCAACAATTAGTATCAGACGGGCATATATATGTATATTTACTTCAAGGTTGTTAGAAGGTTTTACGTAGTACAAGCTTAACAATATATTAAACGCTACAGTGTTTTATAAACAAGGACAAACAGTGATGTTCATAATATTTTAGTATAAACTGCAAATAACAATGATTCAAATTCAAACTCAACAATTGAGACACACGAATGTGAAATAAATTTTGAATATAGAATTTCAAAAGAGCCTAATAGGGCGGGCGGGCTTTGTATCGTGTGCAAGGTCGGTGGGCGGGAAAAATTCGCTTGATCCAACTATTATCTACAATACAATATTTTCTAATAACATAATAACGTTGAGATTTAAAAGCTAGCAAATTGCAAGCCTTCACAGTTTCTTTTCCGCCGCGCAATGAGTGGTCTCAGTGTCGGCTACTCACTGCATCTTCATTTACTTTATGTTAATCAGTTGGTGCTTAGTCGGGAAATAGTCAGCAGTTTTAAGGAGGCAAGCTGCAGCCTTATCGGAAGGGGCGAAGGAAGCTTTGGGGATGAAGCGGGTTCGGGGGGAGGTCTCGTGGACCTGTCAGTGCTGGTCGTCCCGCCTCCGTGTGCGGACGCTACGTCGACGTTTCATTTCGATTATCGTGCTTCTCACGAATACATATTGAAATAAATTAAGTGTGATAAATATTTCAGGTGGATAAAGTTTGATAAGGGATGATAACTGTTGAATTGTCGGGTTTGTATTCAATGTTTTGTATTAAACTTAAGAATTAGTATGTATTTTGAACTATTTTAATAAACATTAGGAATAAAGTAATTTCCAAACGTTAATACATGTATTTCTGTTATCAGGAATGTTTTTGTGAGTTTTTTTTTAAACTTTTTTTTATTATTATTAAATTGGTTTAAATACCGGTAATAAGGGTATTTATACAATGTAAAAAACTATTCGCTAAATAAATGACGAATTATATAAATATTATGTGAATTCTATACATAGTGATTTGTTTGCTGTAGTCGATCGTGAGATGAACCATAACATAGCACCTAATCATTTATGCATCTAATATTTTATGAGGCAAATATTCCATCATATTTAATTTGTTGCCATTGTTATTTTATAATAATTAACGACTTAGAAATCTTGTCTTGATTAAATAAATAATATGAGTAAGAAACACAAAGCACTGTTTACGAGGTGTAAAATACCACATTTGAATCGATTTCAACCTTAACGTAGTTGGATACGGTTGATTTTGCAATGTGGTTCTGTAAGTGACTATCTATCGTGTCTGCGCAGACGAAGATTGACGACATAGCTACTATAATATATATTGCGGTTGACCTGAAACTTTGAAACGACTTTTCTACTATCAGATAGGTAGAATTACTTTAAGCTGTAACACGAATCTTTAGTTGAATGTGCGCTATTGGAGTAATTTAGTTTTAATAAGCGACACACGGATAAACTGACGCGACAAGTCATATTCGTAGTTTGTGTTCGTAGAGGCAACATCCAAAAGAATGCTCCGGTGTTGGGGCAAAACGTGCGTCGAGTGGTTACAGGTTTTTTCGAGGACTATTGCTTGTAGATTAGTCTATTAGGTTTTTGAACTGTGTTCGTAGTCATCAAACTAAAATAACGCTACGACGTAGCTTCCCAAAGACAATTTTATTAAATTTAATTTAGCATTCATAGCGCACTTAATCGCCTAATTTACGATTTCAATCATTTCAAATCGTATAAGCTTTACATATAAGGCATTGACTTAGAGTAAGATTCTTTGATCATTTTATTTTATAGGCAAACATGTATCTCAAATCGTTGATTTTCTTTCTTAGACATACTGGTTTTTTAACGATGTTTACTATATAATCATGTGTAATTGCACAGCCAGGGGCTTAATGCATGATCGAGAGTGTACAGAGTCTTCAACGTTTGCTTAATTCTATTTACTTCGTATTTAAATTATTTTCAAGAATTTATTCTATAACGTTTTACTTTTGTTTTTCATATATCAGTGCCGTTGTGGGTTTTAAAAATTTAAAGAAATATAGCGTCAGTCTTATATAAGATGACTAGTTTAAATAAAAACACTTTTTTAACGGATTAAGTTATGTATTTTTACAAAATTTAACTATATTACATTATTTAAAATTCCGATTCGCGTGCTTTACAGCGTGTGTGGTAATTAATGTAATATACTTAAATTTTGTAAAAAACATAACTTAATCCGTTAACAAAGTGTTTTTCTTTAAATTAGTAATAGTTATATTAATAAAAGACAATATTAAGATAACTAGTTTTAATGTTTAACAATGCAAAGCAAACAAGGAACTAAGTCTCGAGAGTGTTTATACCGAAGAGACTTAATCTGGTTACAAAGAACTTAGAATAACATTGTTCTACGATATGTTAAGAACATTGTCATTGTTCTACTAAATATTTATCTACAATGTTGACGATCTACTTGCTAAAAGGGGTTCGATCCCTGGTATGATCAAAATTTTGTGAGATGGGATCAGACACACTGTTTGCTGAATATCTAATATATAAAATTCTCGTGTCACGGGGTTCGAACTTGAACTCCTCCGTTTGCTTGACCAATTCTCATGAAACTTTGTGAGCGTATTGAGTAGGTCTGAGAATCGGCCAACATCTATTTTTCTATTTGTTAAGGGTAGTCCACCCCTAAATTTTTTTTTTTATTTTTTAGACAAAATTTTTAGTTTCTATTTTCTTATGTTACAACATACAGAAATAAATACAATATTCACCCTTCTACGATCAACCTTTATTTTTTATTTATTAATTGAAAATTGAAATCACATGTATGGCAAAAAACGTTTGCCGGATCAGCTAGTAATATTTATAAAATTATATACATCTATTAGTTTTGTTAGCACTTACCTTGGAACTCTCTGACCGCGTGTGAATTGTGTCCTGATGTTATTTTACCAAACCATATCTAACTAGGATTATCAAGATAACTACTTGCGTGATAATAACTCTCTTGCTGCTAAACTCAATGTTAGTAGGTACTTAATTAATAATGTAAGTCCTTATATATTTCCCCAAATCTGTCCATACGTATATAAGGAAAATTGTCCTCAAGGGGCCACTAAATTAGCTCGTTAGATTCCGAAGGCCGAGGTTACATAATGGGATTAAGCATGGCCGTCCTTAAGTAAATAAAGCCTTTTTTCTGTTTCGTTTGAATAATAGATGTTAATTCTATTATAGTAATTTACTACAGAGCTACTGTGTCTGGTATGTCAAAGCCATAGTTTAGATTCTTTATACAGATATTAATTTACAACAAATGTAAAATAACTGTAATATTTAACATAAATAACTTAATATAAAATTTCATTTTATGATAAATTTTGTTTCTATTATCTTTGCTCATAGCGTAACACTCGTAGTAGATACGCCTTTCCTCAAACCTTTTCTAATGTATTAATGAGAGCCTTGCTATGAGAACTGGCAGTAAACATAAACATAGAGATATTATAGACATGTTTGACGTCATAAGGGTACAATGTTGTACAAAATATGTTGACTTTGAACATGGCGTATATTTGTTCATAAGCATATTCAAATTGTATGGCCTTTTACGAAGCCAAAAATCATGCTAAAAGCCATTGACATTTACATAGCTCGCCAGCTACATTCATTAGCGGAGGTTCGGACATAAAACGCAACAGTTGCAACAGTTGCACGCGGACATGCTTCCTATTTGCAATTACTGTTTTGTTGCTTCTGTACTTTACGTTAAACTTGGGCAATGCAATGCAGTCTGCAGCAGTGCTATGTAAAACCAACGAGGACAAAAACAAATGATTTGTCTTTAATGTAAAGTATTCTTATAATAATTATAAGAGGACGCCAACAGGAATATTTACTACGCGTGCGCATATATAGCAGTAACTATAAATAAAAATACAATGCATATCTTGTACTGAATAGTTATGGTAATGAGAATGTTACTCGATATTTGAATTTTTATTCAAAATAAAAATGACATCACCTAACACGTCAGTCGGCTTAGATTTTCGTTGAATAATAATCCTTGAAAATCAGATTTAAGCGATCAATACGTGAACAAAAGACTGAAGCATATATAAATTGGCTTAGTTATGTTTCATGTATTCATTAGTATGATATTATTACACCTATAAAATAACAACAAACGAACTAAGTAGTTCCATCGTAAAAACAATAATCGACTTTTTGTCTTTTGTTTTTACATAATTGTTTTTAGTAGGTTCTATTCTAAAACGTGCCATATATTTTGATGATTTCTATAAATAACACTGTGTTAAGATATAAAAATCCAGTTGCAGCTTTCGGTTGCACGATTAAAAATAACACAAGGCCAGATAGTAGTTCTACTGTGCGCTTCTAAAAGTAAATATTTGAAGATAACCCATTTCAACTAAAACCATTAAAACTAAGGTTATTTTTGAATGATTAAACGATGAACGACTAATACTACTACATATAATATGTAAGAAGTGTTGCTCAGGTCAACATTGCACATAATAGAGCGAATAAGATATTCTGTTGCCTTTTAAGTACATGGAATTCTTACAAAATCTGTCAAAATTGGCAAGTGTAGCGTAGGCCAGACAGTGTAATGTATATTTTCGCTTAACTATCGTATCTCTCGTCAATCTTCTATTCAAAATATGAGGGGCTAAAAAACTATAGAGACCGTTTAAGAAAGTAGAGACAGTATTTTCTTATCGTCGCGAACGATCGTATCTTGATGAACGTTAGGTCACGACACACTTACTACGATACATGCTCCAACTGAAACTTGTGTTTTATTACTTTCTCTTAAAGGGTCTTATGCAATATGTAGTAAGAAAATAGTCGTTCTGGAATAAATTTTTAAAAATAGTTATATCATATGTTTTTTTTTAACATAAATAAAGCACTCTTTTTGCAACGTGTTTCTTCCCTACCATGGTACAGAACCCATCGTGCCCGAGTTCGAATCCCACTTGACGTTTCTTTTAGAATAATGTACATATATTGATTGAATATTTAATCATGACTTTCATCCCATTGCATCAAAACAACTGCATAAAATAATATTAAACACACGGGATGCATTGTACATTAAAACTCTTCAGTAAAACTCTGAATTCTCTTGAAATTCTCTTAATTTATATTCTTAAGACGAATACACTAACTTCAGCAATAAATAATAAGCAAGCGTTCATCTCATATATTATAACAAAACAGTTCACTGAACTTTCCAGACAATTTCTTGTGCTCGCGGTCAAACACTAAGTTGGAATAACCTAATAACCTTATGGAGCTTAGAGCTCATTTCATGACAAAACGCAATATAATTTCCACGTGGAAAGTCAATGCAAAGCTTAACAATCTTAATATCATTTATGCATGCACACATATTTCATGGAAACATAAATATTAATTTAAAAATAGAATGGGGTAATTGTACGTGTTTAAAGTTTTATTTAGCAAACATGTCGATTTGCAGGTCGTAATTAAACCTTTTTATAGGAATTTAACATAAAAAAATAGAAGAGATTATATCTGTGATATTAGTGAAACCTGATTGAAATTTTTTTTTATAAGTTCATTCTCACAATACTTTGATTCGAATGATTATAATAAAAATATTTTCACCATATTTATTTGATATTATAATTGAATTTATTTTATTATGACACTCATTAATTTGAATATATAAAATTATGTCGAATAGAAAGTAATTTGCTAGAAATACTCAACATGAATCTATATAGTTCGTAGTTGTTTTTATAACCAAGAAACATTTTTTTTGTATGCTTATTCCAGTATAAAGAGATTAATTCTGAGATATTTCGTACAAGGAATCATATACGAGTACTTATATCTTTATCTGAATAAATTAACTTAGAAACTTAAACTTTTAACGATTATTGTAACTAAGTCTGTAAAATACGATTATTGAAAAGAGTATCCATAGAGTTTCTTCTCGGTTCTTCTTTACGAGATCCACTTTTTGGAACCGAGAAACTATTTGAAATAAAATGCTTTTGATTTGAGACAATGTGTTCGTTATGAACGGTCGACAAACGAGGTGACAGTATATCTACAAATTGTATTGAATATTTTTAACGAAATTTTACTATTTATTTATTTTCAACAAAACTGAATATTTTGAAAAGGGTTAGTACAAGCAAGGGGCTCACCAAGCCATCATCTCTCAAAGTAGCTCACTGTAATCTTAAAAGTTCAAAAATAAAAATATTCTTTTATGCAGCTGCTCATAACTGTCATGTCATAACATACTGTCAAGATTCAAAATTCATAATAGACAAGCAATGGAAGTGGTGACATCACCACAATTTTTACTCTTCTTACATGATCTAAGTAACATAGGTTATGTTTCTACTACTACTACTAACGTAGTCTTTTTCTAAACCTGCTCAAATTAAATAACAAATCTTGATGGAAACCACGTCAGTGTGATGAACGATTCTATCACACCAGAGTAAAATTTAACTGCATTGACATACACAAAGAAAGTTTATTCAAAACTCGTGTGGACGGTTTGAAATTTCACGAGGTCGACTTTATTTCGCGCCATTGAACACTGAGCGGTGCACGGCGCTTCCAACCTAGAGTACTCAAATACGTCTTTCGAATCGATCAATATTTTATACTTTTTTATTCATGTCGCCGCAGTGTGAGCTAACTCTGTGGCTTATTGAGGAGAGGAATTAACTATTCTGTTACTGTATACGGTGTAGCAAAATCCAGTTTCTGACATAAATGATTCTTGCTTTACGTATGTAAGTTTTTTTATGACATACAAATTATATATGTATTCTTAATGGGTTATACGTTTATAATATAATAAGCTTCTCATCCACAAACTTTAGGCCTTGGCTTGTATAATACATTTGACAACTGTCAAGAAGTTTTTGACGCGTTTTATATGAGTGGACAAAAGGGTTGTCAGCAAATGTGAGCAAAAAAAAAACATTTTTGACGTTAAATGTTTAATTTTTCAATAACACGGTTCATAATATGGAGACCACTTTTACCCTTTGGAAACTTAACAAACAGGTCAAAATAGACTATGTTTCACAATACTGATTGAAAATAATACAATAAGGAATTTGAAAACAGCATGTATACGCTTTGATTGACTTCTTACAAACTGATTTGTCCTGAACTTTTGAAACACTAACATGAAACCACACTTAAAATAAGAAACTATTAACACAATTTAAGCTTTAGGTATATTTATTGTATTTATACGCCAAATAAATAATAATATGTGATGATTTTTTTATAACTAAAGCAGTTAGTGCATTTGTATTTAAATAAAATAATAATTTTGTTTGGTTTACAATATAAACGCCTTTTATCCCGCTCTCTATGAAAGTACTTAATCTAAACATTGATTTGATACAAATACCATACCATGTACATGTGAGATAAAAGTTTTTATTATAATAAATTAAGCTTTTTCAATATTTGACGTGTCAATAGTTCGAAACAATATTTCAAACCAATTCAATTTATTATTGAACTCTTCATGTTGTATACAAAAATATAATCCATTAAAAATATCAAAACTTACTCATTGTTCGGTATAAATAGAAATTTATTGCTACGTATCAAAATACGAAAAACTTGACAACTTAACATGTTTTTTATTTTCAGGTTTCTTTTGTTAAAATAAGTTAAAAAACATTGCTGTGAAGCGGCTTAAGTACCTAATATTTTATCATATATTTTCTTATACTGTTTATTTTATTGCTTTAACATTCGCCTATTAGGGTACTCCCCGTCAAAATTATAAAATTCCTCTCGATTGGTTTTAGTCTAGCATGAACCTTATCATCATTAATAACTATCCAAGTAAGATTATATATAAAAGCAAAATTAATAGATCTCGCAATATTCGCCGTACTTCAAAGCATTGGGAAACTTTCTCAATTTAACGACACATTATAATCTAATTCTACCAACAATTACATTGTTATAAAACAACTCCATTTCTCTTGTTCGTAGAGTTCTCAGTGTCGAGCTACTACGATCAACTTGCTTTTCATAAAATTTCTTACAATGCATCCAATTTAAAATGAAATAGGATAATGAAAAGCGTTATTGAATCAGATTTTACGAGTGAATGTACAACTTGGATCTGGAGCAGATAATATACACCGAACTGTTGAAATAACTTGACGGATTGCAGAGTTTGTGCCACTAGCTTCGTCTTATATTGACCGCTTAGAATATTCAACAAATACCATTGTTGAAAATGTTACAGTCGATAATACAACGGCCTAAATTCCATGATTTTCGTCAAACTTCAAATTGACAGCAGTTTGAATTGTACGAATTGGGGCGTTTAATTTGGAGCAATGCCTCTAAAAATGTGATTTCAAAGCTTTTATAATAATAACTTCTACGTATATATGTCTAAAGATACTTGTCTATGCATGGACTATATACGAAGTCAGTCAAAAAAAATATGGTTTCGCTAAGAAATTATGTTCCTTTCCGATTTCAATGGAATCCTCCTAATTATGATGGATGAAATGAAACCAGATTAGAAATTATCTTTTGTGAAATGTTATGCAGCTATAAAACTTATTGAACTTATACTTTTATTGAGTAAGAATGTAAAACGAAAGATACAAGACAAAATGGTGCGTTCGATTATTGGACAACTGGATATGATATCCAATGACAAAATGTCCGAATGTCCGAACGTAAAATCAAAATATCTTTATTCATATAAAAAATATAAATCACTGTAAACTGATTTGAATTATTTAACAACATATAATTTAAATCTTTTTTTTTAGTATTTTGTAAAGTGGCGTTTGGCTATTGAATTTGGTTATTACTATAATTTTGTATGTTTGTATTAAATCAGAAATTGGAGCCTCAACATGGGCCTTAGGAAGTCATAAATGCTGCACGCTGTAAAGCACGCGAAACGTCGGAAAATTCAAAATAAAGTAATATATATTTAAATTTGCAAAAATACATAACTTAAACGTTAATAAAGCGTTTTTCTTTAAATGAGTAATAGTTATGTCAGTAAAAGATAATATTATTGGTAAGAGTGTGCAAGGAGATTTTTTGTAAGTTTAGGTTAAGGTAGTTTTAAATATATTTTGGCAATAAGCTGTAATTAAATAAATAAAACAAACCATTACACGATGTTAATAATAAAAACGGATGTTAAAAATTAAAATACCGTTTAGCCTCAAATATCAGAGCATAACAAAATAGGAAGACGCACTTACACATAGACCATCAACCACATAGTATCATAGTGGGTTATGATAGAAATAATTACGTTTAATTTCTTTTATTTTAAATTTTCCCAGGACAGTTTTATAACGCGTAAACTCATAATTCATCATAATAGAATGCGTTTAGTCGTATATAAGACCTCGGAGATAAACATGTAAAATTGGATAGACAATTTAAGGTATATAAAAAATTCAATTAGAGATACCTATTCGTATAGCCTTTCCCATGTAAATTTTAGGGGCTTAAGGGAATAGGAATTTCGCTGTGCCATAACTACCTTGGCTAACAGATTATACTATTGTATAAATGTTAAACTTTAACGAAAATAAGTGTGAGAAATATAAATGTTATTATATTATTACTGTAAGTATATTTGTTCCGTCTTACATTTTAATACTTGTGTATTTGAAATTTTGTTTCTAATAATATTGGTGTCGAATAAAACTAACCTACATATCTAAAGAACTACTAGATATCAATTTTTAATATGGTTATTAAAAAAAATGGGCAAACGAGTTTGCGGGGTAGCTTAAGTGACAACAGCCGCAGCCAATATACACCCACTAGTGGTTGCGTTGTCAGCCCTTAACGGAGGAGTATGCTCTCTTTTTGAAGAATCTGGTTCGTATCTGGTTGGAAAGACCTCCGCTAGGAGCCGAATCCACAGTTCTCTTGTTTGTAAAAGAAAAGTCTTGTAAAGTCTGAGATCGAGATAGTGCGGATGGAATGAAGAGTCAGTGCGGCTTGTGCGACGATGGAACGAGGCAACAGGGATCAATTCAAACAGATCAGAAGAGCACTCACATAGTACATTTTGTAAAAAAAACGCATTGTGACGCAAAGTCGCAGGGAGGCAAGTCATGATGTGCCTATGGTGCTGTATGGGCCTGTATACTCTCAGTGCAACAAGGAGTTTTTATTATCAATTTTTTATATTAAGACAAGTAATGTTCTAATGTTTATGAACAGAAGTTACGCATAACTTCTAGTTACTTTAATTACCTGCATATTAAGCCATAAAGCCACGTGCTTAATTGAGCACAATGAGTAAAAACTTAACCCACTCCAGACCTTGTTAAGTCATTATCTGTTTATGTCATTACCCAGACATTTAATTAAATTCCATATTTGATTTCGAAGTTTGTATAAGTCGGGCTCTGAGATTAATTAAACACAAGTTGCTAACATTACATTGATTGACAAAAGGATCTGACTGTCAGGATCCTCCGTTTGCTATTGAATTGAACAATGCAAGCCCCATTATTGCTTTGTTTATATTTGTCGTGTATAAGTTGCAATGAAATATTGTTCCAGTTTTCCTGAATGCTATGTGCACATAGAGGTAATATCTGTGTTAAGTTTTGATGTTATAGAGAGAGTGTACTACTCGAGAATGTACTACCATCAGTGATGGTACTCGACAAATGTGTTTGTTTTGAAAGAAATGTCTTTTTTATCGATGATATATTCACTCTGTGGTACGACAAAGTGGGTCATATTTGGTACGGCAAAGTGAGTATTATGTGGTACTTACCCTCTAAAACCTTACACCACAACTAAGACTAATAATTAGACGTGACAATTTGCCAGGCGAACCCACGTATAAACAAGGCTGTGCTGTTGACCCTCTGTTAGTATGGAAATGGAATCACAAAAGGCTAATATAAAGAAGTGATTAATTTTTTGAAAGAAGGAAATTTTATGCAATTACTATATAGCCAATGTATATGTAGGCAAGAGCCATGAAATCTATTTGTTAAACCACGGAGGAATCTGGTCAGTTAACGTAACGGGATCGTATTGATTAAATTTACGAAAGGGACGTAAACAAATAGCCACGGCCATATTTCACGGTGTAAAATACTGCAGTGTGACAAAAACAGAGCAAAGCAACTGATCAAAGATGAAGCGGGTAAACTTTTCAGTGCCCCCATTTCATTTTCAAAAAGTTTCATTAAGGAAAAGTTGACGGTTACTTGCCGCTTTATTGTCCAATTCATTTGTGTTGAAACCGCAATGGTAAATAATGAAAACGCTGCGCGTCCGACTAACACTAAGTTCGCCTGTTCAACAGTTTCAATAAGTTTGGATAAGTTGGAGAATTTATGTTTAATAGTTAATTCGCAAATTAAAATGATACAGCTGGATTAACAGTTTTATTAATGACAATTAATTTTAAATTAGTGTCCACAATGCAAAGTAGTATATAGTAAAGATTTATATTTATAAATTAGAAGTTTGATGAAGTTTTACTCCGCTGACTTTATTCGTTGAGTGCTGTCTCCGTCATTTTATTTGTATCACGTGTGACATAATCCGAAGTAGAATATTTAAGGAACTTCGAGAATTACACTGCCAAATGTACAAATAAAAACTTCCAACATTATCTTAAGCACAAACAGTTGGAATATTTTAAGGATATTCCGACTCACTAATAGGTGTAGGTAAGGAATGCCTAATACCTGTTCGTGCTATCCTTTTCACAAACATCACAAAACTCATTTGGCATTTGGCCACCAGCAATAGTCGCGTAGATGAGGATCTGTTTTAAAGCCGTTTTTTCACCCGAATTTCGAGGCAACTTGCCATAACAAAGTTAAGCGTAACAAAATTAATTATCACGGTGCGCTTATACACTCGGCCGCATAGTTTATTTAAGTACTTAGCGAGCTTATTTCGAATATAAACATATAGTTTGGTTAGTTGTTTTCCAGAAAATATGGGTGGAAAATTCGAAGGGAATATTGATTTGTGATGGGTGCTGTGGCAATATTGACTTTTTTTACTTATATAAGACAATACTTTATTGTTTAAATTGAGTTATACAAATGGTACTTCTATTAATTCTATTAATCACAGTTTCTTCAAGACAATCACCGCTATATTTCTCTCATAACCTTTTCGTGTACGGCAACTACTGTATATTTATAAAGGACAAATCGCGTTCTTTCGTACTGAATTAAGTTTTGCATAGAAAATGAGATTTCACCCGCTGATGTATCAAGGTAGGTTTTGTATCAAACCCGGCTCTGAAGAAAGATTGTTGATTCTTTTGTTATATTTATAATTCATTAAAATAGTGAAACAGTTTAAAATAATATCGTTTTTCTTTGTTAAATTGTGTTATTGCAATTGTACCGAGGTGATAGTGAAACGTGCAGGAACGTATCTTTTTTAATCTTTTGTACTTGGCTATACCAAAATTTGTGATATAGTACTAAACTAATATTTTAAAGCTGAGTCGTTGGTTTGTTTGTTTGCACAAAATCTCAGTTCAAACTAATAGGAATTATAAAGTTATGTTTGCATTGAGTACTCCATTCACGGAGGAAGACTTATAAGTATATATAGATCTGCATAACGTTTTAACTAATGCAGGTAAAACCGCAGGACAAAGTTCCCTATATTCTCTAAAAGATGTCCCGCATAAATACCGACGATTCGTAGCACTCACAATGGGTATTTATATCACCGAAAATACATTTAAATTAATGCATGAACTGTATTTAAATTACCAAATCTTTCAGTAGAATTCCTCTAATCAAATTCAACCTTAATGACGGTCTAAAGCGCTGCGATGTCTTAAAAATCCTATGTCAGTAAATTCTAAATGAAGTCATAAAGCTTGCATGACCTCGACATTGACGTCACTATTTAAACAGAAAAACAACTAGAGCGACCTTACTTAATTACACCGTTGAAACTTGCTAACAATGCTTCATTTTTAACTATACTCTGTATAGCAGAGCCTTTTTGTTGAGGCGGAATTTTTAAATATTAACTTTTCAACAAATGTTTTTAACTTTGTTTATTCTATAAGCTATAACTCATTTAAAATTAGTAGAATTGTGATTTTAGTCTTTGTTTCTATTTTATAAATACTTTCTTTCTGCCGCGCACCACCGCTATGTGGAACCAGCTGCCAAAAGAGGTATTTCCGAACAATTACAACTTAGGGGCTTTCAAGAAAAGAGCGTATAAGCATCTTAGAGGCCGGCAACGCACTGGTGAGGCCTCTGGCATCGCGAGTGTCCATGGGCGGCGGTTTCACTTTACATCAGGTGAGCCTCCTGCTCGTTTGCCCCCTGTTATATAAAAAAAAAATACTTTGCATCTTTAATGTATAGAAAAGAGGTTCATTATTATTTTTATTAGTTTCGTTCTGACAGCGATTGATGAACAGGACCCGAACGTTATTATGTAAATAATACAACAAGTTGGCGCTTATCCATCAAATAAATATGGAAATAAAATTATTTATACACCGTTAGTTAAACAAAATATATATATAATTGAACTAATTTAAGCTTGTTTTTGAAGTTTTTTGTGTAGGATAAATAATTTTTCGAGCAAGACCACTAAACGCAAACCTTAAATGAAAATTATCTTAATAGCCTTCTTCACTTATAAATCATCTTTTATCATATTTGATAAAACAACTCATCATTTTCAACAACAACAACTCATTTTTATCAAATATGATAAAACATTGTAAAAAACACGATCAAGAGTATACCTTATACTAAAATACACGTACAAATCATATTTAAACTATTATATCTTGGTTGTTGCAGTCTTACCATTTTTTTTTAAATAGCTAAGATTTTGACTACAGTAGTAAACACAGTCAAGTACTACTACATAAATTTCTATGGTTAGTAATTTACGCACTTATTTTAAAACAGTTGGCACTGTCTACTATCCTATTTTAGAAATAATTTTTGAATTAAGTAAAAATTTTGTCGTTTGTCAAATTCTCCTACAAAATTGTACAAACATTATAAAATTCCCATATGTATTTACTCGTATTATTATACGAACTAAATATCTGAGAAAGTGGAACAAAAATCACCATTTTGCTCTACTTCTAGTACATAGGCGAGTATTCATAACTGATTTTCAAATACACTTGTAATAATCGTAAGAAAAGGTAATATTCAACATCCTTTGGAAGCATTTTCAGTACAAAGGTTTCCAATCTAATTCTATCTCTCGTGAGGTAAATATATGATTATATTTGAATTTGTATTTTGCCACAGACTAATGTAATTAATCATTACCGGTTTTACCTTTATTCGGGCGTGGGATGTAACTCAATATCACCCTGATTAAAAAACAAATATGAATGCGTGAAGTTCATTACGGCTCCTAAATGGAAAAACTGTGTACTGTTTGTGTCATCGCATATTCATAGGACATTTTCGTCAGTCGACCTTCCAAGATTTGCGAAACGAATGGGTAAACAATGCCTAATGGAAGGATTTTCAACTGGTTCAGTGATTACATAACTGTAATATTAAGGCGTCATCATGTATGTTATGGTTAGTACCATTACAATTTATTTTCCTCTAAACCCTTTGTTTCAAATGCTTTAATGATATTTTCTTTTCAGAGTCTTTTTCTGCGTATTATATACGTACAAAGTACAATTAATGTGAGTTTTTCGCCGTATTTGTCAGTGTCTTCTTCTACTGCTTAATGCGATCCATGGTAGTGGGGTAGAATTGAGATGTTTAGGTAGAATAATGCAGTGGTTTCCCCTCGTCTTCTATACCATAGTTTTGATTTTCTAAGAGTTCCAAACGCCAATCGCTCGACATATGAGCTAAGTAACTGTATCTCCTGTCTGCTTGTCTCACTGCGTCGGACGAAGACTCATCGATATACCCGGGAGTGGTGTTAGTGATAGACTGTCCTATTAGACAGAGATTTTAGAAGTCAGGTATTCTCCGTCACTCATTTTTGAAATTGAAATTTTATCTAATAATTATCTCTACATTAAAATTAGTTAAAATTGATTTATAATCACAGTTTTAAATTTATAAATTTAAAACTAAATTAAATTGTTTTAAATTACACGTATCATTTAGTGCTATGACTCAAAGAATAAATAATATAAGCGTTCAAGAGCTGCAGTGAAGTTTTTGTGTTTAGTTATTGTTACTACAAAACATTGCTGGTAAAGCTTAGTTGATTGTTCACAGCTAAGCACTTTAGTGTGAGTATGAAAATAATAGTATGATAATTACATAATTTATTATATTCTTTTGATACTAATATAAAGATGGCCCTGTTGGCGCAATGGTTACCATGACAGTCGGGAGTAACGGGTACGATTCCGGTGCAGATACCCTTTATTTCTTGTGCTGTTGGCGGTACAACTGGATAGATTTATTTAAAAAATTCATGCTATTATAACTTCCTATTAATGTCTGGACTTGAAGACGGCTCTGCGGGTACGATTGTATTCTGTGAGGTCCTGTGATTATAAAAATTACAAAATTAATAATACAACGATTACCGTAATTAATAAGGTCTTTAATGTATTCTTAAATATGGTCAACTTTACAGCAAGTCTAAAATCCAATTTGCACAACACATGTTTCTCAATCTAAATATCTATACATTTAGTAAGAAAATACCGCGATTAATGTTTTCAACATAAAATTTACATATTTTTTTAAATTTAAAATGCAGACTGCATTATATATAACATACATATTATATTAACGACATTGAATACACATTTATAACAATGATTGTAAATTTGGCCAGTTATAGATTTTTTAAACAATAAATTTAAACTTAGAAAGAAACTGTTTTAGGAGATAAATATAGAAGCAAGAATATGCATGTGTTGTCTTGTGTCAAACTAATTTCGCTTATTTCTTTATACAAAGTGCTACAAAGGGCAGTTTAGTATGAAGTGCCAACAAAACTGTGCCATTGTTTTCCACTCTTTATCAAGCGTTAGCGTCGCATTCTACGGTCAACGACTTGTCACTGACATTTGAAATAAAAAGAAACGACAAAGTATTTTTATTTCAAGTTTCCGTCAGTGGTACTTTGAAGTTTATTAAATCATGCTCGTGGTTTTATTTCTCGAAGTATCGTGTTTTATAGCTGAATTTTGTACCACATTTTTAATACCAGATTTATTTACTGTGTATACATATGTTACTCATATAATGTTTACTATTAAGTCCGTGGCTCAGTTGTTAATTCAAATTTTGTGTTATTATATTCTGCTTATTATGTAACAGGCTTTCAAATATAAAGAGCGTGAAACAAAATTTGCCCATGAAGTTTACTGAAAATCATTTCAAAACCGCATACATTTCTACAAAGAACTATTTTAATGGAGTCTTACCGAACGTAAGCTTTACATTCTCCACACATTGTAGAGAAGCCATAGCCTGCTTCCACTCATAATCTTATATCGCGGAAGCTTTCTATCAAGAGACAGATAGTTTTCCTATTAAATGTACGTTAAATATAAGTGTATATATATAAACAAAAAAAAAAAAAAAAAATCCTGAATACTTAACGTTAGCCCTTAATTAATCAATTCAAAACAAAATATACCAGTGTCTGTAAAACCTGCGTTACAAAGAAATTGAAGTGTTGGAAATGTTTATTTTCTAAAACCTATTTGATTTTTTATTAGTAGCTGTTCTGAATTATAAGAACAAAATTAAGTATGTACATATTATAAAGCCTATTTGAAGATTGAAAAATAAAGCAAGGTCCTGTGAAAAAAAATGTAATCCATCCAAATTAGAGATTATATCAAAATAGTCGAACACGCGTTATAATACTTTATGTTGTAGTCAATAATACAAGTAAGCAGGTAATATAAAAAGTCTAAAGCCTCTGGAAAACGGAAATGGTGCCGTAATAGTGCGACGGAACATTTAGGTGAAGTATGTTTCTACGTTTAATATTTTTTTATTTGTCCTTTTGTTTATATATTTATTATTATGGTAAGATTTTTTTTCTCAATCGACTTTTGACATAATTTTGTCAATTCAAGCAGGGAAACATAGTTAATAATACAGCAGTCTATGTAAAGTGTGTAAAATAGAAATCTCCACAACATATTTTTGTACGTCGTTGTACGCTCAGATATTTTGTCCGTTTTTGTTTGCCCTATGATAAAACCATCCAGAGTTATATGATCTGATACATTCCTAATGTTGCATAATATATGAAATATTGTTTTCTTTATTAAAATTAAACAAATATTATATTTTATCAAATTGTTTAATGCATTTGTAATAACGGTATAATCATTCGAAAACTATGGTAACCATGGAAACGAATTGATAAGTTAGGGCTGAGATAGGCTTTATAAACACATTAAGGTTAAAATACGATTGTGATTTCTGATACTAAAAGTAGGTCGCGCTTTGTGATTTTGCAAATACCTATTGTATTTTCAACTTTATTGTTCTGGCATATTCTGTATCAGAAGGTGAGAAAAATTTGCTTGAAACTCTGTAATATTAAAACGTATACGTAACGTAAGCTTCTTCCAATGGCGATTGAGTATGACGCGATTCCAAGGTTGGGTCATCAACGATACGTAAATGGGATTAAACCGAAAATGCATACTAAGTACTAGACATTCCGGACTGCCGAACAGAGAGAGAGAAAAGTAGTATTTTTCTTTGTTTTGCTTCAGCCTTTATGGCTATATGTTTCCGAATCAATCATCGACAAACAGAAGCCGCGTTATACGTTATGTGTGTTTTATTGTATCAAACACACATAACGTATACATGTTTCATTACCATAAAATTGTTGGAAAGATATGGTATCATTCCTTGTTACGTTTGAATTAAGTCGTCACAGAGTGACAATTCTTTCTTGATTATTTTCATATAGATGTCTCGTCTTGGAGGTTTACGACGCCGTTTCTCTTGCGAGAGCGATAACTTAGTCATTTTATGCTCACCTCTTGCTTCGCTACTTTGGAAGTTCAACGTGCGAGTCCCTAGAGACCATAAACACATATACTTCTATATTGCAGGAAAATATTCTTAACTTGTAAATTAAAATAAACTTTTCATATAAACAAGGTTGGAAATTCAAAGGAATGATAATTTCCTGTATGTTTCCCCGTTGCGAGATTTCCGTCGTTAACCAACTTCTCATATAGGATGTTGCATGTACAAGTATATATAATAAAATATATTAGGTATAATTTATGGAGATTTATTTATTTATCATACACATCATAATTTACACACATACAATACAGTCAAAAATACATATAGATGAGTTCTTAAACTATAATGAATAATTATAAATTGTACATTATAAATTATATTGAATAATTAACGGGTCACAAATAAGACGTAAAAATACAAACAAAATATGAAAAATACGATTAAATGAAAATTCAAAAACTATTTTAGTTTTAAAAACAATTTGCACCTGAATGAAGCTGTGGAGCACAAAAAATATGTCTATATCTATGAAAATCTTATAGGTGTTATACATTCTGAGCGCTCCGATATTTGTCCTAGAGGACGACAGCTCAAATGTAATACACGTATTATTAATTATTAAAAAAGATTTTGTCTGGTGTTAAAATAGAGTGTTAAAGTGAAATAAATAGCATTTTCATTCTGACTGCAGCCGATGCATTTTATCTAACTGCAATTTTGTGTAATAATTAAGCACCCAGTTATTTCAGAACTTTTGGGAAAAAAAGATTCAAAATCACGATAAGTCCCCTCGGTTCTAAGGTTTGTAATATAAATAAATAAAAAAAATTTGGCGATTATAATTCCAAATAGTTTTGCACTGAATATTTCCGATTAGCGCATCATGGTAGGATAGATGATACCCGCCCCGCAACCAGGTGGTGTGAAGTAACTATAATATATATGGGTTGTCGTCAGTAAATGTGAGTTATCGACGTCATCTACCAATTTGCGGTAGATTTGATGTGTGGTCCTTGAAAATAATTTAAAGAGCACTAGTAAGATTACTTGTTAGGGTTATTTTGCAGAGCACAATAATAACACCAATGGAAAACGATACATAATATAATTTAGGAAAGAGATGTTCACAATAGTCAATGCAAGAGTGTACAACAACCGAATATCTAAAAGAATATCGAATACACTTCAAAAGAACTGACATAGAACAGCTCTTAACAGCCAGTAACTACATTAGTGGCCAGTTATCGTAAAGGTGAAACTTCTAATAAAAAAACACGATAGTAAATCCGTGTTTTTTTAATTTTCTACAAGGAAATCTAAAGCTAACTCTCAAATTATTGCTCAATAAAACTCGACTGTGGCAGTAAGGTACAAGCAAAAACCGTGGGTTGGTTGTGAATCGTAAGGCTGAATTGTTCGTAAACCACACTTTATAGTTTTAATATCTATGCGGTTCTGTGGTCACCAGAGTTAACGGCTTGTCGAACAAGCTTTTTTATCTGTTCAATATTAGTTAAATTTACGGAACTTAATCTACAAACAGAAAGCTTTTGTTTATGAAGAAGATCCAAAAAGTTATCAAAATAAATGTTTTTATGTCTTACAATATATATTCACAATACATAAAAAGTAAGGTATGAATCAAAACTAGCACAATAAAATTCAGTAAAATATGTGTGAATTAATTATGTTTATTAAAATTTTTGATAAACGATAGTTGCAATATTTAAAAGCCGGCTATATAAACTCAATGTAGAAATACAAAAGTAATAAACAACATTCCAAGAGAAAACGGTATATTTATCGCCTTCATATAAAAATGTATTTACATGGCTTAGCAGGCGTAAGTTATTTTCGTTTTTACGTTTTCCTTAAGTCGCTGGGGAAGGTCTCTCTTGGGTAAGATAATTTCGTAGCTACGTGCCACGACCCACATTATTGGAGCAACTTGACCTGAAGTGTCTTAAATGCTGATTCTATTGTATTGTAAGGTAAATCCAATTAAAGAAATTCTTCGAATGGAATTAGCTTTCTAACCTATTGAAGGCTGTAAACTGAACTTAAGCTGTTCAAGGATGTATAGTCCATTATTGATGTATTATATTACGCGGTAATATGTCTTTAATAGAGTAATCATTTATGGGTTATTCAACACAAAAATAAAAATATATTCATATAATATATGGAATAATTATTTGTCTACCATTGGCCCACTGGGTTACTAACAGTAGACCTTTAAAATCCCGGCTATGCACCAACAAATTCTTGATGTGTGCTTCGATAGGAAATGTAATGGACATTTTATTAGGTTGCGCCTCTGCGCGTATTCTGTAAATCAAACTTATACAGCGCAGTGTTTTTGCGCTTTTAACCACACAAGAATCACAGAATCTAGAATTGATCTACTAATAAAAAAGTCTGCAGGTTATTTAGAGTAATTATTAAATAATACGTCTACTTTAAGGATTATAAATGTGAATTTATTTCATTATTTAAATAACGTCGTTTTGAGTGCTTCGTAGCAATAGCCTAGTTCGTATGAGATATTAATTGATAACAAAATTTAGTATCTAAACATTGTATCTAATTAATGCCAACTACATACAGGTCCGCTGAATGTTTGTCTATTTGATATTGGAGCCACGCTTAAAGTAAAATGGTAACGAAAATGACCACCTATAAACACCCCTAAAATTAGGCTCTCGGGATTCGAAGCTACGTTGATCTATAGATATTTGTGATACGTAAAAAGTTGAATAAAATGGTATCAAACCATATGAAAAGCCAGTTAGACTAGCCCTTTCAATTACCTCTCTCGATAAAATTCAAAAGATCAAGTGTTTTTACCTTGCTCCAGTTGTTTTGTATGAACTTCTGTTTATTTAGGTTGTTTTATAGTTCACGATTAGATGCTATTAAGTTAATGAATAAATATTTTCAGAAGAATACTAAAACAATGAAACTAATAAATATGAAAACAAAACCTTTTTACGAATTTGTTACGCTATTTCTGTACCTTGACTGAGTGCTCCGTGGTCTATGGGCGGCGGCGGTATGCATTTATATCTTTTCCCCTGTTTTAAAAAAAAACTGGAATTTTACTGCTAAAAAGTTTTTACAGAGAATCCTTGAAAACAACGCGAATGCTTCAGATGTAAAAGAGCGAACACACCATGAGTTTTAAAATAGTACAAAATAATGTTATACAAATTATTTATTTCAGTTCACCTTTTCTACAAGACAAACCAACTAATCTCCTTTTTATGTTTATTAGTTTACGTGATTCAAAGGTAAGTGGCGAAAATAAATTAGCGAGTGTTCTGACACCTAATTGTTTTCATGAATTGAATTTAAATGGTTGTTTTAATGCAAACACTCACTATTGACATAGGCGACTCAAGTCCAAGCCCACGTGTGCAATCAACACCCTAGCGCCCTCTTGTGAGTCGATCAAAATTGAATAGAAATAAATGTGTTCAACAACAAAAAATATTCTTTTAACACATACGAAATTTTAAATACAATAAATAAAAATTGGTTTTTGTTCATCTTGATAGAAATTGATATCATTAAGATATAAAAAATTACTTATTCTTGAGAAACTGTCGTGCCTCTCTCTTCACCATAGTGAAAATTACGTTTAGTTTTGATTGAATTACCACTATGATGAAATATTTATAGGTTCTAATTACTTAAATTTAATAATATTTAGATGTTATGAAGCTCACAACTATTTATACTGTGTTGACTCTGTGTAATTCTGTTGTTTGATATTTATTATGAAATGTTTTTTTAAAGACGTAAGCACTCAATATAATTAACTATATAAAAGAGAGTTACATAAATTGTGAGCAAGGACACTATAAAACAGAACGGAAGGTGAGCCACACGCCCGCCCTAGATACGACCTTTTTACGACAGGACGATATCGACTTTCGTAACTCGAAACTTTAGATGATAGCTCAAAGTAACTTAGCTATCATCTCATATTTGGTTTATCCAAATATTTTTCTAGTAACACCTGTACCAAGTTTGCGCTCAGATTAATATGGGCTACTTTATTGACTACAAACAAGCTTCAATTAAAATATGGTTGGGCGATATAGGCGTATTCGGAACTAATTAACGTTTCACAATTTAAACACATACATACATTCTTCTACTATAACTTTTTGTAGAATCACCAACACAGGCATCCTTCAATGTACGCCATTTTCCCGTTTGAAACACTTGGGGACAGGGCCAGCAGTTCTAGCAAGGTCGTTGTCCCATCGCATTTTCCATTTGGTCCTTTCCCAAAATGTTACTGGATGGGTTCCTCTACCAATTCCACATAGCAATATTAATCAGTGGTTGGATTTACTTAGTTTTTCAAAAACTTAATTTGATTCCCCACGCCCGTAAGTACAGTTACATTTCTGGAAGATTCCTTACACTAGGTTTTTTAATATAATTCATTTTGGCAAGTTTTCTTTATTTAAATTAATTATGTCAAAAAAAGGAATAGCCCAGGGCGTGTCTCTGCTAATGAATCAAAAAATGTCAAGATTTGCGAAATCATATTTGTATATTTTTTATATATATATAAGTAAGCGCACACAAGATATATGCATATTGGTTTATCTATGAATTGAGAATTATCTTTTATGATTAAAACTCGGGAAATAGTGCTTATACTATTTATTTACAATTAGCTTTTAAATTGTTAGTCGTCTAGTGAAAATATTTAAAAGATTAGATATATTACAAACGTCTCCTTTCGCCAGTAAAATTGTGAACCAGTGACACAGATTGTGTCTCACAGTTATGTCAGCAATTTTCCTCTAGATTTATGATCGTCACCCCAACAATTTTAGTATTCACGAGTGTAGGAGAAAATGCGAAAGTTTTAATATAACATGTGTTAGAACATTGAGATTAATTTCACAATTAAAAGAATTTAACATAGTAAATATAGGCCATACACAGAGTCAGATAATTAATTAATGCATCGTATAAAATAAGGCAACATTTTGAAAGTGAGTTTCCATATTTATGACCAATTGATAGATTGATACTGTTATCAAATCTGTATACACGACTCTCAACACTGAGGCCGTGTATTCGGAGAACGGAAGTGCGTCAGTTGTTCATATAAATGTATACTTATACATTCAAATACTTGTGTAACGGATGTGTAACGCCTATAAAAGTTTTTCTCAGATATTGACATATTTTCGTGCTCCACGGCTTCTTTCAGATGCGAATTGTTTTTGAAACTTTAATAGTTACTTTTATTATAATTTTAATTTAATCGTATTTTTAATTTCTTTTTTGTTTCTTTGTGTATGTTTATGTCTTGTGTTTTTTTTTTGTCCTGCTTTAATTATTTACTCTACTTATTTGTGAAACGCAGCTATATGTATATCTTTGACTTTTCTTGCAATAAATATATAATTAAAAATTTATACAAAGGTAACATTGCGTAAGACTCGCAGATGCTAAATTTGAGGTATGATTCAGATATAGTAAGATGATGTTGACCTATAATAATAAATATACAAACAATTAGTGTAGGAAACAATCAAATAGTAAAACTCATTAAAAACATACATTAATCTAAGGTCAGTACTTAGTGTTATAGGGTCAATATGTTTGTTTCTTAAATTTCGAGATCTTATCACTACTGTATAGGTAGTAATTTGACACATGATAAGAAGGTATGACCAGTTGTTGTTGTCAACAATTTAAAAAGTAATACAATTTCAGTAACTATGAATGAGTCAAAATGTAAAGACCCTTAATTCTAGATCGTAACAAAAGTATTCTCACAAAATTTTGTGACTCAAGGAGCGAGTTATTCTGAACAACTTTACCCTTCTCACAAGATGGCGGCGAATGCACATAGAAAAAGTTGGTCGATATTTCAAGTTAGGCCTTTTTTATATCGCCTTTACTATGAAAAAGTTTGCATTTCAGTTCTTTTTATATTAATAAAATAGGTGATGTGTTGTATTATTAAATACAATTAGTATGGTAAAAAAATATTTTCCGACGTTTAGTTCAATAAGTTAAATCTTCTTTGTTTTATTTGTAATTCGATTGTTTCCATATCAGCAGCGCCTTTATTACTGTCATCTTCATTTACCCATACGTACAAAAAAATATATTTTCAGAATTCAAATCTGTTTCACACAGGGATATTAATGAACTACATACTGATTATATAGAATATTTTATGAAAACGTTTTGTCTGTTGATAAAATTTCATATACTTCATGTTACTACGATTTTAAAATGGCTGCAATAGTTTTTGGGGACAAAATAAATAAAAATAATTATGGCAAATTGTTTCAGTTATAGGGATAACCTTATTAATAACCTAAGTGCTCAAAACAGTTTAATGAAATTACTAAGTTCTGTTTCTCTACAATACATTTCAGCTTTGGACTTTTATCTAATCTACGTTCTATTATTCCTGGCGTTGTCGCTGTTTTTTTGTACCTTTTTTGATATAAATGTGAACAATTATGAATTACCAATAAAATATTTCATTTCACGCAGTGTAAATTAATTAAGTAAAGGAATTATTTTATTTCATCAACATTCATGTCCATATGTATCATTGGCTTGTGTCGAACGAATGATAAGTAAGTTTGTAATTATGAAAAGTCATATGTTTCAAGTCGTAATTAAAGTTATCTATCTCTTCTATGCGCTAAAGAAGTTGTAGTTATAAACTTCATATAACTTCGTTATCACCGTTTAAAAGTGAACATTACATTACGGTACCTTTGTGAGATAAGTAGAACTCATGTTGGTGCTTTGAAATTATAAACAATTATTTCAACAATACCGTGATTACAAAAGAATTAAAAGTTATAAATGGATAACTTAAACACTAAGCGGAATAATGACATTATTAAATCATCATTCGATTATCCGTAGAACGTACACGCCCCGCGCATAAATGTAATACACGAAAGTGTTGGAAATGGAAATCTTTGTTTACGGTCAGAATGTACGAAACAAATAGGAAGGCAGTTCGGAATCTATAACTTAATGCCAAGTTTTCTGAAGTTTGGCAACTCGTATAGAAGTACTTTGCCCGAAGCAAACAGCCAAAGTCGAAAATTCGTTGTTCTTACTTACCTGTAAACAAAAACATTTCTGCCATTTTACCAATTACGATCTTGCGAATAAATTTTCGGATCGGAATTATTTATTTCACTCCCAAGATTTTTATTTTAATCAATCTGAATACAATTGATGGTTTATGTTATTTATCAATAGAGAAAACATAAGTGTTAATGTTATTAGTCGTTTAAATAAGCAAATTTAAAAGGATAGAATCGCCTTAGTAACTTTATCTAATAGATAAAGATACTAATATCTATCTATTTATTAATATCTATTTTTTGGTTACTTTTCACTGTTGTATAGCTCGCGGTTTTCCAGTCGTTATACGAGGAAATATTATTGCGTATTATAGCAATCGTATAGTTCTTAATATAATGTGATAGTCACGCTTAACATTGAAAAATAAATTAGACAAAAAATTTTAGTAACCAAAGAATACCCCATCACAACTTAAATCAATAACCTATAAGAAAAAAGTTTAAGTTATTGGGGAAAATGTACACGAATAGATTTCATAATGATACTTGCTCAGGCTGTTACAAGTTTCCTATATGTCTATATCGTATGCCGCTCTCACTCTGAACATAATTTATTTTTAATCTCATTGCTCATGTTTCAGCTCACGTAAAGCTGTCGACGTAAAAGTTCACCACCTGCAAATTGGGATCTGTTCATGTCATTATAATGCACGTTTTTACGGGCCTTATGTGGTTAAGAATGTGTGTTTAGAATTTTAACGAAGGTTTGCATTAGTTACACAACTGTAATTATATTTTTTACATTGAGTTTATGCGGGTTGATTGCAAACGATTCTAAGCGAAATTTAAAAATATCATGACACGCCACGGTTCAGATTCAAATTGAATTCCGAATTTAAAAAGGAAGAACTATTTCAACATTTGAATTTTTTTGTTAAAATCTATCTAAAGCTCCACAATACACAACACCAACGCCACAATGTAAATGCTATTAATAAACGTGGTGCTATGAAAAATGGTGCTGATCTGTTTGTTACTGCCCATTCACTTCCTGCAAAAAATCTTTCTTAAGATTATTTTAGAATCTACCCAAAACGAAAGTCTTTAGAAACCCGTACCACTCAATGCTCAATTAGATGTTTTCGATCGTCAATATTCCTACAAATTCAGTCAAATATTTGTTTAAAAAATGTTCGCCTTCAACACTTACTCGCAATAACAATATTTGTTATATTAATATTTTACGGATATGCAGTTCGTCAAAATATAACTATAATATTCAGGTCTATTTTCATGTCATCGAAACAGTGCAATACATCAGTAACTTTTTCTCAGCGAGTTAAAGCTGTGAGCTACTGCGGTTTTCTCGACCTGAATAGTTTAGTGAATTTCAACGAATGCTCCGCTGGCCGCGTGCCGAATGTTGCAGTTAAATAATTTGTGATAACCGCTTTCATTTATTCAACTTTAACTAGAAATTTCATGAGTAATTGATGTTTGAATTGTTCACGTATGTTATGATTTAATTATATTGGACACTTTGGCTTCTTTTATAAATGGGAAAAGGTAAATATTTTAATAACAGTTGGAAGTAACATTAGGTCCCAATTTTTGTTTTAAACTAGTTGTTTGCTATTTTTCACTCTCATTAACCAAAATACCATTGTACATCGACAAACGGGGACGGAATTAATCCTATGTTCGTCTCCTGCCTGGTTCCGCTATCCTTGATTTATAAATACATAGTGTAGCTAACATTACTTTATTTAATAGCTACAATGCGATTTCTATTTACGTGCAAGTTCTGCCACGTATCGCCGTTGATAAAATGTATACAAACGTTTTCTGATTAAAAGCTGTTATACTGCGAACAATACAATTCATTCCACTTATTAGAGACCATTACCAAGAATTTGTATTCTGCGAGTTGTAATTGTTGGAAAGTCTCAACAATTGCTGACTTATGTCAAGTTGGAAGCAGACAGACTCGGTGGCCATGCCATTATCCCGCGCTCTATTCTTGGAAAGGAAAAAGTTGAACTCTTTATGAGATTTTGTTTGTTTTACTCCGAGTTCTTATTAGCTCCCCCGTTGTTTTGCGCCATGTTGCTTTAAAATTGCTAATTACCTTGTTTAACTTTACAAAGGAATATTTAAATAAGGTCTTGTAAAAACTTGATATGTCGTAGTAAATTGCTGTAGACTACAAATAGACGGAAGTTGTGTTTTATGTTTAAATATTGTAAAGAATTAAGTATACACTGTATGATTTGTCATATACTGACCCGTTTTCTGCGTGTTTATAAATCGAGTTTTATGTCTATTATTAAAAAATCAAGGCTTGTTAAATACCGTTTGTGCTAAATACGGTATTTTACAAGCCTTGATTAGTTACTGTGGATAAGTATTAATTGTAATTTAAATTTAATAATAACAGCAATTAGTTTCTCGTGGATATATTGAGTTTGAGATTGTAAGTAATTTTATTTTCATAAACAATATTTTAAAGCTGTTACAGCGGAATAACTATGTACCGAAATTTTAACGTAGTATGAAAAAGTACTGTAATTTATAATCATTCATTTATTACGGGTTATTTTTAAATAATAAAATCAGTTGTTATTTATACTGTATATTTTTGCTTTTTGCTGTATGCTTTTACGCACTAACTGTATTCATTAAAATAGCCTATCTATCTATCTAGTCTAGTTAATGAAAGCCTCTATTTATTTTAATTTGCACACTAATATAAATAGTAATAAAATTAACTCGTGTCATGAACAATTTGACGAGTATTGAAAGATACGATAATACATTTTTAAATCACGGAATGCACTAATCCATCACGAACCAGCGCCCGACGACATCTACTAATGGAACGTGAATAAATTTGTGGCCTTATCAAGTCCTTATTCCGTTTCACGCATATTTTTTGCGATATTGCTTTGTAAAATAATCCTATAAACAGATAATTTATCTCAAAGTTTTATGTAATAGAGTTATAATTATCTTTTACTGTATTATTAAAAATATCTGATTTAGCAGTCAGACAAGGGCCTGATAGGCACACTATTAAAACCTTTTTATTTGTAATAAGTAATGAGCAAATTTTAATTTTCTGTACACATTTAAAGAAAAACACTTTTTAACGGATTTAAGTTATGTATTTTTGCAAAATTTAAGTATAATTAAATTATTTAAAACATTTCCAACGTTTCGCGTGCTTTAAAGCGTGCGTCGTCACGGTAGATGTTTTTCTTTAAATGAATAACAGTTATGTTAATAAAAGACAATATCTCTGTACACAGTTTTTGGTATTGATGGTTAGATATAAATTGCTATTATGTAACGAGTGTAGAACATACGAAGATTTAATGTTTACGATCGCAGTTCATTTCGATGACAGTGGAATTCATTACTTAGGTTGAGCCGTTATCTCAAAAGATGTGCTTTTGTAATCACATTACGCAAATGAGAGCTCGAGAATTCACGGCTGCTTCAAGATAGGGTCGTGATCCCAACAAATGTCTCACACTTGACAAGTAAATCTGGCTTTTATCAATGGTACAAAGCCAGATTTTGAAACATTAATATGTTAACACATAACATTTTTATTAATTGATATTATACATAATAATATAATATCGAAAAACGATCAAACACGATCAGTTAAAATCAAGCTCAATTAAAAAAAAACTGATAAATACTTATTTATAAATAAAAAGATATAACAATAAATACATACATCAATCTTAGACCACAGTCAACAGTTATGTTTATCAAACACTGTTGACGGTACCGGGGATGGAACCCTTGTCCCTCGCTTTGGCAGTCTGGCATGGTGATTATTAGCTCATCTTTTAATATTTTTTTTTATCTTATGAAAAAAACTATGATTTAATGTAGATTTATAGTATATACATATACATAGTTCGTACATATAGGTTAAATAGAATCATACTTTGTGCGTAATGGAAACGTTTTGTTTAATTAAAGCGTAAAATTACAGCCATTAACAGTTAACATTTAATGGATTTAACTGAAATCCAGAGTGCGCCGCGAGAGTAACTCCATTTCCTGCTACGTGCTACGATTGCTACGCCGTAGCACCGTAGCTCTAGTTCCGTAGCTTCGAATGCCTTTCATTGTGAATAATTATTCTTTACAAATTGTTCTCCATTTTTATTTGTGATTCAAACATGTAGGTCAAGCATCTGCGATTATTTTACGTAAGGCTTGATCAAGGTCGTGGTGTGTTGATCAGAATTCAAATAATTGATTTGAAGGAAATATAAACTTTTTTAATAATAAATACAGTTATTAAGAATTTTTATAATTATTTTATTTAGCTTAAATTAAGAATTTAACATTAAACAAAATTTAGTTAATATATTGAAATTTAAAGATACTTGGAACTGGGAACGTATATTTTTCGTGCACGCCAGTTACATTCTTTTATATTATTAACATCATTAAAAGTCTTAAATAAACATAATATTTAGTTACTCAAGTTTAATTCGTAATATTAGCAAATTTAAATCTAACGAATTATTTGTTCGTCTGTGTATATGTTTTGTTTCTTCTACATACCATTATCATCATCAGACATATATATCATTCTACTAAATTTGAAATGTATGTATGCAACTAAAAGAATGAAATAATAATATTTTATAAAGACAACTTATGTTTTCCAGTGATTTGAGATTTTTAATTATCAAAGCTAAACTCTGAGTGGAGGATAAGCAGCGAGGCGAACGCGACAAAAACAAAGCACTGTCGGTCGTCACTTTGTTCTGCTTTGTTGATACTTTGATGTCTACTTTATTTCATAGAAAATATTTACAGATACACTTTCCTTATATGTGATAAAATTATTTATAAATTTACATCTTTAAAAGTACTTTTAGGGATATCACTAGTTTCTAATATACGTCAAATAACTTAACATTTATACTTCAATAACTTTAAAAGTTGACCAAACTAGAAATATACTACTGTGCTGTGTATTTTCAGTCCGGAAATGTATTTATAAAACATATAACAGGCCGTTTCAATTTTATTAAATATTTATATTAAAAATGCTTTATTCACATTGTAATTTATTGCATTAATATGTAATTTTAGTTTTAAATAATTACATCGGGAGTATCTTATCACTATCGAAATTTTTTATTTTAAGCAGGGCAAATATATATTCATTATTAGTATTTATATTACTGGTTATTAATAATAATCAACCACGGATATTATTTACAACAATACTTCTATTTCGATACAACTAATCAAGTCTTAGTATTTTAAAATATTCGCATATTTATACAATTGAGAAAAAGAGTTTTTAAGAACCTTGGTAGAAATTTTATATTAACCCAAAAATTAGGTGTAAATCGAAATTGGATATAAGATTCCACACGCGTACAGCATTATTGACTCTATATAAATATCATTTCTAGATATTTTATACTCTACGTTATATTTTTCCCTAATTATGTTGTAAGACAACAACAATTCAAAAAAGTGACTGTAAAGTATCTAGTCTAAAATATTATAAATTTGTTATGGCCAAGAAGGTTAGTCAATTGTTGTTTTAATTTAATGTATTTTAAATATTTAGTATTCGGGGATCAGGTCACATCATATGTTTACGTCTAATTTTATTATCTTATTTGACTTAAGATTCTATTTCCTGTAGGCAGATGGCATCCAAAGTTTAGCCCCATCGAGTTCACTCTTGTGCAGCTCTTTTTATTTCACTCCAGAGTTTAACAGCTTCGTATCTTCATTGATTCTTTGTGTATCAGCTACATACTAAAAATATATTTGTGATCGAAATTTTATTATACAAAGGTTATATAAGGTAAGGTGCTATGAATATGGGTAGGATTATTATAAGCGTTTTTTGCTTGTTCCTATATAACTTATACGGTTCATTTAAATTTAATTTTTCGTACTGTAGTGAGTTTTATTTGTATCGAAATAAGATTGATAAATCATTTAATGGATGTAAAATGTGTGTCCTTTATATTGACACACACATTTTATCAAATATCGTAAGTTTGTGACTAAAAAATAATCCAATTGTTATGGAGCGAGCTGTCAAATGGATACAGCCCGTGTCCGATGCAAAAATGACAGTATCAATTAAAAGGACGGTTCGCGCAGACCTCTATCCATCAGACTGGGAGGGGTGACGTGAACAAATGAAGCGCGATTTGATCCAATGATCACTTTCACAACGATAAAGAAAAAAGGTGTTAAAAATCTGGCATTTTCCGTACAAACTATATTATATTACTGGATTTGGTTGAATCGAATCCCTTTTTCATCTGGAATTCTTGAATTGAACTGAATTTGTTTTGAATAGCCTATGTAACAATACGCTACGAACGACGTTTAATATACCAAAAAGTGTTAATACTTAATTTAAAAGTAGTGTTAAATAGGGATTTTAATCAAACTTGTTCACTCGTTATTAATGTCTTAAGTGATATTCTTAATAGCGCACTCAAAAGTTTACGTTAATGTAAAAAATATATTTAATTCCATTCTGGTTCAAATATTAAATCAGCAAAAAAGTAATCATTGTTTATTGAAGACCGCACGAGCTCTTAATACAAACAAATAGAAAAGATGCTTCGCTCACCCCGGCAGGGGATGACAAGAACAAATGAAGTGCGATTTGATCCAATGGCCACCAATGACCCAACTTATGCAGTCAAGAAAAAGAAGCCAGCTCATTAGGACAGCTAAAGGCTGATGTTTTATTCAGACGCTTGAGAAAACGTTAACCGAAGTAATTTAACTTTTAAACGAGTGACGATTGTTCGATTCAGTGCATATTTAATAATAACTCTTAAGTTTAAAGCAATTAAAATAGTCTTTAAAAGTGATTTATCTATTGTTTAAGTTCGTTGACTAATATGGATAACTATAGACGTGAATGTTACGGTAAACTGAAAAGAATATGAAAAATGTATACTCGGAATCTTTTATATCTTTCTGTTATATAGTATTAACGTTGTGATGAAAGGAATACATATAATAAAGCTGAAAAAAATATTTTGTTGCTCATTTACCGAAGATGAATTTATACTTATTGGATTTACTATTGTGAGACCCTAATTACCGAATGTGATAAAAGGATGAGCGTTGAATTTACGACTCATTATGAATTGCAGAATATTACATTTCTAATATTATTACAAAAGTTGGCAGGTGTCCCATTGACCCGCGTCGCGTAATTCTGTTGTCGACTACGTGTTATGAATAGTTAGGAGTTATTAACTACCCGCTAACCAATGCGTCTTAGAAGTTTTAAAACTCAAAATACCTGTATCCATACAGAACACGAGAGATTATTTATGCGCTTTACTTTATCATAAATATACGAAAACGATGAGTTTTGATATTTATTAAATAGCAAATATAGTTATGACGTATAATGAGGGATAAAATCATAATTGACCATAATGAATGTACTTTGTAGGGGACATGTTATACTGGATGGACAAGAGTAGTTAGACTAATTAACTGTTTATATGTAGGTCATTAAAATAAGTCGATAGTTGTGTTAAAAAAGCACTTGAAGTCATATAGACTTCTATTTATACATATTTTTACTATAAAAATTGTAACATTTAATACATGTAACAAAGAAAAAGTACAAATTAGTCCTTTATATAACTGTCAAGAATTAGTCACAGAAATTTAATGGACAAATTTAAGAAAATGGAAGTTACATTTTAAAGAATATCTACACAAAACCAAAATGGGTGTCAGAGCCACCCCGCGTAAGCCTTTTAAAGGATCGGGTGGTTCTACAATAGTAAGTTGCTAAGCGACACAATAATAATAGACTCCACCGAGCTACCTTCGGCTAAAAATTTTCTTTGTTAATTGATTTTGTTACTCAATGTGGCAATGTAAAAAGATTTACTACTGTAGCGTGTAAGCATAATGGGACTAGTTTTATCTAAAATTTATTAATAACTAATTTTATTTAATCTCCAATTCTCATTGGAGACGGATATCGAACACGAAATTTTCAAACTGTGGGAACTTTCGAAGGCTTTACTTTGCGGAAGTCCATAGTATATATTACTATTCGATAAATTTATTAGGATTCAACGAATGCGTCAAGTGTTCGGGGGTTCGTTCGCCGAATATTGTTAATAAATTGGTTTAATAGAATTGTGGATTACTATTTACTATCAATAATTTAATTTTAAGAATAATAAATATTATTTAACTTAATATGAAACATTACATAAGAGCAGGTGTAGAACGTATAACGAAAAGAACAAATATATACAATACATAAAGAAGATATAGAGCAAAAGTAACCATAAGGAGGAATAATAGGCGTTGGAGAGTTATAAACATCGATTTGAGGGGATTTTTCGTTCAGTTTTTTTCCTATATTGATATTATACGATTACGCGGTAGCTAATGTTATTTGAACTTTTCATATACGCTGTATTAAGTTAATTATTCAGTTCAGATAACGATTTACAATATAATGAGATGATTATAATAATACGTGGGATTTTATTTAGAAAAAAATATATTGATTGCTAAATCGGGTACTGCTAATCTTTAAAGGAATTCCCATTACAACTTATAAGCAAGAGTAATTGCTGAAAACTTGCGTTCCTGAGTGATCCTAAAGTTATTTTTCAGCCTCTGGAGCTTATATTAAAATGTAATTTTTAAACGTTCGTGTATTACAAACTAGTTTTCAATGAGCCCGAAAAAATGTAATCTATAAATGTAATTCTAAACCTAAGTTGAAGACTTTTAATGGAATAGTACATTTAATTAACCTTAATATATTTAACTTAACGTCTCAGCATACAAGAGATATAAAAGCCGTAAGTAAATTAGTTGTTGACCTCATAAATTTTGTGGGCTTTACGAACACTGATATTGAATAGGGCTATAAATTCGGGTCACTTTAATATTTATAGTTAGTGATGCGGTAAGAGACAACTAGTAACTACTAGTAAGTTCGTACGTCACTGTATAATGATTAACTATTTAACACTAAGTGATTAATGTGTGTAATAATGACCTCCTAGAATATTTATATATAGAATATATATTATATCTATTTCATTATAGAACGGTGATGCACGAATTTTGTCATTTTTATTATTATTTTGTCTAAATTAAATCTGAATTAATGTAATTAAACAAATCTATCATTAATTCAGATTTTAATCTAAGTCTAGATTAATGTGTACAACATTTCATTTTTAAATAATAATAGCGGTAATCTTGTAATCTTGAATTTAAATATTTGATTATTCTATCTAAATTTTTATGGGGATTGTAAATGACTTAATATGTTCTCTTAGTATTGTCATGTTTATAATGACAAGATGGTACAAGTTGAACTTGATTTTGAAGTTTATTAATACTAATATATTCATAATGTCAAATTAATAATAAATATTCAATGATTACCATTACCCGTGAAATTTGTTTTGACAAAAATTTAATTAGATGTTTTCAAGAGTTTAAAGTATTATAAATATATTTTTTCAGTTAGTTTGTTAAAAATATATTTTTTAAGTTAACAAATTGGGGTTTTTTTGTTACGAAAAACTCGTGTGTTTCTTTTCATCACAGGGCGAACATGTTTTAGAGATGCTTTAAATGAATAGAATTTATTTTAACAAAATGACGATCGATAAGTACGAGCACTAAAATTATACTTTTAAAATATACGTATATTATTTTTGCTGATACTAGTGATCAGGTGAATAATGCAGCTTAAAACATCGAGTTACTGATATAATCATAACCCGCTTATACCCGTTATATAAGTTATATTAATAATAATATAATAATTGAATTAACGTAGCGTATGTCAGTGTCGTTCTGAACGTTGACAAAATCATTTCTGACAGTGCCACGTGCTGAAATAAGCCACTATTCCCACTAGCTTAGGTTGATTATAGCTATGGCTTATGGACCTTTTCCAACAAACGGGTACTTTTGACGGCAAACTACTGAATTATTAATGCAGTACGAAGACTGATGTATAATGTCACAAATGTTACTTGATTCGTTCACATGAGAATACCCTAATATTTTAATGGAAACATAGGTAGATTGTTTTTTTAGTTTTAAATATAGAACAAATTAGAATTTACATACATATCGTATACCATAACCATGTTATATAAGATCAGTATAAGAATAAGGCATCTTGAACGTTTAATATCTATAACTAATACACAAAATACCTGCCATTACCCATTTTGTTTCTCGGGGCAAAGTTGTGGTCAATCAATGCTTAATGCATATATTTCAATAAATTAGCAACTGATACACATTGTGGCTATTTAAGAATGATAATTGATGTATCAAACGTGATATTCACTCGAACAATATCGATGGGACATTGTATGCATATACATGTAAAATCCATATATCAATTCCAGTCCAATACGGCTGTCAAGCGCTCTAATATAAATGTTAAGCTCTTCATAAAAATTGGCTCCGAGAAAATAATATTGAAAACTGGTGTATTACGATGTACGTACGCGACGTTCGTTGCGTACGATCCGACGAACGTGTCTCACGTATCTGACATATTTCCCATATAATTTGCGATGTTTGCTCGCATTTCGTAATGTGTTTATGTTGCGAGAGCGTTTACGAATTACTAGTACAAAGGGTGGATCGAATTGAGTTTTTTTGAATTTCGAACGATTTGCGCGGTTACGTTTATGTATACGAATGTTGTTATTTTAATTGAAGTTCAAAGAATTGTATTTTGAATTTAATTGTGTGTTCAACTATTTAATATAAGTTCTTTTTAAACATAACTGAAACAGCTCCTGAATGTGGAATGTATCTTTTGATGTTAGCTAAGTGAGTACAAAGTAAAGCGGTTTAATACCCAGTTTGTATAAAAACAAAATTCATTGGTATAAATGGTAATATTTTCTATATGTAGATAAATAGATATAATTACAATTCATTTTTTTTAAGTTTAATAATGATTCGATAAAATAAGAAAAAATAGTTTGAAGAAACTAAATTATATAAACAATACATTGTCAACGCTATTCATTAAAAATAATACAATTTAAATCGTTCAATATGAACAATTACTTGTGGAAAATAGTATTATTTTTGAACTATTAAAGTTTTTGATGTAACAAGTATAATTAAAACTGTCTGAACAACGTTTAAAAGCGCGCCGTGTATAATTTACGTAATTCTTAAGCGCAGGGCTGCCAAATGCCTAGTGGGATAGTGCAGGTTTGATCGAACAAACGATAATATACAAAAGAGGTATATCCAGTATCAGTATAAACCATCTTTAGTTTAATATACAGCATTTAATTTGACAATAATATAATTATTAGGCTAGCCGACCGTTATATATAATTAACACGGTCGGTTAGCCTTAAAGTAAGCTATAATTATAAATATATAAATAATGTAATATATAAATAGCGCGCTTTTAAACTTTACATATTGTATAAAACACCCAGTTACGCTCATCATACAAAATCTTCACCAAACCGACCATGAAGTATATGTATTTAAACCAATTTTACTTCATGAAAAGTACAAAAATTGCGTTTGGAACTAATATTTTCACGACCAATATTGTTATTGTTACTGGGACGACGGTTTATACATACATAAGCTTTATGTCGGTAAGGGCTTCGACGCGTTTACTCAAATGTCTTTAAATGTTTAGAATTTTATAGTTTTCATAGGATGTAATAAAAATATTAATATATATGCGTATGTCAATAATAATTTTACGAGGTAAACGTTCTCTTTCTCGATTATTCTCATACTAGCCCCTATAAGGTTACGCCTTTCATCTTACAGGATCCACTTAAACAATGCCTAGGTGTAGTAAAATGGAGCTCAAAATGCATGCTACAATGTCGGTTGTATAATGAGAGCCGGAAACACGGTTTTCTAAGACATTTGTAAGTGAAATGTATTCAGGACTGGCATTCCAAGGCGAATTTACAATCCCTACGGTAAGGTAAAGTGCAAAGCGTATGCAAACTGCATAACTATTAAACTTAGAATATCCATACTAGAAATCTCAAGGGAGGTTTTTATAGTTCTTTGATACGGCTGACGGATTCAGCTGTAGCTGCTAATGTATTGGGAGTTATTGCAAGTTCATCAACACTGCCTGCCTGTCTGTGCGTAAAGAATGTTTACACGATGATTATATATATATTATATATTATATATATAATATTCCATAATATTTATATATATTATTATATGGCATACTATTATATTATATATTAATTGAATAGATCAAATCATACATGAATATTTTTATTTGCGGTGACAATTTTCAAAATTTCTTTTTGCTTTAACTGTTTGAGCAGCACAACAGTCGAAACCTTCATTTAATAAAACTTCTTTAACTCTACAATCTGCAAAATAAATAGGAGCTTATTACATTATTTACATAACTCGATGCTCCGTGTCTTTTACTTAACCGTCTTTTTAGTAAAAACGGTGAGTGACAGATTCTCTTATCATTATTTAAATGTATAACCTGCTCGTAGGTGTCATAAGTGACATATTTTATTCAAAAATTGTCTTGTATCTTATAATGTCTGGCCCATGTAAACAATGAGACAACAGTGAGAAAGACAAACCAAAAGCTGCCAAAAGATTCAAGACATAGAGCGTTACCTAAAATTCCTACAAGGGCATTTGCAAGCTCTCGAGTGCATTGTATTTCATAAAAATATTGTTTAGTGAACGTTCAATGGATACATTTGACGTCCATTTATCCAATCAGAAACGTAACGTTTCTCGTCGAAAGATTATAGCAGTGAGTCTTATGTGATTTCACTATCTGTCTACACTGGATCCCTTGCAACGTAAAGCTCTCAAGGGCTTATCAAGATGTCTATTCAAAGAGACAAACGTTCATGAATATTTTGGCTAATGCACTTCGGGTTATAGCAAAATTTACTTTTTAGAATATTGAATTAAAGTTATTCTTAAAATACAAGTACATAATTATTTCAATTTTCCGTAAATTGGCAATCAGTTACTCTTGGGATATGAGAATGAAAGGTGAAAATGAGGTTGATTTATTGAGTTTTGAATTTGAAGTGAAAGAAATATTATGCGTCTGAATTGGACATATTCAAAGTTTATTCATATTTAAACCAACCTTGTGTGTTTGTCTCAAGAATGCAATTGTGATCATTTGACACTATGATTCTGCTTAAAACGGGTTTACGTTTACCATGGTAACAAATGTTTTTTTTATAATTATAACTATTATGAAACGTCGGGATTTGAACGCATAACCTCAGGGTTGTGAGTCACCCGCCTAATCCATGATTAAAGAAACTGTACAAAAATATAAATATTTCATAAAAATACGAATCAATTGTTGAGTAAGTATGTTTCACACTATAATGCATTTCAACGCAACAATTACAGGATATAACGCTCATTTGAATGAAGTTATGAAATAGGAATATGGAAATACCTACGGTTATTGCATAATTGAGCTAATTTAGCAAGTTTGATAGTAATAAATCTAGTTAGAAATAGTTTGCGGTCAGCGTAACTTAACATTAATTTCGTTCATTTTCGGCTTGCCTATTTGTATCGACATTTGACGAATCGTTCATTAGGTCCATTAGCCATGTTTGATTGGTTAATTGTATTTTCGTAAATTATGTGAAAATTATTATATTTGTATGCTATCTTGTGATCAGCTTGTTAAGTTTTGAACTCAGGATAAAAATAAATCATGGAGGTCGTTATTAGTGATTATGATGTAACTTTGACATTTTGCACATAATTATAAAGTGTTACTGATGTCTTGGTAACGATTACGTAATAGCGTAATTTTATGACCTAATTTATTTTTTCTAATCCGGTTTAATATAGTACCTGTTATGAGTGCAGTAAGCTGCTTAAATGAAATGAACTGCCGGCTTAAATTAATTGTTTGCGTATGCTTTGTTTAAGTGAATATTTAAAGTCGAATACAAAATGTTAACTGTCTTTTGTATGAACTAGATTTGAAATAAAACGGGACACGAATTTCCTGTATTAATTGGATAAAACTTATCACGAGAAAGTTCTTTGTCTGGAAAAGTGGGATCCATTGTGGGATGCCATTGAAGTAAGTAAATTTACATATACCATATAAGCAGTATGGAATTTACAAATTTAAACACATAGAGAAAACATTAATATTGTTATTTGCCAGATTTTTCGTATCTATTGGATATATATTCAATTCGATTAAAAACATTCAATGAATACGCAGTATCACGCGACGCAGTTCTGCAAAAGCTATGAAATCTGAAACAAATGGCTTACTTATCCATTGAGAACAGTTCTCTGATTATTTTGTTATAATCGATATTTTAAGGTACTAATTAAAACACTTATTAATTCAAATCAATATTTTGATCATTCGTAAATCAATGAGCAGAACATAACAACTTGTTGAATTTTAATCATTTAACAATGTAATTATTTATTGCCCAATTAGTCGCTGTAATTTGTCTAAAATTAAATAGAATTTTAGGGGCTCGAGTAAGGCCCGGAAGACTTGGTGAAAAGTATGCTACCTTTCCATTTCCCTAATATTGATTTCTTTTCTCTAAGTATCAGGTCCTTAAAGTATGAGTTTATAAATAACTATTATGTTACAAGTTTTTTTTTAATTACTAAAACATAGACGCTATATAGACGATATGTCGCGCTTTGGTTTATATACAGCAATGACGTTCATTTTCCAAAAACATTCACGCGCACATAAATCGCCCATGTCACACAAAACCAAGTTAAGAAATAAGGCAGGAAAATTCAATGAAATAAATATCTGAGCTGCCTTTATGAGCCCCTTGTTAGCTTGCCCTTAATAAATTATTTATTTCGCACGAAACTCGGTCTGAAATGACACAGTGTTAATTTTGTTGATTATTTTTAAATAAGTTTAGCCAACTCTCGTTCTCGTAATTTATTCGTCGTTTGAATGTTTTAATTATGGTTTTTGTTTTGCTTGTAATTTTTAAGATTTCTGGCTAATGCAATTTTCTTGTAAGGCATTTTGATTAAATTTTGTTAGAGTTTAGACTTTTAAGCTTAATACGGAATTGATTTAAATAAAATTACAACGTTGCATTGTGACCCTAAAGATGATATGTATTCTCAGCATAAGCAGAATGAATGGCGTAGGTATATTTGCAAAGAAGATTTTCCAGCAAGAAAATTTGATTTATCAGCACTTGAGGCCGGACCTTCCGCTATAAATTTTATTGTTATGATTTAGGTGCGCGTTTATGGTAAACACTTTCTTTGTATGTGATTTATTCCGTGTGATGTTAATGTGAATCTTTGGTCTGATAAGTGAGGTATATCTACTATTTTCGAGACAAAGAATCATATAAAAAAATACAATTACGGAATTCTTGTTCTTATAGATTGCACATTTTGAGGCTAGACAAACACAGTGTTATGCTATTTGCTTATTGACTTTAGTTTTCAGTAGGGAATGAGCTCGTTGCAATCGCCAGCTTAGGTTAGACTGTTCCGTAATACTGCCACAGAATACTCCACTTTAAATTAGTTCCAATTTTCGTCGGAGGAATTTAAAAGTGCGCTATGTTTAAATTTATGGTTGAATTTTGTTCGGTGGCAATTTTTTAAAATGAAATCCACTGAGCCAAGTTTGTTTAAATTTCGATTTTTAATAGTGAGCTTATGTATGAAAACATTTTGGAAAACTCTTTGTTAATGCAGTTTAGTTACATCTATCTGTCAATTGCTTTTAAATTTTAAAAATTGCCTGTCTACATACCTCGGAAAAATGTTTCGTAATGTATTGAGAGCAGATTGGAGCCAAGTGATACTGTGTGCTTTCGGCGATGTAGACCAGATAAAATAAATGTTACAACGGTCGTGGCAATCTCGAAACGAAAGTCAAATTGTATGGGACATAATAACAGATGACGAAAGATTTTTTGGATTTTGGCTGTCGAATGTGACGTCAATGCTTTAAATGTGAATAAAAATACCTTTTTTTTTAGAACTATTCCCCATATAATTAATTGATTCAGGCGTTACTTTGCGGGAGGCTTAAGTTCCAAAACCCCAAAAACCCCAGTGAAAAAGGGCCCCCCCCCAAAAACCCCCCCCCCCCCCCCCCCCCCCCCCCCCCCCCCCCCCCCCCCCCCCCGGGGGGGGGGTTTCCCCCCCCCGGGGGGCCCCCACTATTCCCGCATTTACTCATACTAATAAAATCACCGATTGCAACTGAATAATTTAACGTATGGCGAGAAGAAAGAAGCGACCATATTTTTAACATGGGAAGGGTGATTCAGTGATACAGCTTCTCTTCCTCTCCCGTAAACATTATTATATTATTTAAATTTGTTTTCAATGAACTAGTTATATATCTATTACAACTAAAACAAAAACCTCAGTCAGCTTCAGCTTGGTAGTTAATATAAACCTCCCTTAGTAATATTGGTATAGATGTAGATAGGTATACCAACCGTAATTTAAAAATGATTTCATTATTCGAAAGAAGAATGATATTTTTATAATCCAAAGACCTGATTTAAAAATCTCAAATGCGACGTTTCTCTAGTTTTCTTAAAAGAATTTAAGAATTATTTCCAACTGAAGCCTGATGGACGGCTGAATATTCTAGAGAGAACTTTTCATGAAACTCACAAAACACACCTTTTAAGAAAATTATAATTGTAAAATTTTAAAGAAATGGCTTCATGATAGTTTATATAATTGTATCGTTAGTCCTTGGATATATTACTTTAATTTTATTTATGAGTTAGTAGGAACTGTCTCTTATAAAGTACTTCGAGTGCGGGCTATCATATTATATATCATCATCAGTCTAACAAAATGAAGAGAAACTAAATAATTAAGTAACCGCAAACATACTGCAAGTACAAGTTTATATTGTATAACTTTTTTACTAACTATACTTAGTTATATGATCTGCTTATCAAATTGGACTCAAATTAGTAATATAAATTCTTTATGGACGCAACACCGATTAGGTTTCTTGCTTTATAAGGAAATCAGATTTGTCTGATCAAATTATTATGATAGGAAAAGTGATTTACTGTAAACCGAAACACCTTCAATAAACAAAGCACTAATGAGCTTTATGTTGTTGCCTTTTCAAAGAAAAATGAGTGAAACCGAACGCATCAAATTTCTAGTTGCGCTGTCTGTTATTATGGTTAGCTGGTAATTACTCGGTTGCTTGTAACTGACATATCCAATTATAGGCAAGTAGACAAACCATACCGATACTTTATTTTCTTTCAAAGGATATCCAGATAGATTTTTGGTTATACAAATAGTTGTTTTTGTTAAACAAAGGATAATGCGTAACAAACACAGAATTTGATTATCGAATATGACTTTCACAATTAACTTTTCTTTAAATCTACTATAAAGGGAAGATATCAACAATAATAATTTACTTAATCATGCTATTTGATAACAAGATAAAATTATTCTGTTGTCTTGTCTAGAGACGAATATGAACGTCACGATGATGCTTAGGTGTTTATTTATAGAAAAAATGTAGAAGAATTTCTGAAAGGAATGAACATTATTACGAAGGTATTCTATCAACCTTGTGGAGGAAACCTTTCACACCAAACAGGTTACGTTTGGTATTATTTTTTGCTAAGAGACGCATTTCTAAATACTGTACTACTCTTTTTTAACACACCTGTTGCCGTGCCAGTTTTAGCAGCTCAAACGCCAAACATACATTTTATTACTCTTACTATTATATATTTGTTATAATATGCAAAAGTTACATGAATTTGGTATTGATCGTTTATAATTTACGTATAACTTGAGCTTATATTTAAACACTTTTAAAGATTAAAATACAAGTGAAGACTTCTTCAACTGTATTGATTAGATACATGCATCTTGATGATTTAGAAGAGCTTTTAAGAAGAGTAAGGCGTCAATCAGGCACCTCGTTATCTTAACGAGCTGTAATTCTTCTTTTGCTGACCAGATAGAAAGATAGACGTATCTTTCCGTTTTCACCTTTAATCGAAATCATCTGACTACAATTCGTTTACGTTTGTGCCTCTTTGAGTATTACTTATGAATGAATTTACTGTACATTGAGACGCTCTTAATGTTTATTGTCATGATGCATCTCATTTATTTTCAAAGGACTAATGAAACTAATACACTTTGTTTATTCTTGCTATAGGTTGAGAAATATTTCAAAACATAATCAGAATCCAATCCAATTGAGAAAACTATTTGTGAAATATATACTCTTATTAAATCTGCTAATTAAGTACCTTTGATATCATGAGAATATCTCAATTCATTAATATCCACGTCTTAATATCAAATTAATTTCAATTGTAAATTATAGTTTAATCTCGAAGAAAATTGGATGAACTGGAAAAGTCGTCGAAGGTTGAGATAATATCTAACGAATAAGTTGCAGGATTGCAGTGCCAACCAACGGGCGTGATTATCCCAGCGCAGACTCCGGGCTATAATGATAGCAATAATTTGACCGTAATCGGCCGCATGCCGCTTTGTAGCCGCCTTGGGATCCAGGTCCGATTTTAAGCTCGAACTATTTTGCGCATCAGTGGGAAACTACCTAAATCAACCAGGATAATTGCCACTGTTGTGTCGTTAGCCTTATCGAATGCTTTTAAATTTGGAAACGGGGCTAGTCATATTTTACGATTGTGGCAGAGGACTTCGACTGCAGAGCATGATGGATGTGGCAAATAGAAATGAAGCATTGAGATTTTTCTCAAAATCGTTGTTGTATTGTTTGATCTAAATTTGGGGGTTGTAACACCTCCATGTAAGAGTTACTATACTGAGAAAGAGGACTGTTTTATGTGTATATGGACACATATAGTATATTAAGATAGGGACACTGACACATAATTGTTATCCATTGTCTTTCAAAATTCGGTTTACAATATATCTCAAAACCGTTCATACTTCATATAAATGTAAGGTATAATATTCTAATTTATTAATAATCTATCAACGCGCGTATAACATATTTAAATAAAATAATTAATTGAATCAGGCGTTACTTTGCGGAAGTCCATTGTTCAAAAACCCAATAGACCAGTATGGAAGCAGTACTACGTGAAAAACCCTCAACCACTCAACGCACGAGATGTTGCCTCTACGAACAGCGTTCGATGGGTCAACATCGACTGATGATGCTCCGGTGTCGGAGCGAAACGTGCGTTGAGTGGTTGAGGGTTTTTCGCGGAGTACTGCGTCCATACTGGTCTATTGGGTTTTTAAATAAAATACTTAGTAACGAATTAAAACGCGATTTGTTTTTCTAATATTGTCACCGAAATTTTGGATGTTTTTTTAGCAACCTTGGCAAAGCATCCAAAACGTAATGGATTCATTAACATTTTATTAATTAGCTTTCGAAAAATAACATATAACTTTACCATAAGTGTTAAAATTATTTTAAATTAAATGTCAACGCTGGCATTTATGGTATTTCGGTATTATATGATCGATAGTTTAGATTGCTATACGGTTTAATAATTTTCTAACTCCTTAGACAGGAATGATTTAGTGAGTCGTTAATGGGGTAACTTTGTTTAACTTCGCAAGTACTCGGTTAATGATTTAGTTAAAATAATGTTAATCTTGATGGTTTATAGCAAGAATCTAGTTACATTATAAAACGTGAGGCTTTCGTTGCTATAGTTACCATTCCTTTAACAGGGTCATTGTAAACAAATTCTATGCAAATATGTGTTAAACAGACTTTAAAATGTGGTATATAACATGTTCTTATTGCAGTTCAAATATCCACAACATTCTGAAAACCAATCTGTAAAGCCTTAAGATTGTTAAAGAGGCAGATTCAGTCAATAAATTTATAATTATGTATGTGATTCTCTTTCTTCCTGGGTAAAAAAATAAGATTATCATTTAATAAAGGTCCAAAGTTTTAGCAGAAGGAACTTATCAAAATAGGATACGTATTATTTGAGTTGCATATTTTTTTATTAAATATTTGGCCTATATTAATATATAACTTTATTACAATGACAAAGACAAAACTGTAATTTAAAATAGAACTACGTTTATCAACTTCAAAAAATATTTAAAAATGAACGCGCAAACGACGTCCACTAGAAATTTAAGCGTTGCTCTTTCACAGACATACAAAAGTATTTCTCATATAAGACCTATTGACCCAAGGCGGATGTAACTCACGTGCACACGGGGCAGAGACAATAATGGCAGCCATAATTTGCCTGTAATGGGCGTTTCGCTATCGCACTGTCAGCTCCACCAAAAATAAGCTTGCTTAAATCTTTTGGCGACGGTGAGATGAATCGTTTACCCTGATGATTATTTTTTATTCTCTATGTATAAGTATTTTTATTAATTAACTAATCGTGATTATAAAGACAAAAGACGTCCGCAGTCAACTGTCATTGAAATCAGAATAAAAATCCATGTCCATTAAAAATAAATATATTTTATTTTGTAACTCTTATATCTTTTGTTTTTGATGTTGCCTTCGAATGTCTCAAACTGGAACCACTGAATACAATTGAACTATTCTTTATTATGGATTAAAAAAGTGTACTTTTGGTCCAATCAGCATATAGCTAATATAGAGCGTTGATGTTCCATGTTTTAACAATATGTTTAATGGAAGTTTTAATGGAGTAATCAATTTTTTTTTATATGTATCATACTTTATTTCACGTATATGTACGTGTTCCCTCTCTTTATAATTTTTTTTTCTCTTTCAAATAGGGGTTGCCTGGTAGATATCTCTAATAGCGATAAGGCCGCCTTATCTGTATCTTTATTCTATGTGCTTGTAAATTTCGTGTCTTGTCTCTTTTATGTTGTGTGATAAAGTGTAAAATAAATAAATAAAAATAAATATATATGTATTTAAACAAAAACGCGTATAAATGTTATTAATTAAAAATTACATCTATAATGTAGATGTAATTAAAAGATACGTTAATTTTATTAATATATTGTGTACACTGTAGGTGACCGCGAGTTGTGGCTTTGCACCGGAACTGCTGAAAATCAGTGGTGTGAGCATACAACATTATTAAGATGTCCAGTAATTTATTTAAGTAGATTTTATCTGAAATATATGTGCTTCATTTTTATTTATTTCAATTTTTCCTGTGTATATATGATTTTTAATATCCTACTTTTATTTGTTTTAAAATAATAATTAAGTTATCTTTTATGTTCAATGTTTTGTATGGTATTCACTGTTTATGTTAATAAATGTTTTTCTTACTTTGTACTCTTTTATATAGGCTTAATTTATTAATAAAAATGAAATGTGCTTCAACTAATGAGTACACCGAGAAATTAGATGAAGAACTATTCATTTATCACGCCACAATTTTACTGAAAAATTTATCTACACGAAAACAGTCATGTTTTTTTAAACTCCTATTATTATCAAATATTTCATACACGTTAGTTTTACTCCAAAGTTAGATATTTTCTCTTACTGCTGATAACACCACAGCTATATTTAAATATATAACACACTTATAACCCAAACTTGTAAATTAATGGGCAAATAGATCCTTCTGTGGCTGAGCCACGCAAATAAATTTAATATTTAATGTAATAAACAACGAAGTATGACTCGCAAGGATCATCTAGCACTGCGTAAACGGAAACTACACTCGAATTCAGCCTAAAATATACTGCAATATTTTTGAACCAATAAAATGCACGTGCGTGCAACATATCTATGAATTTAAATGAATTGTTTTCCTAACAATCGGAACCAACCATGGAAAATCGAATTTGAATTCGAATTTACCCCTAGATGTAAAATCAAATGTGTCTTTGTTACATCATATGAATTAATAAATATATTTATTAAGTGTAACGTTATAATATTAATGGCAATTATTTATTACCTAATTTTAGTCAAGTTACAGTAGCTTATTGTAAAATGAGGATGGGTTATTCGAAGCGATTAGAAAATTCAGTATACGAACGAAACGATCGATTCAATATAGAATCAGATTCAGTGGTAAAGTGATTGTGTTTTTCACAATATTCGCATATAAAATTTAAATCAAAATCCCAATTGTTTATGAATTTTAAACTTGGAACTTCCCAGTTTCAACAATAAATTTGCTGAAGTATATTTTTATTTCTAATGTAATTGTAGTCGGTATAACCAGAATATATGTGTGTTAAAGAGTATTTTTAAAATATAGACGTTAACCCGTGAACTAAATGAATGATGTTAGTTTTAAATTGTAATCTTGTCCACTTCAGGTTTTTTCAACCGACTTTAAATACCCAGAATGGTTTTTCTTAATTTTAACTATTTTATTAGTCTACATTCAACTTGTTAAATTCGGTTCCTAGTATTTTATTTTATTTATTAGGACAGCCAGTGGTTGTAACAATAGAACTTAGACTAATAAAATACACAATAAATAAATTAAGAGTAACACCCTTTGAAGGCGGTCACAACTTGCACTGTTTGTGATAAAACACTATGCGTTTACAAAATGCAACAAAACAAAAATAAAATAGGCAAACCAATGTTACAAATATCCGAAAACATTAAGAATATTATTAATAAAGAAGTTATACAAGGCAAAGTAGGTTAACACTTAGTATGTAAAAAACATGAGAGTAGTATTATCTTTACTATCGATATAAACGAAATCGTATATTATTTACATAACCCGTTTACTTTGCTGAAGAGAACTCAAAACATTTTGTTTTATTTGAATTTCTTTGCCAAAGACAATATTGACAATGAATTTCTTTGTGCTATTTTAATTCGATACATGAAAAAAATTATTATACTCGTATAGCCTTTGTAACTATACATGATTCGCTCTCTTATCATAAGTAATTCTAGAAATATGCTTTGTGTGGTCGGCGAGTGTATCCATGTTAAAAATTGATATCGAACAAAAGCCTGAACAAAGAAAATAATTCTTATTGTAACATGTACGCCATTGAATCGAAAATATCAATAGCGAAATGTCCAACATTGAAGATATTATAATTTCAGTGATTTTCGTACAAATGATACCGCTTTTTGACCTTACCAGTTTCACTCAAGTTCTCGGTTTTGATATGCACTTTTTGACAATTTGATATGACCCAATATTTTTTGTGTTTTTGAAAAAATACTATTATGATACTATATATATATATATATAAATAATATTATACATATTTAAAAAACATCAATTTATACAATGTACTGTTCGAAAAATTATTTCATTTGCGTTGCGATCGTCGAAATCGGTAGAATAGAGATATTTAGAAATCAATATAAAACATTGAATAACATCAGAAGGCCTATAATGTATCTAGCTCATAAATTACAAAAATCGATTAGTCGAATTGCACTTTTTTAGCTAAAGTTCAGATTCGTAGATGTTACTGTGAATATATAATTCACTATTTTCTTGAGCTTAGCGATTAAACCTTTACTAAAACAGTCTCAGATCTGTTGTAGTGTAATTGGGAACCTAGCCGAGTGTCTATCTTAATTAATAGCAATCGCAACCTTTATTGAAATACTCACGATTGATTAGCACTCGTCTTTCACGCAAGAGCTCTGATTAATTTGTACATAATAAACTTATCCGGCTACTTATGTATTTCTCTTTCTCTAATTTTATTATTCAATCAGGAATTAATATTATAAAGCTGTGACGTTTTTTGTTTGGCTTAATGCGCTTATGGAACTGCGGGATTCCATTAATCGAGGAAGGCTTTAACTGTTTGTATTTCTTAATTGATATTAATGAAACTATTTTTGCACAACAAAACACTGAGTTTACATGTAAAAGATCTAGTACAAGAGCGTGCGCATACACACAAGTGCACAAAGCTTTCATTATATTCTAATGAGAGGAATGTTCAAAGCAGACGAATTTTAGAGAATATAGGACAGAGTCTTGAAACAGTTGGTAGACGCAATTTCGTGCAAATACGCTCTTCTCCCAGCCTTCAAATGAAGAGCGTAACACAAATTGCAGGTGGCCATGGATGGCGCCACTTTCCTGAAGCCCTGCTCGTTTGCCCGAGCAGTATCATATGATATTTTTAATGACATTTGTCTGATAACTTTCTCTCTTTTCTTTTGTTTCGTAAGACTTTATCTAATCTTTACTCAGACATGCAACCTTACCACAGTAATAGTAGGTGAGTAACCACTATACGGAGAAATCCTTACAGCATCTGACAATAACCCATCAAGTAATGTAAATTCAGGTCAAATAATAATTGGCATCAAATGTAAGCAATCAGCGACGACACGTTGGTAGTTAATTCCACAGATATTCCAAATTTACTTTTACAATTATTATTTTCCTCATCAAAAACTGTTAGAACCATATCTGATATGAATAACATACTACCACAGTTAATCGTGATATATATTTAACGGTGAATGTAGAACATTATTAAAATTATTTTGCACAACGAAGCCCTTACATATTTTTTATGTAAATTTGTGGGTGTCGTAAACCAAAAACCGTTAAATACTCTTCATTTATATGAATGCGTTACAAACAAATTTAAATATTTTACAATATTGATAAAATATACATCTGGATTTAAAACATATCAACGTTGACATGTTGCGGTTAACGAAAATGGCGTGGGCTTAAGTTTAATGCGCGCTGTGATATATTTCGATAATAGATATTTAAATTCTTTAATCTCAACATAATATAAAAGTTTACTGTCAATTTAATTTTAAGTGTTTATATTTATATTCCATGCATGCATTTATATTATAGCCAGTCACATAAAATTCAGGTTTTTCACGACTTTTTATTGACATTTTGCAATACAATTTCGTATTACAAGCGTATACGAATGTCATTTTTTGGTGTACGGTCTACTATCCTGAAACACGTAAAGAAGTATTTTTAAAGGAAAACAATACCTTTTAAAACATTGCCGTTTTAATCTAATTATATACTTCAAATCTATAGACTTACTCTCTGATCCTATAACTAATAAATAAAACTTTTTATCTTATGGATGGATGAATTAATTGAAGAAAAAAATTAACGCCCCGGTGACAAATCGGGGAGGTACGAATAGGTAAAAAAGCAAAAAAAAGTTTTGGAGAATTATTGTGTCCATACATTCTGCGCCGTCAACATTTACTACCAATCGTGATTATTTTGTAATTTCGTTAGTTACCTTTTGGTCACCAGTTTGCGCGTACTCATAACTATAAACATACCATTCAGGATTAAGGCAATATAATTACTATTGTACTTCTATTATTTATGTATATGCATAGATAAATTGCGGTACCGTAACGGCGGCGCAGTTCTAACAGTTTAACGCGGTGCACGATATTCACGCTAGATGGCTGCTTTAACGTGGATACTATCATAGTGCAATCGTGATGTAAGAGATGGCGTTGTTCACAATTTCTTCAAAGAAACTATTTTTGGACAACTAAATGTCCATCATTTGAATAGATGAGAATAACTAGATATATTAATTAAAATTCGATATAAAAAAAATTTAATAATATGTTTTATACTTACCTTAACCAATTGAATTTACATAAAATACTTCCTATTTGTTTTCATTTATACATAAACAACTTTTACACACTCTTACTAACATTATAGTTGGTAGCTATATACTTTATAACGCATCTCTTATTTTGAAAATTCAACATTATTCAAATATCAAACTTAACGGGCTAACTATCCCTTAGTATCAAGATGACCTGTCTGAGTTTCTGATGTCCCTGTCAATATCGGACCTTGTTTGAAAAGTTTTCAAAATTGGAATTCCGAACTTTGGAGACGTGCCGGCTCGCAGCACTCAGTGTACGCTCGACATCTCAAAGGAAATTTGGTAACGGGCCATATAGCTATTTACAACGAAATTGAATTATTTTGTTGTGACTCAGGTGATTGTATTTAAGGACCGTGAAATCAAATTTAGAGATAATACTGCGTTGCAGTTAATTTTCCACTGAAATGCTTGGTCCATTCTATTATTACAGTATTTAGTGAATTATTTTTATTTTACAATGAATTGAATTGGGACTTTAAATGGTTAACTAATCGTTCCCGATTAAACATTCTAAAAATTATATTAACATTCTTCTAATCCTGATCTTCTGATCCATCCGTGTCACACAACTATTACTTATCTTATTTTAACCACTCATTCATGTCCATAAAATCTTGTCTTTTATGATGTCCTCACACAAACACATCGATTATTAAATAAAGTAACATAATTTTTTCATTGGTTACTGTACAAAATTTAAGCGCACTCATTTTTTAGCGGAGCAACTTACAAAATAATGCACACGTCTCAGTAGGTATGTGGATAAAACCAATCAGCATTCACGTTATCGCGGTTTTAATTTTTATTTTACTTAATTAATATTATTCTTCACGTTATTAATTACGATTTTTTAGATTTTCTGTTACTTTTTTACCTATCTGTGTGAAACCTAGTGTATTAAGGCAAGAACTGGCTTCTTAAACTCAGGTGATACCTAGCTGATAAGCCAGAGATTTTACTAAATGGTGTAATTGCTTATTGTTAATAAAAGCATTATTCTTATTATTTATCAATGGTAAACAGAATACATAATAACTAAAGAGAGTCTTAGTTGAAACAGTCCAATAAGATAATCATTCGAGAGACAGTAATAATAAATATTTTTAGTGTTCACTTGTGTTCAACAAGTGAATTTTGAAAAACGAACGTCCAACCTAATTGGCGTCGGAAATTTCCAATTAGATGACATTTATAATTCCGGTAGTGACTAAGCTTTCAAAGCATATTAAACGCGACAACGTCTCTAAAGTTGCATTGTGGATTAAATGCAACCCAATTAGCTAGGAGTCCGTGCCTGACTCGCTTCGATATCAGATTAGTTCCTCGCTGGATTGCATTAGTGGACGACATACCAGTTAGGTACAGCCTTCACGTATATCCAATTATGGCACCATGGAGCTCAATAGTCATAGAGATTGGATCTGTCAACATACGCGTCTTATGTTATGTAGGGTAGAATTTATATTTGTTACAGTCAATTTACCACAGTGTGACATAACTACTAAAAACTAACATAATCACCTGTTTTTTCCCTATAGTTTTCTGATTTGGTGTGACATTTTTTTACTATTGTTTTAAATGTGTAAATATATTTCATTCGTATTTCTTCCACTTAGGTTCCATATATATATATATGTGTATATATTCCTTATATTATATATCAGACTCGCTGACAAGAAAATTCTGGTCTAAAAAGGCCAACGAGAATTAAATCAATTCATACAATCGTTGTTTTGCCATAAATGTGATTTCTAGTAATCATTTTTTTGTTCAATAAAAATAATTATCAGCTTGAAGTGTGCTGGGATATGTTTATAATTGAGAGCGTTCTAAACAATAAAAGTATGTTTTATTTAGGTCAATAAAACCATGTTTGTCGGTTTACCATAGCAGTTCCATCTATTGATTACTTATTCAATCCAGTCGAACATCTGTTACAATATTTTGGAGTAAACAGATAATTGTAAATGTCAATTTATTATTGACAAATAATTTGCAATAAAATAAAATTGCGACTATAATTTAAGATCTAATCTATCCTATTAATTTAAAATCGCTTAAGTAGTTTAGGAGTCCATCGCGGACAAACATCGTGACAGGAGATTTATATATATTAACTCAGATATCGATGGTTATCAATAAAATCTGGTATATTTCACCCCAAATAGAATATTAATCCGTATAACATTGGGTTGGTAATTAGTGGTGTCTCGTAAATTAATTAACTCCTAATACAGTGTTGATATCTGTTTCTGTTGATACATTCTGAAGCAATAATGTAACTGTGGTATTGTTGATCGGTTTATCTTCAAATGAGCAATTTACTATATATTTACAGATATAAGTGATAGCTTTAACTATACATCTATTTCCATTTAGGGTTTGATAATTTAGTATGTTTTTGAACTACTAATAATAAAAAAAATTATACTGGTTCGTTACAACCTCAGTCATATAAGTAAAACTTATACTACTTCTAGCTGACCCGGCAAACATTGTCTTGCCATACATGTGATTTCTAGCAATCATTTTTTAGTTCAAAAGAAACAATTATCAGGGTGCGGAAAAATTTTTTTTTAAAAAAAGGTTTTTAAAAAATTTTTGGGCGGGGGGTTTTTGGGGGGGGGGGTCCCAAAAAAAAAAAAAAAAAAAGGGGGGGGGACCCCCCCCAACATTTGGGGGATGAAAAATAGATGGTAGCCGATTCTCAGACCTACTGAATACGCATATAAAATTTCACAAAAATCAGTCGTTTCGGAGGAGTTCAATCACGCACCCCGAGATACGATAATTTTTATATATAAGGTTTAATTTCTCCCATACCATACATCTTTTTGATTATCTGAAGTAAGTATTTAAGGCTTGCATTTATGAAATCATCTAGGAGCGAGATGTGTTCAACAGTGGTCGAGGAATACAGAAATGGCCGTAATTTCATTTAGCGACTATTTAATTCTAGGCTAGACTAGGTACAGGACATGGCATCAAATTTCTAAATTTGTCTCAAGTACAATCTGCAGAGTTTATATATTTTGTATTGAATAAGTAGACAAAAATATTGAACACGGTTAAAAAAATATACAACCTTTTTACATTTTCTCTACTGCCGTACAAAATGACGTTGCGAGTTTTGTCAATGCGAGCTGGGAGTTAGGGACTCACGTCGCTGAACAAATCTCGTTACATGTACAATCATTTATTAAACTATTTTTAAGCTGAATCGAATCCTTTAAGGCTTATATTGAATCGCCTATAAAAAGATTTTTCTTTAAAAAGAAACATTTGTAAGAGTATGGAGATTTGGTATAATATTATTTGTTTATTTATAAAGCCACGACAACAAGGACACAAATAAGATAAGCGAAAAAGAAACAAATCACATACTACAGCTAAAGTGCGGTCTTTTAAAAGGCGCGGCCTTTGCAAAAACAGAACCCTTGGAAGGCCCTATTTTCAAAGTTTTACCCCGAAAATCCGGTTCGGAAAGGCTTTTTTAAAAATTTTTTCCATTTTAAAAGGTATTGATGAGTTAGCCTCAATCGTGAAAGTACCACGTTAAACCACTAGGCTAAGTCTCCTTACCAACGTTTTTCCTTACGTTAGAGCTTTACAAAATGAAGTGCCGTTAATAAGAATACTAAAACTCCATTTACACTAAGCGAAAGATGCAGTTTTAATATAACATAGTCTGCGTTTAGCTCATATTTCTTATGCTTGTCTTGTTCCCCATTGTACTCACGCTTATTTTATACGTGACGTGGAACCACAATCTTGAAGATTTTCTCACGATACGTTTTTGTTTTGGTTTATCTAATAGTTATACCCATTAGGGGTTGGGTTTAAGTTTCTTGGAGGCTTAATGATATTATTTACAGATTATGATTATGATATTAATGATATTATTATTTACATGGACGCACGCGCAGAATTACTGTTGACGTGATTCTCATGCAAAAATATTAAATTTAGTCATTTCAAATCAGCTGTACCAAGACTTTGCAAGAAAAAAAAGGCGCAAAGACCATCTCGGTCTGTGCAATATACTCGTCTTTTAAATTTAAACACAAAACTTCAAAAACCTACGGATTAAAAGTTCCCTTTATTTGAACTCTATGGTTCAGGTATTTCAAATTAATTCGAAGATATGGGTGCATATTAATTGAGGCATTCCAAATATTTGTAATAACAGTAGACGCTTTTTAATAACGCGACAAAGTTAATAAATTCTGTCTTTAGCATTTTGTTTCCGTTTTTAATATTTACTCACGATATACATATTCATTATGAAGCGTACGTCAATGTAATTGGTTTTTTGTTGAATAAGCTCGCTTTGATGTAGACCTTACATTCCCCACGTTATATTATACAACTCCTATAGATACTTGTTTTTAGGGAATTGTGTCTAAATTACGATGTATTGATGTGATAGAGGTGTGTTAAAATCATAACTAAGAAAGAAAAAATATTTTTAAAGATATACCTTTTTAATTCAAGGATATAAATTAAAAATTAATTACAAATTTTAATGTTGTATAGTAATTTATATTATGGCAACACATTTTTACCAATGGCGCAAAACAAAACCAAAACAATCGTTATTACCATCAAACAAGTCTGGGTAATTGGAATAAGGGGCGTATTTCTGAATATTTTTGGTGGATGTAATAAATGAATATTACAAATGTGTGCTTTACAAAACAGACCAATTATTTATTGAATGGAAATCTTCGTATTATTTTACGTATGCTAATTAAACCATCAACTAATATTAAAATGTATATTGAAACGTTTTTCGATATGCGCGCAATTAAGATTTTTTGTATTTAGAACAGTTTAGTTAAAAACAATTGAACGAACGAATTAAAGATTGTTAGTTCTAACTGAACGGAGAGTTGTTTTAGTGCGCAAAACGATCGTCGTCTGCACGGAATCCAATGGATTAGGCCTCGAACACGCACCCTCACCATTTCACCAACTTTCTATTTATGTTGGGTCGCTAAGCAAACAACTTGTAGGCTCTTTATTACAGTTGTAGATTTCCGCTCAAGACATCGTTATGTTGCTAAAATAACGTGTCAAGTCTGACATAGAAGTCAACCCAAATTGAATTTGGGGAATTTAGTTCTATGTCAGATTAAACTTCTCAAATGTAACCTATTTATATTGATAAAAAAATGTGTGGTACTATAAAGTGATTTAATATTTACACAATTTTTATATATTAATTAAATCTATCATAAAACAAACATTTAAATTATAAATTACCATTACCCCTATGTTATAGACACTTTTCTATAAAGTTTTTATAAGCTTCACTATGATATTACAATCTAGGAGAGTCTATATTGATTACTGACTAAATTAACGCCGAACGCGCGGTTAATTTATTTAAATAACACGCAAAAATCATCCACAGATTAGCAAGATGTTATAAGTGCTGTAATGGAGCGATCTGGACGGCGGTCAAAGGCGGGTTCGCTGAGCGGGCTGTCTGGTGGGTTCCCGAATGGTGTCGCAAATTCGGGCAGTGTCCGCCGACAGCGCTCGCTCGAATGGAGTGGTGACAGATATAGCAGCAGCGATGACGATCGTCCCCAGAAACAAATCGACGATCGGGTGTTTGCCTCCCTACTAGCACAGGCTACGCAACAATTTGATAGTAAGTATGGTAGGCAATGATATTTCGGTTGCCTGGAGACGAGTGACTTGTTATCAAAAGATACTTGTATGATGACTTCCAGTGACCCAATACGTTATCCCTTCTTTATTTACTCTTTTACAATAAATACCCTACTATTGTATCTAAGATTGTTGGAGATCATTAAGTAACCTAGATGACTACTGCGACTCCTTGGTTAAATACCAACTTTGTACAAAACCACAATACCACTAAAAAGGAGAAGGAAACAAGAAGGTATCAAATAGCCGCTTGTTCCCTTCTCCTCCACCCGAACTGTGTATCATTGTAAACATATCATAACCAAAGCAAAAAAAAAAACCTAGACTTAGTTGGGTTCTGGAATTTTTGTTCTCAAATGCATCCAAGCTCTTACATAGGTCATTCATTTCACGGAACTTAATTTAAGAAAGTCACTCGTAAGGTTTTTGTATGCAGGTGATTTAAAAAACCTTACGACTTATTCTCAGACTTACCAAAAAATAACTAAAAAACTGTCTTTTTTTCGGATTTAGAAATATATGTTACATAAGTGTTAAAGAAGCAATAAACGATGACAGTAATTCTAATCTTATCAGTTTCGATTTTAAAAAATATTTCACACTTACAAACTTTGGAAATGTACGATTTAGCTATAGAGTATTGAATCCAACTTAGCAAGACTTAAAACGTACATACAATTCATATACAAGGTATATTTAGTAATTATACGTTGCCCGTCTGCATTAAAGCGATTGCAGCTAACTAAAGCGTAGGATCAGTCCAAAATTTGTTATTCATCGGGTGACACGGTCGAAGGTCCGCGTTGAGCCCTAACAAGTGGCATCATTAGAGTAACATAGGGGGATGGGGCAGGGGGGCAGGGCTGGGCAATTGATAGGGGTGCGCTGTGGCGAGCTTATGAGGAAAACTTTTAGCTTCTCCAGCTAGCATTCTTCATATTAAATCCCTATTTTGTACCGTTATGATAATTTTCCTGCCGAATATATAAACACCATTGTCATACAACTTCATATTTTAACTGCAAATGGAGAGATTCAGTCTATATTTTATTAATAAACATGATATAAATTAAAAATAATATTTATGATTATTTGAATTAGAAGACTAATTATATATTAAGAAATCAATAAAACAATTTAAAAATGTATTTTCTCATTTATAATAATTATAACTTACATGAGAACTATTATAATGTAATTTTAATGCAACTGAGCTTCCAGTTGTTAAAGATTAATAATGAAAGCTTTAAGTAATTAGTAGTATTCTTACATTTAACAACAAAATACTAAGTCAACATGTAATGAGCTGATTTCATGTTCATAAATTCAGACGTTGCTTTTAGGTGATAGACATTACCTTTGGCGGTGGCCCCTAATGTGATTAGTCTGGCCATATTTGAGCTTTATGCACCACTAGAAGCCATAACGCGTTTTCATATTCAGTATTCGATATGTCTGGCGCGTTCTCGTTATCCGATGATCAACTAATCATCTGTTAATGGATTCCTATTAATTAAGATCGTGTTTAATAAGTTAACATTGATATAGTGATTTATGGTTCGCTTTCTTCGATTGTATTATTCTAGAACCTACATGATAAGGTAATCTTTTTAATTACGATTTTGATTTAATTGATTTAAGAAAAATATCGTGTACCTTTTGTATTCCTTTGATAATCCAAGTGTTACTGGATCTGAAGTATATCTGGGTATTAACTGTTTCTCGCAATAAACAGTAATTCTGTCTTCGTCTACGTTAGTCTACGCCGTAGTCTATAAAGCTACTCACGTAGGTACAATTATAAAATTCACGTCTCCCACGCAAAATCCGGGCGTAATTTAATCATTACACTCATATGGGTATATAATCTCTAAATTTGGAGAAATGCACCTTAATAGAAACAAAGTTTCTATAAAAGTTTTCTCATAATATAGCATATGCAAAACAATAGTCATGCTTTGAATAATGCAACATTAATGTTATGATAATTACTTGTCAAAAGTATATATTATAGTATAAATGTTGTATTGGGTCGTATGCTATTAAAGTATATATAAAAACTTTATAGGAATAACAACTTAATACAATAATAATATAGGAGTTTCTATTATATTTCCCTCCCGTATTGTTATTAGAAGGCCTAACGCAATATCACGAAGCATGCTCCACAAGAATCCTTAGCGTTATTGTATGGAAATTCTTCGACGTGCAACTTCATTGAGGGACTCTTTTGTATAAGAGAATGTTTCCCAGTTATTGTTTTTCGAAAGCGACGGAGGTGATATTACCTTTCTTGAATCAAAATAGACGGTTTATTAGATTAAGGCGGCCCCGTTTCCGAGGAAATATAAGATTTTATAGCAGTGTTTCCGCGTACACACTATGTATTAATAATAAAACTTTAAAAACAAAAAAAAACTTCGAAAACTTTTTGGTGTTGGAATATTGCTAATGAATTAGTGTAATAGAATTCTATACCATTCTTATCACTAGGTTTAGGCAAAGCACCGAATGATTCCATTAACTATTTAGAGTTTTGGATAATAGCCGTGGAGAGAATTTCAAATTTTAAAACATATTGATATTATATATAGCTTTAATCAATAGTATATATACTGTTTCTCTGATTTTAGCTTTCTCAGTTATACTACTACAACTAAGTTTGATAAAAAAGCAATAGGAGACCTAAGTCAACAACTAACGGGAAAATTAACAACAAAACCGCAAACAGACTGATGTAAATAATTTAAAATTTATTAGTGACTTAAGGTCTGGCGTTCTATTTTCGTCTGTTATAAATACATTTATTAAGACCATGATAAACTTACTTAAATTTATTATATTTTTCAGTTTAAATAAAATACAAGCTAAAATTATTATAAATGTTGATAACCTGTCAGGTGGCTATGAGAATGCCGGCAGGTGGGGCGCTTTATCGGCTGTATTGATACATTATAAAGTCATGATGTGTCCCGGTACTGAATAATGAAATGATAGGGAGAGACGGGAATATGTGACAATGAGTAACAAAGCCCTGAAAGCCTTATAAATAAAATCACTGAAAGTCATTTTAAAATACATCGATCCGAGTTCGATTTTGGGGTCAATCACCTATTAAAGATCACGAACTCTTTGCGTTCAGTTGTTGTTGTAAAAACGTCTTTGAATCTTTTTTCTAGGAATCGATCGTTGATTTGGCGTAGGGATAAAACTAGTTATAAAGTGATATCAATAATTTATACCTACCAATAACTTTCAATAATCTCATTTTTTTTTCGAGATCCAATTACAATCCAAAAACAAAATTTAATATTGATTTATCAATCTCGTTATAATTTAAAAATTTCAATTATACATCGGATCTCTAGTCAAAGTCAAGTTCAAATTGTATGTATTTAGAAAATATCACAAATCGTTAAACACTCAATTTTATCAAGAATTCACTCAACCGAAATTTATTCAATTAAAAGTCGAAACTAAATTAAAGCAAAATCCAATAAAAAGCGTTTTATCAGGCTTCAATTCATTAAATAGGGGTATTCACAAACAAAATCAGTATTGTGTCAATGGTCTCAATCGATGCGGGCTGTACTCGACTCGGTGATAAGCCACCGACCTTTCACTAATACAATTGGACATTTACTTAATATAGAGATATTGGGGCTTTAAGTGAACTCTTGGTAACAACTACAGCATAGATTAAGATTTTTAAATATTGCTTATTTAGAAAATTAAAATAAATTATCTTTTCTATTTGAAATTTATATTATCTTTCTACCCCCTAAGTACGTCCTTTGGTATAGAATAGCCACCTTAGAGAGAGTCTATCAGTTACTTATTTCGAATTTTTATGAGTATTATGTGATATATTCCCAATATGGGGCAAAGAATTACGCATTACACAAAAAAATTTATATAAGCTCTCACGAGAGCGATACATTACTAATAAGGTAAGTTTGAACTGGATTTTCTTGTAGCCTGACGGATTACAATGGTATATGTATATACTTAGTATAAGATGTAAATGTATTTTTAGCATTAATGTAAATAAGTTCTATCTATAGCATGCTGTAAAGATAGAATTGTATGGTAAATAAATAAATAAATAAATAAATAAATAAATAAATAAATAAAAAATTTTTACTAACTATCAGACCAAAAACTGATCCTACTTCTTATTACATAATATACCAAAACGTTGTAGAATACTAAGAATGTTATTAGTATTACAACCGTGGTTAGGTTTAAAGAATTTAAAGAAAAACAAATTTATTTATTTTAAATGTTAACCAACAGTTTGCCAAGAGTTTGGCAATAATAATATAGACTTGGTGTTATAATGTCTGTTTATTAAACATATAGTATGGCTATGGTATATACTAGTGACAGACGTGCGTTAATCATCTAAGTTTATCGATGATAAATTAATACGTGCGCTCAAATGATACGTAAAAATATGTCGCTACACAAGTTTTAACTGTGAGACATTTCTAGATTAGGCTTAAAGGTTTTACTAATAATCTTAACTTATAGCACACCTTAACGGTTAACGACGCATTTAATAAAGTCGATCAAATTTAAGTAAGTGTAACGTTATCAGCCTTAATTATTGGTTAGGCTAGATTCTTATAAATGTCCTCCCTTTATAATAGCCTGTATAATTTAGAATAGAGTAAAACATAAAAAATTTGAGTAGAAGTTGATACACCTAGGCTAGTATTGAGGATAATTCAAGTGAAACTCTTATAGTTACAACTTTAGGGCGACGAAAAAGTATATGTATATTTTAGATTTAAATTTGATTATGCCTTGAAAGTATAAATTGACATTTGAAGGTATCATCGTTGAGTTCTTGCGCTATCTTACTAAGGCTATTATAATAAGTGCTCATTAGAATCATGGTATTCCAAATAAAGGCTTTTATTTTCCTTTCAAGAAAAAAGAGTCTCGAGGATAACATTGAAAGAAATCTCATAAATCTTGAAGATCAATTGCAACGCTTGTTACAGGATAAATGCATTTTCCATTCTTAAGTAAATTTGTTTTCCAGATTCAGAATGAAGTTTAAGTCTGCGTGTATAATGGTAATACAATGTACTATTCTCATTCTATTCCACTGAAACCCGTTCATACTGTTTGATGGACTTTTAATATAGATTTAATATTTCTGATAGCTTTCGTAGAATTAAATTAAGTTTTCTAATAAAACTTTGCAAAATTGTAATTTTAACGAACAATCCAATAAATAATAAAAAAGCTTTTTTTAAACTAACTTAAAACGTAGCTGTTGTATATCATAGTTATTTAAAAATCTATGAATAAATTATTCTTGTGGTTAAGTGGAGTATAGTACTTTCAAATGCGAAACAAATAGTTGGTAGCTATTCACAACTAAATTTGAAATAATATTAAAAAGAAGTCTCCAAAATCTAAGTGAATAAATATCTTAAATTGTTCTCTTTATAATTCAAAAATAATTCATCTACTTAACATTTTCTTTTATGCTAAAATACTTTGAAGTCGAGAAAAGCTCCCAAAAGTAATTTTATTAATTACGAGTCAGGAATTCAAAAGTTCCAAGCCCGGAAGGTTCTTTTCTTTTGAAACGATCCATTATCTTATAAGATTTAGAAATTCCTGTGGTCCACGCCACGAACACAAAAGTCAGCGCTTTAGCTTAACGCTTTTTTAATTATACGAACAATAACGATATGATATTAATTTTTTAACAATTTTCCAATTGGACTTATGAGAATGTTTTGTTAGTTTGTAACGTACGTTATTTCAGGAGGAGTCTCAATGGCTACCCCCTGTGGGCTTGTTTTCTTAAAAATAAAAAATGGCCCGGCCCAGGGGGGGGGGGGTGGGAAAAAAAAAAAAAAAGTAACGTACGTGGGAAAATTCTACTATAATTACAATAGGTGTTGACAGCAAGACAGCACGAAGAAAGAAAGGCATGAAACTCTGTTAAATTTGAGTTTTAAGCTTATATCTCCAACTCAGAAACTCTACATTTGTTTAGCTCTTGTCTTTAACCAATGCTAATTATCCACTTCATTGTCGAATAATTTTATAGCTAAGAAATGAAGGCCGTTTGTACAAACTTGTGGTCGCTCTTAGACTTTCATGATCTGAACTTTTCAACAGTGTGATTTGTTCTTTAATGTTTTAAAATTGACTTTCGTTAGTCAAAAATGTACGATAAAACTGAAATCCTGTATTAAACTAACTTAAATAGAAATTCAGAGAAATTAATTATCCTTTACTTATTGCGGGAATTCTCAGCTGGTCACCGTCGAACTGTGAAAACAATGGGCGTAGGGAAGCTTGCTGCCTTAGGGCCGTTTTCTCTATAAACGATGGAAGCCATTCTGTTTTGTTCCTGCAGAGGTCATTGGGGTTACTAAACAAAGGCAGTTGACTGGACGTAGTTGCATCGCATAGGTTTAAAATAAATAAATAAAGATTATTAGGGTATAATTGGACTTTACATATATAAATTTGGAATCTAAAATACTCCACTGACGTTCCATTTGGGTTTACATATCATTTGAATGTATCAAGTAAAAATATAACGATTAATTTGCATTTTAAACCCTTATTTTTATTTTACACTTTTTTTTTATTCTGTATCTTGTATTTATCTGTTAAAGGTTTTTAATTTTAATTCAAATCCTACAAAAATATATTTTTGCTCATTTATTCATTTTATGTCAAAGAACAATAAATCATTCAAAGTGCCTCTTTTATTATTATCATACTTAACTACTACACAAAGTCGCGAACGAATTGCCTAACAAGTAAAAAACCATAGAAAATTAGAGCCCCTTTGAATTTTCTGAGAAGGTTGGTGTTATTGTAACAAAAAACTTTAAATATTGCGAAGTAAATCTAGACGAATAGTAAAATAATCTTCATTCTGGACCTATTGGATCTTAGACTTTATTTTTTAAATAATTATCTTAAACTAAATTTCATCATCATCATATACGATTTAGTTAGCTATTTCGCGATCCAGTAATAATTTTTCTTAATTTACGGAAGCTGGGTTCTCAGTTCATTTGTTTTAAAACAACTACACTTAATTGCCAAGTTGGTACACAGACCATTTACACAGGGGTTCAGGAGATTCCTGAAGACCATGGAGGTATTGCGAAACTATAAATGCGTAAGTTGTTTTGAGAGTGTTTAATTGGTTATTCCGTTACTCAAGGGTATTTGAATGTTTCATTAGATTGCCTGGCTTGTGCTGAGATTCAATATAGCGACTACATATTAAATAAACTTATTTAAAATTCATCAGCTTAATAGGTAGCTCGCGACTTCGCCTAAGTAGCTCATTTAATGTACATTTGAATTAAGAATTTAAGGAATATACGAGAACCAAATACTGAAAAAATGTATTACTGGTTAAGTTACTTTTAAGGCCAATATTGAGAGCTGTCTGTCAGTCTGTAACGTCACAGACGATGTATTTACGGTGCCAGTACAACAACATATATTAAATAACAACACAAACAACATGTTTTAAATAATAGTACGGAACGTGCTTTAGTCCGTATCGTACTTTGCTCGGTTTAATTTATTTTTCTTCGCAAGAAAATTTGTTTTTCGTTATGACTATAGAAAATGTATGGATTTGATTTTATAACAGCAAATCAGTATTAATAATAGTTCCATTCAACATGAAAGTGATAGGAAAATTTCATTATCTCTGTAGATTTGCAAAGAGCTGTGCGCACGTGTCCGGGATTACAAGTAATTGATGGGTACCGTGACTAATCTGCTCTTGCACGCCCAGTGCACGATTGCACTATTTAAATTGGAGATACTCTATCAATAGTGGGACCTGCTTTTTTGTTATAGATAATTTACTCATACCAGTGTTCTTGTCCTAACGAATCAGCCTTTCCGTTTATGCGCTACACTATTTTAGTAACATTGGTACAGTATTATTGCTTACTGCAAAATTTTGTTTACTTTTTCTTAAATAATCCCATCAAGCATATAAAATTTTCGTTTACAACGATTCAGATTCTTTAGTAGTAGTAGCCACGTTTTTCTGTTTTATTAAAAAAAGAAAATCATCCGCTTCCATGCTCTTTTCCCACGTCAAATTTAAAGCATCTTCTTTGAATCTGGTAAGCATTGGCACAGCACCAAGTGACGCGGCCCGTTTTATTGCGCCTCGGTCAAATTCTATGGAAGCCACCGTGAGAACAATTTTTACACACCCAAATATTTGTTCAGGATTGATTGTATTGACTCATGCTCTAAGGATTCGCGAATCCTAAAGTAGACTCACAGCCTATTTGTTTCAATCATATGGCGCACAACATCGCTTGTTGATTCGTCGCGAAGATTGACACAACCGCGCTTGAAAACAGCGGCCGTCTTGCAAAGTGCTATCGCCAAACAAGCGAGCCGACTAGATATGATAGAAAGTCGTACTATGATATCTTTCTGAGTTAAATCCAAGTTAATGTAGACACAATTTTTAATATAGCGCCAAGAAAAAGCAATTGAGTCAGATAAAACAAAAAAAAAGTTGATTTTCAAATGTTTTAATTTAAATATTTTATATTTTAGTAAAAATAAATCTCATTTCATACAGTACTTAAGTTTTTTATCCTGTAGTCATATCAATTAAACGATAACGTAAATTTAAACAATTGAAGATTATCCCATTAATAGTGTTGTTCTAAAATACGAGTTTTGATAAGGTTTATAAATTTCATATATATAAGTACACCAATCTATTAAAATGTAAAAAAAATACTTGCTGCAATACCATTGAAAAAGAAAACACATAACTTAATTTTTTTTATATACAATATACTATTGTTGTGTCTCAATTGTAAAACGCAAAAATTATTATAAAACAAAGAGCAAGCCTTGATCTTATTTTTGCCAAGCGATGTTGTGGGGTAGCATTCGCGTGAGCTTCTTATCTCTAGATATTTAAATTCCAGCGTGAACCTCAAAATAGTTCAAATGAAATGGGGCTTTCAAATTAAGTGTAGCTATCACGCAATTTCATGAAAATAATTTTGGCTTTTGCGCATTGCAATCTTATTTACATGACATTTTGGTGGGCACTGTTTATGTGAATATGAAATAGATAAGGGTGGAATTGCATTAACGTTTCGCTAGACCCAAGTTAGTTATGGAACTATTTTACATAATTAGTCTATAAACTGTGATTTAAAAAAAAACACGCCTAGGACTTTCGGCTGCTTACATACCTCTTAACTTTTTATAAAAAGTTGTTATCACACACTTGGTTTCAATAACAAATATTAAAGAAAAACACTTTGTTAACGGATTAAGTTATGTATTTTTACAAAATTACACAATCACGCACGCTGTAAAGCACGACGATCCGTTGGAAAATTTTAAAATAATGTAATATAATTAATTTTGTAAAACTACATATCCTTAAAAATGTTATTCTTTAAATGAGTAATAGTTATCAAATATTAATTACCTATAATTATACCTACTTACCTACCTCTTTTACATATCTTGTCATATTAATTATATTGTCATATCAATATAATTGTTTATCATAAAACACAGCTTCTGTATGCTAATGTTGTACAAACCAAGATAAGTTTTGTTACTAGCGATCTACGAACGAGCTGCCGTTAGAAATAATCTAGAAAATATGTCTCCTCCATTAGAGCATTATAGGAGCACTAAACCTTTATTATAATAACATAATTAGCTCCTATCATAAACAATTAGCTGCATCCAATATCATCATATTAATATATATCATCATAATAATCATTCATAATTAGGTGTCATATGATAAATTATTCCGATGTAATTAAATTAACCTGGCAATATTCAATGCAGAATATCAATCGTCAGTTATATTCAATTCCTATGAATAAAATTAATCTTTATGTAATTGCTTGTAGTGTGATTTATTTTTTAAAGCAGATTTGCAGGCGATCATGCATACTATAAAATGAAGCATTCCAGTTTCATCTGATTGTTGGAGTACGATGAACCTAAAAACTACTACAATGTGTATCCAGAAATTTCTACATTTAATCGTGTAGTTCTTAAAGTTGCAATGGCTTTTTTAACTTTGACAGTTATTTTTAAAGCGTTCGTTAAAAATGTACTACGCAGCTTGCGTAAGTTGACAAAAATAAATACTTTACTTGTAGAGAATGCTTATATACTCCACTTGACAGCATATATATCCATAATGAACCAGATGGTCATAGTTAAGAGAACTATAAAACTTGTTTATGAGGGATATTACAAAATATATAAAAATGACCAAAAATGTTGGACTCCTAGGCCCTAGGGTTTCAACTCGACCCAAACGAAATAAAATGGTTTATGAATGTTGATAATATACAGCGGCCAGGTATGCTCCCTTGGGTACACTACGATTGTGTTTGAAAATTTAATTCGGCTCATCACTGAAGGTATTTTCCTTTGAATAAATTTTCTTTCCTGCAAACATTGTTTCTGTTTATTAAAGCGCCGCACGTTGAGTGTGCTTACTGCTTATTTAAGTATTCCTTTCGCAACCATTACTAGTATTTAATGTTAAAACAACTTGTTATTGTGTAAGGAAATTTCCATAAACGTTGAATAAACTTGTGAATTCTCTGCGCTGCTTTATAAATATAATACATTCTTAAGGATATCTATATTGATTTCGTATTCCATTTATTTATACTCAGAATAGAAATGTTCAATAAATCTATCAAAACTTGCAGAGCATTCAATTTAACTACAACAATGCTTAGAAAAAAATAATTTCATTACTATAAACCATCGGTATATATATCAAATATTATAAGAGTACCTTAGTACTAGTACTTTAGTGAAACAATTTTTACATAGTCTAACGTAAAAAGCGACTTCAAATCTACAAGGCTCATGAAACAAAACTTAATCTGACGAATTTTATATATTTATATTATACATACATACTACATACTTAAACTTTAGATTATCTACATTAAATAATGTGGTTTAGTGTCTACACATTCCAAAACTAAACGAACATCAACCCAGTACGACCAGAGTAAAAAAAAAGCAATAAATAAATATAAAAACAAAAGTTTGAAGTTATTGATCGAGGAGCAAATCGATAGAAAAAATTTAAATAAGCAAAAAGCTTTTGTATTGTCCTATTGTTTTCTATTATTTACGTTGACAAATGCATATGCAAGTAAAATAACTGACTGGCTTAACGAAATTCATCTCTTTCATCATTCATCATGACCCATTTTTTCTCCTCATTGTTTTGGATCGCACGGAATCGATAAATAATAAAAAAGATGTATAAGTGATCGAATAAATTAATCGATTAAATTTTCATATTCAATCTTCCCTTGTTTGCCAAGGGGAAGCTACACCGCGCACAAGCGTAGAAATATGAGTCTTAATATTTTGTAGGTAAGGGTGGAATCGGAAAATCTTATGAATACTAAATAATAAACCTGTCTGCGAGCTCAAGTAGGCAGAAGATGAAATATCTGATCTCAACCTAATCAATGATAAATCGGCAATGAAAAAGTAATACGATACAGAAATAGTAAATGTACTTTAGTGGAGTTATCATTTTTATAAAATTAAACCTCTTTTAAAAGTCGGTCAAAAGAGAGGTTTTGTTTTTATTAAAAAGATAAACCTTTTGTAATTGGTATATTTCAAATAGCGTGTATGTTTTATGCATAATTTTATAATTATATCATTCAAACCACTCTTAAAGATGGAAATAGAAAAAAAGCTCTTAGTGTATAGAGCTTTATAACAAATACCTATGTAAGTTCAAGGTATATTATTATAATAACGGTACCTATCAGTCGTTTAATAAGCCACTACAAACAAATAACAACAATATTATCAATACATTGAGAGGTATCTTCCTTCGCTACGATAATACTTATATACCTTATCGTAGCGTAGGAAGAACAATAAAACTCTCTCATACGAGTATGAATCTATAGCCTATTGTCGTCTCACGTTTATTGTCTTTGCAGTGTATATACTAATTTAAGTTAACCTTTTTGAGGTAATTAAGACCGATACATAAATTAATTTATTAATGTGTACTCTAGGATAAAATATAGTACTTTTTATAAAGTTCTATAAAATGCTTACCACAAGTATTGCAACAAGTACCGCTACGAAATAATTATATAATACAATATTTACAAATGTTTCAAATCGACGAATCTTGAATACGGTGAAATAACCGTTTTCACCAGTGGTCCCGTCGCCGGAATTTGATGTAAATTATTATTACTAACGCAGGATTTAATACAAACACTAGTATAAGGATAAGTTATAACTGAAGTATAAACGTTATTAACACACTATCTCCCATACATAATAAACCTAAAGATACCATTATTGGTTGTACACTTAGCCGCTCGTTCTACCTACTAATTGAGTTTGCAATTCGCTGAGTAAACTAAAGCAAGGTGCTTAGTTTTGCATAGCCTTTGGCTATTTGTGGACCTTAACTTTAGTTAATGTTACGTTTAAGCCCTGTTAAAACAGTAATTTTAGATGTGAGGTCGAAGTTGTTAGATCCCCACTGTTTAATTTAACATAACATTTATACATTATTGTTTTATTGTATGTTTCTTGTATTGGAGTGGCTTGTTGCAAAGCAAATATTGCTCAAAGATTGGTTCTCCTTTGTGAAATGACTAGAGTAAGTCTGCCCCATGTCGCGTTACTTTTTTTATAAAAAATAATATAAAAACGACTACGAACTTTCTTTTAGCTTTTCATTTTCTCTTATACCATACTTGAATCTATCTCGTTAGGTATTCAGTAATTCTTAGCGAGCCTTTATCCACATATTTTCATGCAGTGTTCATATTAATATGAGCATTATTTACACAGCTGGCGCGACCCCGCGGCGAGTTCCCTCTGCCAGTTTGACCGCAACACCCGAACTTATGTTCTTGTTAAGAATTATTTAATACTCAGTTGTTCTTAAAAACAATGGGGCTTAAATTAATTATTACAGCTTATTGTTTAAAGGAACGAGGGAAATTTATACCGTCCTTTGTTTAATATTCAAAAGATTAGCGAATTACAAGGTTACGGTATCTTCGAGATCTTCATATTGGTCTATTGTTTGCTGATAACAATTTCAATATAGACTTTATTAACAAATATAAATACATATATCTATAATATATACTAATACTGTACTATAAAGATTTTATTTGTTAAGTTTAACGCGCTAACCTTAGCAATTACTGACCAGAACTGAAATATCCACCATTAAAAAAGGTTATTTAACGTAAATAAAACCGCGGAGCCTGCTAGTTTCCAGTGATTCAAAATGCCTATTCTATTGTTCTATTGTCATCCAGAGACTCGGTCGCTGACCACGAATGATGCAATTCAAGAATTCTTGTACATTAAATATTATAGTATTTTAAATTATATTTTTATGGGGCTACTAGTAATCAGTAGATATTTAGAGCTCACACTAATTTCAGGTGAGCAAAGACGTATCTACGGCTCTGAAGGTGGCGAAGAAAATCCACGCTTCATCAACAGTCCACAAAGACAAGCATCGCCATTTCCAATAGAAAGCACCAACCGCCGTTTCTATAGACGCAATAGGAACTCCAAAGGTATTTAGATTTTTAAATGATTTTGAGATTTAGTAGTATAAAAATGATGATTCGGCTAGTTGCTCACACAACTGATACATCTAATATATTAAATTCCCGTGTCACGGGGTTTGAACTTGAACTTCTCCGAAACGGCTTGACCGATTCTCATGAAACTTTGTGAGCGTATTGAGTAGGTCTGAGAATCGGCCAACATCTATTTTTCATCACCTTAAATGTTAAGGGTACCTAGTCCATCTTTAAATGTTTATTTTTTAGACAATATTTTTAGTTTCTATTTTTTTATGATACAACATACAAAAATACATACAATCCTAAATTTTCACCCTTCTACGATCAATCCTTATTTTTTATTTACTGATTGAAAATTGAAATCACATGGCAAAACAACGTTTGCTGGATCAGTTAGTTATATATAAATACATCATATATCAAAACATTTAGTAATGGATTGCAGTTCATTAGTCTCGCTAAATTTAACCTGAGAATCGCGACCGCTACAGAATTACTGTCACAAATATATTCGGCATAACGAATGACTTTAAAGTCCAAAAATATATGAAGTGTAGTGGGGACAGCCCATCTTTTGTTATTTTATAGATCATGAGTAGATTTATTACTTTGATGAACTTCAATATACGATGCCGGAGATGATGGAGAAGACGACCTGACTTAAGTTCTCGCAGTCAATCATATGAGCGAAGAGCTATCTCACATGCTAATCGCACCGATGACCAAAGAGAGAGATCAGGAAATTGGTCGTATTGCTGCAATGTCAGAATTGCATTCTTGAAGTAGATAGGCTTAGAATGCAACGAAAAATCGTCCTCTTTGTTGATTTACGCACCACAAAACAAAAGAAAAGAAATAGTTTATGAGAAAGCTTTAAATTGATTAATAGACCTCATCATAACAGTGTGTGTCATATAAAAATTTAGCGTTATACCTAAATTACTTTAGGAAAACTCTGTTTTATATGTAAGCAACATGTGTCGAAAATAATAATAAAATTTCAAAATTATTTTATACAAAAGTTTAGATTTTTTATTAATCAATTGAGGTACACGAAGTCTGTCGGGTCAGCTGTGGCATAGTGACCATTGCGTCAACTGTCCTGGGCAGATGAAGGCGTTATTTTTTTCTTCCTTTTTAGTCTTACTTATCATAACTAATACAGCAGCTAAGTCTGAATTGTTACCAACTAATTAACCTATGTATATACAATAGATCTCTGGTCTGTAATTATGTATAATTATTATTATTACGATTACGATCGTATTTAAAATAATTGCCAAAGGCTTTTTTCATAAACTTAACTACATCATAAAATTATGAAGTACTATACTTACTTCTTATCAAAGAAAATTTCCTCACATTTACCAAAAATATTTTCATTTTAATACAAGTTATAATTGATAATTATTACGCTTAAGGCGAGGAAATATTCAACGCTGAGGGTGGCACATTGTCACGTCGGGGTCGGCGGCAGGATGACAGCGCAAGCCGCGGGACGAGATCATGCAACCTCAATGGTATGTTAAAAATAACTGACTAACTGAAATCATAGCCCACCAAAACAGGCCTGTACTGTACTGTTCTTAAATACTATACAATACGATTTATTTAAAATTATAATTAGGTACTGTTTTTTTTTTCTAACAAGCTATTTTAAATAATCGCGACCTAAAATATACATAGTATTATGCAGTCAAGGAAAGAATTACAATCCAACCCTAGGTTCTAACGCTTAAAGCTCGGTTGAGTCTCACGCTTATTTTTCGCTTTAAACAAAAGACAACATAATAAAAATATGATTAAAAATGAAAACTGCTAATAGCATTGTTACGTTGTTATGCTTTTACGTGCGTCAGGCTTCGTTGAAGTATGCCGAGCATTCTCATCAAAGGCATGCACCCACCTTAGAGTTACGCTTATAATAGGCATGCTACACACAGAATACCTAACAACTACAACGGTATTTATTGAATATATGCCTCGTTCATTCCTTACATTTCTGGATTGTAATAATGGAATATACGATCTCACATATGCGTACATATTTCATCACACAGGCTTCAATACAGTATGTGTTTATGTATTATAAAATCTTTTTCGTTCTACACTTTGTAATAATTATACTTACGAGTATGTATCTACAGGTTTAAAATTACACATTGTTTTACTGACACTTTTTTATAAACATGTAATTCGATACATTACAGTTTGCTTTGGACAGATTTTGTTTTACAAATATTCTACTTTTACTGTGGAATGATTTACCGATAGATATTAGAAAGGCGCAAACATTGGCGTCTTTCAAAAATCTTGTTAAATCCCACTATCTGTTGTCTGTTTAGTTTATGTTTTTATTTTTGTTTTTTTTTATTTAATTTATTTCTTAATTTTTTTAATAATTTTTTTTGTCTATTCTCTCCATGCGGTTGCTTGGAAGAGATGGCTAAAAAGCCATAAAGCCGCCGTTTGTCTACCTTTGTTCTGTTTTATTTTTTGTATTGATTTTTTTTTAATTTGTGTGATAATAAAGCATATTCTATCTATCTATCTACTTTTAGATATGCTTATATTGTAACACTAATATATTGTTGTGGTATAAAATATGAAGAATCATAGTCCTAGTTCTTAGATTATCACCTCGTTTACGATATTTCGTTTAGGGCCAACAAGTGTTTGTCAACCAGAGAGAGAGTGTGAATCACCACCGGAGCCAGCTCCACCTGAAGTTCCACCGCGGGGTCCTTCACTCCATGTAACTTTAAGACACCGCCCAGCTCCTGACCAGCCAGCTGATGCAGACCGCCTATTCCTGTCAGAAGGTTAGAATAGAATAAGTGATCGCTAAATCATGCTATGAAATGCTTTCATAGAACCAAGGACATTCGTTGGTAGCCGTGAACATTCAATAAATATAAATACGTAAATTTTATTCAAATTTACATTTTACTTAACCGGGATTAAGAGTTGGTACACATAGAATTGGCTCATTTTCTATATTCTAGAACCACTAGTGCTTCTGTTTATTTGTATTTTTATTTGGGATAAAATTAAAATTTAAAAACAGAAACAAACAAGTTTTAAATGTACATTTTTTAAAGTTATTAATTTAAACAGTGTAATTTACCATAGATAAATTTCTATAATGCTTATAACATGAACAAATTCCATTGTAATCTAAAGTTTGGTACTACGGTTAATATATTTCACTCGAAAGTAGTTTTGGTTGAAAATACAATTTGTTATTAAGTGCTTTAGGGCAAGATGGGTGGAGTAGCTCTTCTGATAACTTAGTTAATTTAATTTCAACCGTAAATGTATAGCTCTGTTGCGTTAAGTAGGCTTCTCTTGTACTTAAAGTACACGCTACGGAAAATTAATCGAATTGCAACGGTGGTAAAAGTCTGCCGTTGCAAGTGTGTACTGAGAAATTGGCTATTTGGTTTAGAGCTGTATAAGCTTTTGTTAATTACTCGAATATTATTAACTCTTTTTTAATTATTATATTTTTATGTAAATTTTTATTTAATGTTTATTTAATTTTATCCTTAAATATAAATATTCCTTGATTTATAATAATGCATGGTGGTATACAATGTCCTGTAAATGTCCTAATTAATATTATATCATTAAAATGTCTGCATTTTGTTTATGACGTTTAATTCATAGCAGGAACTAATCAAATTTATATAGTTAAGTGTTCCTTTATATTCCGAATGAACTTTGATGCATTTAAAAAAAGAACTGAGCTTTTGACTGGTAACGAAAGAAAAGTGCTGGCAAATTCGATTTGTGCGAGCTCTCGACGCAGTATCACCGTTTGATGTGGCGTGCCGTGCCCCTGACGCTTTATCGCGAAACGTCCCTATAAAATGGCGCGCACTTACAGAGAAACTCGTGGCGTAATTTAATTTTTATGATATCGCATTGTAAGTATCCCGGGGAGATTTTTATTTTGATTTGCACCTAGCGACCACTAAATGAAATCTTTCGAGAGATTTATCGTGAGCTTAGGATAAATTAGACGGGTATTCAAAAAGTAAATATCTTCAAAAGATGTTGAAAGTTTAATGGAATCGAACGGGCTCGACGTAAGTAGTCGGAAGTTTGCACGGGTGACAAATTGGGCACTTGACCCGCGCGCCGAGCGAGCCTCTGGGAGCTTGTTTCTCGAGGATCGTAATAAGTTTAACTTAAAGCAAACTATATTCCATTCCCTCTAATTTGTCCTCTTGCTACACTGTTAAGGAACTTTTTGCAGTTGCAAATTAACAGTTTCTATTTACATCTAACTTAGTACGCATCCCGTTCGGAGATTTGTGTGAATTGTAAACTCGAAATTTGTTTTGAGAACATAGTGACTGCGGTACTATTTCCGTATGTTATAATATTAGTACACATTTTATAATTGGTCCGTTAGTCTCAAGTTAAGCTATTTGTAGTATTATATAACCACAGCTAAATGATGTGCTCATTAATGTCCACAAATGTTGACCGTACAGTGGAACGAACCCGGGACCCTTTGTTCTATAGTTCTGCATTAACTGGTTGATTCTCTATATATTTTGTATATAAGGCGTCGACTAATTATGGAAATTTAAGTTGCAAGGATATTATGCAGAGAGCAAGCACCGTCTCAAGTTTACCGAGCATTTTGAAAATTGAAACTTGCCGGGGATTCATTGTAATTTAATTTTTTGCGTTGTTGAATTGTTGGAGCTTTGAAATGGATCCTTTGTTCAATATTGGAGATCAGACGCTTTGCATGTTGCTATTAATATTTTCCTTTTGATTGGGTTTTTTATTTCTTACCTTTGCGACTTTCAATCCTTAGATCAACCATTACATGCCTAGCGCAATCAGCACTAACTCTACAAGTATAATCAAACCTCGTCAATATGCATTTTATAATATAATCAAAAGACATTTTTAATTTCAAAAAATTTCAGCAAATAAAGTAATAATAACCACGAGGACCCATGCCAGACTGCCGAACACAGAGTCCAGGGTGCGATGCCCTCTACACAATATTTGTGTTAGCATAAATGTTGGCTATGGTCGGGGTGTTATATTTATATATGTGTTTATAAAAAAGTATGTTTGTAAGAATATCAGTTCTTACCTATTTTAAGCTATAAATAGTTTACCCGACTAACCGACCGTGTGTAAAAAATGTAATTTTTTTTAATTAATTCTGATTACAAATTCCTCCTATTACCAAATGAAGAATATACTTATTCTTATACATCACATTATCTTATTTACATATACTCAGAAGTGTTACAAACTAATTTCTTTATATTATTTAAATTACGTATTTTTCACTCTTGTGACAAAATTTTTTAATAAGACCCAATCAGACGATAAAAAATTATCTGAAGCCGTTGAAGCGTTGAGCGGCCATTATGTTTCGTCGCCGATTTGCAACGTAATTATAAATAACATTATAAAATTCATCCAATAATTCTGAGTACGGTTATGAAACCATAAATCTTATTTTCATACAATGTAAAGGGATTTTAATCACTCCATTTTAAAAGATTATGCTAAGGTTATTATGTTATATTGGATTATCTGGTCGTGAAACAGGAGTATCTAAAGAGTTTACATATAAATAGTTGTAATCCAAATTGTCTTTTAAATTCGACTGATTTATCATATAAAATGTCATCTGTCAACTGGACAGGACATTCTCGATTACCATTGATGAAAAGCACTCGAAGCTTCATGAAAATATTTTGAAATTACTTTTAAAATCTAAGTGTTATAAGTATTACGATGTTGTAAGTCAACACATAAATAAGAATTTATCAAGCATTTCGTACAAAAGCCCCACATTCATAAACTTTTTTAACTGGTCATAAAAATGTCCTCGACGATGAAATCTGACATTGTCAAGTTGTAAGTAGAGCCTACTGGATCCCAGTGCGGTCTCTGATGCTCAAGTTTTAAGCATCCCTCTTTGGATGGCACTTAAGTGCTCATAAAACACTCATACGAGTCTGTCATAGATCATTCACTAATTCCTTTTTTATTTGAATATCGAATTTTACATTTGCGATAAGATGTCCGAATCGTATTGGGTTTTTAATTTATTGAGAATATTTTATGGTCGTGTCATTTAAATATAATATAAAATATAAAAATATTATTTACTAAGGATAGCAAACAGCGTTTTTATAATTACAAAGTATTTTATGTATCAAAATATTACTAATGTTTGATTTCAGTTTTCTTAAAGTGTCCTTTATAGGTTTTTCAAAGCTAATCCTAGTTTGCGTGGCTTTGATCATACCTCAGTTAAGTTTCAATGTATATGTTGTATATATGCAATGTATATGTTCAATGTAAGAAGCTTTTTTAGAAACTTATTTACGCTAAAATCGTTTCTATTTATAACCAATCAGCTGTCAATGCTTCAATGAATACCTATTAAAAGAATTGTATTTTTACAGGACATTAAAACAGTAACTCTAAGTCAGAATAAAACACGCTTAAAAAAGGTACACGTTAAATTCACCCAAAAACTCGTGAATTTTGAAGCATTTTAAAAACTTGTAAATAACCTCTTTGCATACGAGGAACTTTAACTCTTAACTTCCCTCAATTTAACTGGGGTATACTTGAGAGGCCGTTAACTTCATAATAATGTAAACATGTCAAACTTATAATTCAAGTAGGTCGTGCAAATGATCAAGTGTTCGATGTGTCACAGTAACATGGAGCACTTTAAAGTTTTTCCTCGGCGTGTATTCGCGGAAAGTAGGATAAATGATTGATGGCGGTCCTCCAAGTATAAACTCGATTATCCGAGACGCGAACAACTTACAAGTTCTGTAACGATGGATCAGGATTATGTCGAAGTTTGGAGAAAAAATCGACTCATGACAATCATATTTGGAGCAAAATGTACAAAGTATTGTCTAGTTAGTTCAGCGTGTTTTTAAATTTAGAACAGAATTAAATTTCGAACGGTCTAAAGAAACATGTTTAAGTTTGCATATGTGGTTTGCATAGGTGTTCAAACCTTAAAAATGATGTCGAAAATTTTTCAATGGTACATTTAAATTATTAAAGATGCAAGTTCGCTTTGGTGTTCTTAGTAAATATATATAAAAAGAAACGTAAAATATAATAAGAAGACGGAATGTATGTACTTTCCGACCCTGGAGGTCATTCACCCTCACCCGTTCGAATAACAAAGATATTTTGTTTAGATTCACACTGCTTTAAACATTTCGATACGAGCCTCTTTCATTAATATAACATCACGGGTGAAGGCAAATACTCTTTAACACTAAGTACCTCTTAATAAGCACAAACAGATTTTCCTCAGTAAACATTTGAATAGCTGAAAAATAGTCATAACTAGAAAGTGCACAAAAAATAAAAGTTTTCTCATCCGCACGTTTCAATATTAGTTTCTCGAGAGACGACGCAAAGAAGGAAAATTGTTTCGCCGTTTACTATTCCGAGTTTTAATCAACGAAGAAATCTTGGAGGGCCGTCTGTAGATCGCTGGTGTCCAACTCAATTTAATTGTATATATTCTTATTTTATTTTATTGTGCTTTCAAACATTACATCTGTTAGAAGGAACATAGAATCAAAGACAGTAAGTCTTAACTATATACAAAGATTACATGAGAACTTACTAGTTAGGTTTTTGGGCCAACGGAGCGGCGAGCCCACAACAGGCTCGGCCGAAAGGACTACAAATAATAGTAGGACGGATCCGCACGAATGCATATAAATAATTATTCTAGAAAATAATAGAAAGCCATTTACCGAGGCGATAAGCTGAATTTGGTAGATCAATATGCAATCATAAAATAATTCTTAACATAAGAAAGTAAACGTAATTATTTCATAAAATCCATGCTTCAGATACGTAATACAATTTGCGAGTATGATTTTATTTTAAGAAATTAAGAGGTATTTTATTTATCAGGAGCGATAAAAGTTTGATTGTCATTTAGGAATCAATTTATGACTACCAATTACATTTGAAATAAATTATATTTTTTATTATAGTTACGGTTCACTATTTTTTACTATAATGTGTAAGACATCAAATATAGAGATGTTCTGTGGGTGGTTTTGTATGACTATTAAAGTTAAACATTTCCATCATACATTACATAAATGTAGCGGTTTTGACAGACAAAGCCAAAATAGCTCCGAGATGATCTATCCTACTTGATATTTTCTCTTTATAATTGTATATATAAGCTTTATTATTGTAGAGTTTAATTAAAATATATTCAGTAGTATTTACGAGAAAGAGTAACAAACTGTCCCGCTTGTAACATTAGTAGGATAAAACACAAAAATGAAGTCTCACAATGCAAAAAACTCAAGCTGTTTCGTAAACATATTTGGCAAAACAAAGGGAAACAAAAAGGCAAGTTTACCGTTCATTTAAACATAGAGGAATAAGGATGTGTACAAATCGTTTTCTTTGATAGGAAACTCCGAGCACTCGGCTGGAATAACTCGAAACATTTGCGCACTCAAGCCGTGTTCAACGTCTCCTCAAATGGGATTTAGTGTTGCCACTGTTTCTATAAAACAAAGGTGCTCTCAAAGAAAATCTTCAAAAATATCGCACCTTTTCGATACTGGCTCTGGAAGTTTTTAAATAACAACTGCGAATTTCAGGAACGTAGCAATAGATAAAGATTTTTTTTTAAATATATGAATCTACTGCATTCTTAAAGTACTATCGCGTCAACTCTCGCGCGACTGTATCCGGAGGAACTATACATTAATACAAATTCGAAATGTCACGTGACATGAATACGCACCGTGTAGTTCAGGATGTATTTATTCTCATCATATAAATTGTTACTTTAACTCATATATAATTCATTTCAATTCTAGATCTAAATGTTTTTGTATAGAGGAAATATTTTGAATTTTATTATAACAAAGCATGAATCATGTGTTACCAATCGAAATCCCAATAGACCAGTATGAAAGCAGTGCTCATCGAACGCTGTTCGTAGAGGCAACATCTCCTGATGATGCTCCGGTGTCGGAGCGAAACGTACGTCGAGTGGTTGTGGGTTTTTCGCGGAGTACTGCTTTCATACTGGTCTATTGGGATTTTTAACAATGGACTTCCGCAAAGTAACGCCTGATTCAATTAATTATATCTTACCAATCGTATCGTAGCCGAATTTCAATTGCAATCATACTCAATGCATAAAGATTTTTCTGCGAAGGATATTTTTTTGTTAATTTGGGCGATACACGACCTTTGTAGTGTGATTTACACACTAAGGTTATTTGTAGATTTAATACTGTATAGCTGTTATAAGAACTATAATAAAACCACGTCCCATGCTAACCTATACGTTCTGTTATACAGGAGTCACACCATAACGCTTAGAGTCTATGGAAGCCGCACGCACCATCTTCCACTAACTAAGTTTTCTTTATCCCTCTTATTATCATAACATTCATGATATGGTCTGAGTAAAATATAGACGAGAAAATTTACTGAGAGTGACCACATATGTGCGCTCAAGCCTTACTCAAAGGGGATTTTTCAATTGTCTATGTACACTGTATTCTTAGAGAAACTTCTAAGCGTACGCTACGCTTTTACTTCCAATTTGATCCAGTTTACGTAGACGTTCACACTTTTATCTCTATGTCAGGGGCAGAATAATTTTTAACTCTAAATGTGTTTCTAATGTCTGTTATATTAATTTTATCTGCAAATATATACACAGCAAACTCACAAATGTACTCGAAACGTAATTTACTTTGTGCCTGTCTCTGTATATGTATTATAAAACGTATTTAAACAAAGATATTTGGTAACAAAACAAGCTCCGTTTAGCTTAGCTTCTTGACTTAATCATTGTGATATGTGCCGTCATTGTTATTAAGACCATAACAGTTATCATAAGTCAACTATGCCTGTAATGTACACGCCCTAAATAGGATTAAATTTCAACGTAGAACAAAAGTTGTCTTAGCAATATTCCTTATGAAATTCTATACCTAACAAACCGATACAAAGTGGGCGCCCGTTCATAAAGGTGTATCGTGGTATTTTCTTACAATCTCGGCAAGGAGGCTGGGACAGCGCTCCTAATGGACCAATATATCAAATAGGATTAAGTATAAATGAGAGCGGTGGAGCCGTCTGATACCTTGTTGTACGTTACTGAAATGTGTATTAAATTTTTTGTTTTTATTAGATTGTAAACTTTATTGGGTAATTATTTTCTTCGTTTAAAGTTTCAGCCAATTTTCGAATTGTTCCACTTAGCAAAGTCACACTTTAATTATAGATTAAAACAACTTCAGCTGCATAGATTTAACGTTGCGTGAAGATTGCTTTTCCGGATAAAATATTCAAACCAATAAAGTGTTTAGGCTTATGATAAATAATGTATTCTGGGCCCATAACCTATTGGAATCAGGTTGTTTTAATCGATACATCGGATTAAGTAAGATTTCTTTAATCACATCTATAGAAACAAAAATTCACAACCGAACGGAAACGAACAAGCGCCACTCAAATGGCAGAAAAACAAAACATTTTAATTGACAATTGACCTATTATAAAATTTACAATCCAACATATATAATAACTTAATAATAATTTTTATTTAAACACTTCCATCTAGCGAATAGCTCGATTTATCAGAAAGCTTAGCCGTTGCAAATTCGTTTTATTAGATTAAACTATATTATTAATTTCTATTCTTTCCATATACTGAAACAGGTCTAAATAGAATGTTTAGAAAGAAACATAAATGGACGCCTCTATATAATAAATATAATTTATATTATTTAAATAACAAAGCTTTAACGCAAAACAAAAACCCAAAGTCAATTTTAGAAAATAAAATGGAGAATGAATAATTATAAACATAAATTAAAATAGTATAAAGAACACACTAACTGAATTCACAAATGTGGTTATTTTAATGCCGAACATCGAGAAATTTCACGCAAATTACCGATATGGGAGTAATATTGATTGATAACGTAGTCGATAACACAATCCATGTATTCGCAACGTGAAAGGATCTTGAATGCTCCTAAATTACATCCAGCTTAGCCTGTCAATTGGAATATGCGCAATTTGATCGTACTTAATTAGTGTTATTTTTAAACGGTTATTGGGGCGGGCTTTGAGAATTTATTTCCATTTTACGTTCACATGTAAATTCACAAAATACAGATGTGATTAGTTTAACAGGAGTTTGACTTTAGGATTTTTTTCCATTACGAACATTTTTTTCTATGTTTGGAAACAAATTGTAAGAATTCTATTTAAATTGTTCCAAAGCATTCGAGTATTCGTAATTATCTTTGTACGATAAATTCATAGAAGAAATCATATAAATAATGATTTATAGAATCAAATTTCAAATATTGCGTAAGCAAACGCAACGAATAACGCTTCCTTCATCGAGTGATAAAAGATGAAATATTCATTATTTCGCGAGATCCGGTATCAATCTATTATGTTTCTTAGAAAAGAGGGAAAGAAAGAGTTTTAAAAGTTGTTTTTCAAATCTACCTGCAATTAAATATAAAATTTTAACGTACATATATCCATTGGTTCATGTGCGTTTAGAAAGATGGGTTGAATACCACATTTAAGCGGAGTAATGAATGGAAAAATGTTACTTTCATTGGTACTTTCTATGTTCTTGCCATTTCTCAAATCAAGTAGGCAAATGTACGAGAAACCTATTGGAAAAATATTGAATAAAATATAAGAATGTTTAAAGTTAGTATAAATTATAAAAGAGCTTTAAAGCTTTTCGCATTGCTGAAAGTGTGGATAAATGATTGATGGCAACGTGCCGTCGCGTCGTACCATCACAAGCACTTTCACTAACAGAGGAAATATTTTACTCACTCCACGCCAAGCTCGTGTCAGCGAACCCGACCAGAAAGAGTGAAATCTTTATTGAAATATTTTAAACGCTAAGTATTTATTCGGTTCATGTTTTAAATTGTTTTTAATAGACAATATAAACCAAAAAGCCAATCTAAGTCTAATAAAATAAAAATTTAAATGTAAAAAAGTAATATTTAAGGGTTCTGTTCCGTAATCATAAGCGACATTTTGTTATCGTATGTAGATTGGAAAACTACACTTTTTTATTCGTACTAGCAATTTTAATGAACTATGCATAATGTTGCATTAATATATAAACTATGATTTCATAATAGCGGACATATTATACGTCTATCGTATTATATAATATAAATAAGTAACCATTAATCAGAATGCTAAGTGAAAAAAATAATTTTGTCTAGACAGTCTTAGTAAAAAAATCTTTATAAATCTTCTAGTCATGATATCAATAGCAAAACATAGCTATTTAACCTATATGAAGCTTACATTATCTACATTACATAAAAATTTCACAGTTTCTGAAAAAGTTTTCATTAATTCTATGCAAGATTGCCATATCTACGAAGTTTTAAAACGCTCGAAAAAGTTTCATTTGAAATGGACTAGGGTGTTAAATTTGCATACTTATTTACATTATCTCTGCAGTACACTTGGAGCCCTTTCATTACCAAATTTGAGTGGGAGTGACGCAGTCGGAATATAAAGTTAAAGCTAAAGATGATTATCACATAAATGTATGTAGAAGTAGCACCCCATAAACAATGATACGGGGATTTGTTATTCAGCTTTCCGAGTTGTATCGTATTATAGACTATGTACAATAACTTTTTTGTTCATTTGGTAAATACTTTTGCGTGCTATACTTATTTGAATAGCTCATAATTGTAAAAAAATACTAAATTCTGTATTTGTTTAATACTTAAAGAAGTCTTAGAAATCAATATTTTTATTAACTGTTAAAAATAAGTGCCACCGAAAGACTGAAGAACTGATGTAATTTTAAATTGTTTTTTTATTGATGTTTGTGAGTGTAAATTATATTATCTGCTATAATCATATTGATTTAATCCACGTAGTTAAATTAAGTTGTAATTACAACGAAATTTTTACAAGATTTACAGATTTGGTGTGGAGATAATTAAATAAAACCCTTTACTCTCTAGAGTAAAGGAAAGTCTCGTAAATTAGAAAACTAAACTGTGGATCTCACCCTGAGATTCAATTAGCTACTAATCATATCTAGAGGGTGTGAATGGATCGATTGTAGCCCTTCCTGCATTTTAAATCAGAGTTTCTCATTTAACCCGTTTTGAATATTTGATAAAAAGTTAATACACGCCATCTCAACGTGTATTTGACTATTATTAGTCACATATTCTCGTGAACAAAATATACAAAATCGAAATTACCTGTTTATTTAAAGCATTCTTTCATAATAATAAAATTTTTATTTTATTTTTATCTATAATTATAAAACACAAAATTTAACGAATAGGATTCTTCCTATGAGGCTATGAGATAATTAATATAATAAATCTGATTAAATATATTACAAGTAAATGGTATTGGTACGAGATTGAGCTGAAATTTTAACATTAATCGACCGATGCAAAAGAATGCTTATTCAAAAATTGTTTCCGACTTCCAGTTTCTATATTCCGCACTAGACAAATTTGAACAGTCCATAGATCTGGTTAATAGTAGAAAAGGAATGTGGGTTTTTCAAACGATTCCCTATCCCGAAATGCTTTAAAAGACTTTTGCCAGAGGTATTTTAGTAGATTTTGTACCCTTCACCATTCTACACAATTTTACTTCACTCCAGAAACACAAGGATTTGCAAATTTTACGTCTAACATCAAAAAGTGCCGAGGTTCATGTTCAGTTCAATGCTTCAGGTTCAATATAAAAACATATTTGAAAACTCATTGCAATATAGGCTCCACCTTTTGAAAATGAGACATAGTGCATTCCCCGATCCCTTTGCAGCTTTCGTCTGAGTCTATCCAACTATCGTTTCTGAGAAAATTTTGCCAACTCATTCAACTGTAAACTTTCGCAGTCGCTTTTAGTACAGTTATTAGTTCTAGTTGATGTATTTTAAAATGTATATGTTTTATTATGTATCCGTTTTAAGTCCCAGGCGTTGTTAATAATTAACTTCAGTTCATGACCGTTACCATTTCAACGTATGATTTGAAGTTAATATCAATTCGTAATTTGGGTTTGATGGGACTGTATTTGGATTAGGGCGCTTTAGCATACAATGTTTTTTTTTGTTTTTTCTTTGTTGTTTGTTATTTTTTTTTGTGAATTTACAGTTATTTGGATATTTTTAAAATTTAATCTATACACAATAGACACTAAAGCTTCTATTAATGATAAATTATATATCAGAGAAAGTTTGTGAACTTGTATATATACATATTGAGAGCATAATTTATAATTGTTGTTAGAGCTTATGTTTCGGTTTTATATACGTGCTATCTGAAAAATGCAGGGAAATAACTGAAAGGCGACGCAGTTATCTCAGGTTCGCCAAGTATGTGCGATATAAACTTCATATAATAGAGCAAATGCACGAGACAAACTATTGACCGTGCTTACATTTAATAACAGAAAATTGCCTCAACATCATTTAGTCGCAAATATTACTTTAATCCCAGCGCAATAAAGCTTGGGGAGAGATGCCCTCCCAGGCAATGCAGTACAACCAATATTAAATGTAGTTTCTGTACTTATACCTTTTTATATTTTTTTTACTGTTTCATTTATTCATTAAGACTTGTTAATCAGCTTTCTAGGCCTTAGCCGTTGAGGTTTTTAAGAATCACTCCTATATAAGGTGAAGTGTCTCTTAGGGTGTTTTTGAATGAAGGAACTACTGGTTCGAATTAATTTGTTTTGTTACTGCATAGAGGACGGTAACAGCTAGTTAGTAAAACATTTAATATTATCTCGTCCTTTTTTGCGACCTCCTCTTGTTCTATACTACAAGTGACCTTTTCACTTTGCACGATACAAAGTGGAAATAAAATGAAGTACTTAATCTCATTTTTGTTGGCTTCAGAACTTCATTACATTCATACGATTCTTACTTACCTACACCTGCGCGAAGGAAGCGGCTCATTCCTATTTTGCTCTATATTGCTTAAGATATGAACCCACGGCGATGAGAATTCTTGTTGTCTTATGAGGTTTACGTTATAATATCATGTTTTCATTACTCCACACGATGAATTTTGTTGGTGCAACGAAATATTTATGAGATTTACATATACGGGTTCATCATTAATCTATTTTATGTATATAAAGATTTTTATGCTTTCAAGAATATGGGAATATTAATTAAGGAAAACAGATTGGATTGTAACGCGTTTAATTACTTATAACCTTTTTGTTACACAACACAACATGCAGTAAATAAACACGAATGAAAAAACTGTAAGAGTAATTCTATATGGCTTTTAAACGCCATCTTTTATCTTGAAGATTTCGTTCATGTGAAGATACTTAAAATTAGTGACAGTAATATTTACATTATTGCCATCTCACTGAAAAGTAAATTAAAACAAACAAAAAATTATTAAATTATTCGATTATTAACATAAACAACACAGTTTTTATAATTGTGTTCTAGAAATTCAACTTACATAAAAATCTCTTACATATTCGTAGCTTGTTATTTTTCAAAGTTTGTGCCACATTTTGCCGGGTTTTCGTTAAAGGAAAGACCCAATATTGTCACTTTATCGCTCTATGTTGCCATATACATGTAATAACGAAGGGAGTATAAAGAAGTTTTATGATGGACACGTGCGGGGTCAAAGGATAGTGTCAGCGAAAGCTATTCAGAAATATATTTGATTTAGGTATATTGAATTTAATTTTGATCTTATTTTCACATTTTGTATGTGTTATAAATTAGTATTCAATCATTTTTTGTTTTAACCAGTTTATGTAAAGGTCATTATGCTCGGTTGCCGAATAGAGGGTCCCAGGTTCAATCCCCGATACGATACTTACCTAGGCGACAGTATGCGATTGTGTCCCGTTATTATTAATAGCTTTCGCCGCATCGATCCTTAGTTATAAGATTTTGTATGTATTTTGATGTCTGGCAGAATAGAAGTTTTATTAAAAGCAAAAGAACTCTGAAGGAATAAAAATTGATCTAGAGATGATTAAATTTCGTATGTTTTCATTCCATCCATACATATGTAAACTATTTTAATAATATGTTATGATTATTCTTAATCTTCTTTCCACGAATAGTATTTTTAGTACAAGTTTAATACAGTTAATATAAAAATGGTGTTTGCTAAAACTATTATATTATATTATTTTCATAAATTTATTCTTTTATTTAATATTTGTTAGTTTTAGTAGATTTATATTTAAAAATTAAATAAATATTTTTTTTTATATTATTTGGTTAATATATTATTAACTAAATAAACTTTAATTTTAAAGCACTTATTTATTCAATCTAAAAATTAACCAAGATTTTTTATAGATAAAGTTTTTTATATTTACAATTCTTTTTTCCTTCTAGATATAGTTTTTTTTTATCCTTTTATATATTTATATTATAATTTTATATTTAAAATCTATTTTTTTTAATTCATATAGTTACCTATTGTTAAGTTAATTATATATTACAATATTTTATTATTTATTTTATATATTAATTTAAATTTCTATTAGATTCCCTTTTAAAAATTTGTATTTTTCCAAATAAACTAAAAAACTACTTAATTTTTATATTAAAAATAAAAATGTTCAAATAAACTCCTCATTCTTCATTAAAAAGTAAATTATCCAATAAGGATTCCTTAGATAATTTATAATATTAAAATTAATTTGCTTGCAATTATAAATTATAATAACTTACAGTCTATTTAAATAAATCTATTTTTTTAACCCTTTTTAAACATCTAATAAAAATTTTAATTATTATATTTTATTTCCATTTTATACAATACAACCAATACTCTAAAATGATATAAAAACACTTCTCTTAGCCTTTTTTTTACGTTTACAAAGAACCTAACTTTCTTTTCTAATTTTTTTAAATCTTCCCAAATTCAATTTACCTATAATATGTACCTCAAAAAATTCCACCACAACCATTTAGTTAAGTTTACTCCCTAAGAACCACAACAGTAGGAGCTCTAAACTTCTAAACCACTTAATATTTCAACATTTACACATAAATTATTCCTTTTACCCCACCCCATATTTAATTAAGAGGTATTTTTACAAAAATATCCTTTAAGAACCATTCTTTTTACAATAGTCTACAACATTTCACAAATTATTGTAGACATTTTCACAATAAAAGTAGTTCATCTAACCATCTCCTACATAATCAATTTCAAGTAATTTTTATACGTCAGTAGGAGTTTGTTTCTCTGATTATTTTTGGCAATATTTAAAATTGAGTTAATTCTATACTTTAATTATTATTTCCCCTTACAAATTATAAATTTTTATTTTACTACCCAAAATACAAAGACTAATAATTACTTACTAGACGTTTAAAAAGTAATATTATTTAAATAATACTCTAACACATATACCAATTTATTTTAATCATCCTTTGCGTAAAATTAAAATTAAAATTAGAAGTATTAGATAAATATTTATAATGACAGTATTTTAAAACACTATTGTTAAGTTTAAATCTCCCACATTAGTTACAGTTAAAGGTTTTTTAAAACTACTTTTTAATTTAGAAAAACATGTTTATTTTTAATTCCCCTTAAGTTGGAGGCTTATTCTAAACTAAAAGTTTTATTAAATACTTACATAAATAACTAATAAGAGCTCTTAATCTAAATTGAACTGTACATAATAAAAAACAAATACCAATTTTTATTTCCAAATTTTTATTCAGAAAATTACCATTTTTAATCATTAAATATTAAGATTGTAAATATCCCAATTTATTCGTATTCACCCAAACGTCAAATACCAACCAAGTTATATTTACTAAAACAAGCATTATTAGGAAAGTTATACCTGGTCTCCTAATATCTACCAAACCACATCTTAAAGAAATGAGATTCTAACTTAATGATTACTCCCTTACCTCATACATAATACTTGACAGTTAGACTCTAATATTTTATACCCTTACCTTCTATTTACCATCATCCTAAGCCTTTCACTATAAAGTATTATGAATTTTTCTATGCCATTTGGTTTAAAATCACCTTACATTCAATTATGATATATTCTTAAGTTTAACGTTTATACTACCTATGACGTTATTTAATAAGTACGTCATTACAAAACATAGAAAGCTGCAAAGTTTTTCAAGGTTTCCCTACCTCAAAATTATTAAAGTCGAATTCCTCGTCAATTTTTTCACATACAAGAAGATTTAATTACTTATTCTTTCCTAACAAAAGAGTAAAATATTCTAGACTAGTAGGTTATTACCGTAAGTTTATAAAAGACTTTTTCGCCTATACAATTTGTTTAAAGAAAGCAAAAAATTTCATACGGCGGAATTTTTAGAGTCATTTGAAAAGTGTAAACAAATTCTTATAATATATTACATACCCACTTTACAACCTTTTATATTGACGACTGAATCTGACTTTGCTCTAGGAGCTGTTTTATCTCAGGGTAGAGTTGGATCTGAAAGCCCGTAGCTTATCGTGCTACTTATCACTAAGTCTATTCCACGATTAAAAGGAGCTTTTAGCGATAGTGTGGGCAATAAAATATTTTAGACCCTTATTTGATATTCACAATTTTTACTGACAAACCCCTTACATGGTTAATGTCGCTTAAAGATCCTAATTCAAAATTACGCGCTGGCGACTGAAATTGGCGAATATGACTTTAATGTTGTTTATAAAAAGGGATCAAACTCACCACTATCTAAGTAAATATTTACAATATTGATCTTGTTAACTTAATAATAGACGAGTTATTGATCGAATATTTGAAAATGTCCTTTACACCACACAATACGGAGAGACTTACACCTCAGCCACAACCAATATAACTTAACCCAACTACATTAATAAACCCTTTATTGCAAATCAGCTTTAGAGGAAGATAATTAAGTGAGGTAAATTAGTTATACTATCATACCAACAGATAATAAAATAACGGTATCCCTATTTTATCTGACCAATATAGGCAACTAAAACAATTTCATATTAGGTCAACCCCGGGTACCACTTACAGAGTAGAAGATAGGTCGACTCCGACACTGTTATTAAAGATCTTTATCCCCGTAACCCAAAAGGAAATAATTGGTTTTCAAACTACCATCATGTATATTTCACTGTTATTTTTATAATATAACTGTACCCAAGATTTTGTAAAGTTTTCACCACATATAGCCCAAACTTATTCATGTACCACCCTTACGTTAGTTAGAATCAACAAGAACTTATTAAGAAGTATCATGAAGGTAAGACATACACCGTTTCAGAACACATCATTAATTACCATTGCCAAACTTTACTTACTATTCAAAGGTATATTAACAATGTGAATTTGTTTAACAAATATGAAAGGAACCCTTTAAGACCCCCTTTTAGTTACTAAACACCTCTAACCTGAATTTATTTATGGATTTATATTCAGACTACTTTTCTACTTATATAATTTTTGAAATTCCATTCCTTACCTCAGTAGTATACACGTACCAATTTTCAAGTTTTCTCTTTTAACCCCTTTACAACACCTAATTACAATGACGTAATTAAGGAAATTTGCTCTCTCTCTTAAATTCATTTTACAACTCCTTATAACCCTAACTCAACTCACCAAGAACCTTTCATTAACTATACTATATTGAATTCATACCAATAAAGACGATCCTTTCAGTTATAATAAATATCCATAATACTTCAACACCTTTCACTCCCTTTACACCACATATTATTATTTGGTACCAACTTCACTAACCCATTACTCACTTTCCAAGGAATTTTATAAGATTAGTCCTCTAAGCAAACCAGACTATTCAGCAATCGTTGTTCCCTTATGTCACATAAGGAAGGTATCCAGCGTATGCAACCAATTTAAGTAGAACTTATAACATCAACACACAAAACTAACCCTTTTTAAATCTTATTTTCACCTTACCCCAATACATACTAATAATGCATCATCCAAACTCTAGTCATTGAGTTCATTATAACTCCTAAGAAGGCCTCACCTTTTCAATCTCCCACCATCATCTCTTTAGAGTACTAATCCTTATCCTTAAAAATGGGAATTTTTTTAAAAAGGGAGGATATAAACAAACAGATATTTTTAATTTACATTTTATAATGATTTTTCAGAAACCATTAATGAGTTACCTTTTTCCCATACTAAATTTATACACCTACAAATATCAAAATTTTTATCAATATTTTTTTGTATAGAAAAATTAATTATATTTTCCAATTTAACAAAGTTTACGGCTTAGGATCAGTTATAAAGTCCATAACAGGTAATTTAATCAACACTTATTTAAGCTATATTTTCATCAAAAACAAGTACTCTTCAAAAGGAAAATTTATCAAATAGATAAAAGAATTTGGTCTATATATTATACAAGTTAGTTTTTTTATACAACAATACCGCTACCAATTTCTAATTAGATATTTACGTTCAAATAGATTTTAGTTTCAAATTATATTAGATAAGTTATGATATTAAAGTCTTAACATTTTCGCAATTAGGTGTATCACCCTAGTATTATAAGTCCCAGAATTTATATTAATTATACACTTAAAAATATATACAATTAAACCATTTAATATGAATATAAGGGACTAAAAGGTAATACAGTAAAACGTACATACTACACTATTAAATTTATTTTACAAATACCTTCTTTATAAAAGTATATATGACCTTATCCATTTATATTCTATCCCTATACCGATACCTAACCATTATACCCAAATCCAATTTCCTTCCTGAACATCAGTACCTACCTTCACAGCTCAAGTGATCACCAAGCTCCATCTCTCAGTTCTCATAAATCCATCACACTTCAGAAGATTGTATATCAACCTCATACAACAAAATCCATATTAAGATGGTACTAGGTACAGCAAATCAGAAAACACGGGACAACACTGGCTGTATTCTTAAACAGAAGAGATCGTAAGAATACAATGTGGGACTAAGACATCTTACCACTTAATCCATCTTTAACTATAACCGAAGATTGTCGCTAGAAGTTCGAATATGACTCTGCGTACATGTACGACAATAGACATTGACGAAATAGTACCTTTGCCCGAAAAAGAAGTATCATCGGTGGATGTCGTGCGGTATCAAGTAAAATTGCAAGATCTGGAATTGGACAACATTCGGCAACTGCTAGACAAGGCTGAAGATCTAGAGAAGCAGGATGACAGCATCACTGCCTAAGATGATGGCAACTCCAACTAAACTATCATTCTATATCTCTTATTGGTTTGTCAGCATCATGGAAAATCTACAAAAAGTTGTCAAGCAGATCACCAGGAACACACTCAGGTCTCCCTACCAGTGAGGACACTGGTGGAAGCTGCAAGATCAGCTTCTCTCTGAAGGACGGAGGAGTTACCAAGGCATAACCCTTGGTAAACGCTGATGTTGCACTCAGCGTTTCGCCGACTACAGCTTATTTTCAATAACCATTGTATTCGCTTTTATTTGAATATTTGTTAGTCTTGTAGTAGATTTATGATTGTAAAGACATTAAATAAATAAATTCCTTTTTTTTAATATTATTTCGGTCTGCCGTAACATAACTCTATATTTACATTTTTTTATTCCTCCTTAACTCAACTCAAAAATATTATTTAAAATACGATTTAACGCTGTTTTATGAAACTTTACTTATGATATAACTTTTATTAAAAATACCGAAAACGCACTCTCTTAAATAATATACGACACAATACGAAACAGTTAAATCGTTGACTGTTAAAACAATATTACATTATAACATTAATTTCACCGATACTATTTCAAAAATAGCACTATGAAGAGGATAGTCTCGATTAAATCGAAGACAGTGATACAAAAGAAATAGTTAATTATCTGTATTGTCGGGTTGGAAAACTGTGCTTTCATAGGTTTCCTGTAAATTAGTTCCCTGGGGATTGCTTGATTATTGAAACAACGAGGGAGTAAACCGTCTAGGTGGATCAATAAGGGTAAACAAATTGCTATCGTGCGCCATATTAGCCGCATCAATCATACATCCTTGGAGTCAGATTGCAAGGTCTATTGCAGTCTCAGGTTCTTCATAAAGGATTGATATATAAGAGGTTTAATTATGTATGTTTTTGTCATATTTGCCAAATTAATATCGGGACGTTTGGAGTCATGTATACATAAATCATATATATATATATAATTTTTTTTACATTTTTTCAAGGATTCGCAACAGTTTTCATTTTCTCTACCCGGATAAAAACTGCTTAGTTTCCAACTAGGTTAATTATGAAGAATTGGATATTACTTAAAACAGAACGCCTAAAACAAAAGTAAAAAATATCTTTAACATTTGCTTAACAAAAAACGATGAATAAATATTGTTAGATAATAACATCAATTCGCTATAAATGGATCCATTGCTTGCTTAGGACAAATGTACACGGAGTTTGCGACGGTCTAGACAAAACTAATCGGAAAATATAAATAAAAATATTATTTCTTTTCGTCTTGTTAAGTATTGTTAATGCATGTTTGTTAACGGATATACTTATAAGAAGACTTACATTATTAGTTGGTAAGGTGTAGAATATTTTAGAAGGAAATAATAAATACACAAATAAAAACAGTACAATGCTTTACAGTACTCTTTCTGTTTCGAATATCTAAGTTATTAGTATTAAATTTGAGCGATATAGATTGTGAAAAAATCTGCATTTTCTCGGATTATTCATAATTAACAATATACAACTTTACGCTATAAAAAAAAGTTTAAAAAACATAATAGGTACCGCAACAAACAGACCACAGAAACGGGATATTCTAGCAAAAGCGAGTTTTATTACAGTTTTCCTGGAAAGCAAAAAGCTGACGACTAGACTTCATTAGTGGTCGTTTACTGTAGCGGATAATAAAAAATGTAATCGGTGGTGTGACGTCACAGGCCACTGAGCTGAGTGGGGGCCACCCACCGCCGCAAATACGAGCCCGGAAATTCAATCAAGCTCGCACGGAGATTCGATCAAGATTGGGGTAATTAAAATGAGCACATTTTTACCTAAACACTCAAAGCAGTGATTCGCACCCGTCGAGATGTGCACGTTATATGTCTTTACTGTGAATTGGTTGAATGATTTCGAAATTAAAGTGTTTTATAGGGAATAGAACATGCGGAAGCAGTGGTGTTGATTTTAATGTAGAGCTCTCTGAATTAGGGGTTAGTTACAGTATACTCTAATTGAGTAATGAAATATTTAAATTTAGACAGCTGATTGTGATAAAATACGCATATTTGACAGAACTAAACCAAGACTAAACGCAATTTTTGTACCTGCTTAATAAACCGTGGCTAATAATTATCTAAGTGTAAACACTTATAGCGGATAAATTGATGGCAAATAAAAACTGCTTGTGGACTAGAAGGTCATTAAATTGCGGTGTTTATTTCATGTTCATATTGTACCTAAATAACCCATATATTATTTTACAATGCAAACAAAACACAACATAAAAGTAGTATTCATTCTAATAATCCTGTTTTAATGATGATGTAGCGTAATATATTCGTCTAAACATAATCATGATATCGATTATATAATTATTTTCAGTTTGTCCCAATGTTATGACATTATTTCACTTTTATGCTAATATCTAAGCAATTTAAACATAACAGCTGAAAGTTTGTTTAATTTAAGGCTTTAACCTAATGAACTTCTGGTTTGGATTGCTTTTTCGTGGTGGGTACTTAATTAGATAAGCTTTAAGTCCATGAAGGCCACGCATATTTATTTTGCTTGTGAAACGAAACTCAAATTAATTCTGTACATAGTTTAAAAATGTGATACCCAATCAATTGCTATGAGGGACGTATTAAGAAATAGGTAACCTAAAGTAAATAGTACTTGAAGTGCTAAATACACAATTTTACGAAGCACATTAACATACTTTGGAATCCCAATGGTGGTTTCTCCAGACTTATTTAACGTCCGCAATAGGAATACAATATTCCGATGCGACTGTGGTCGTGGGCAGGTCGTCGGTAATTAAAAACACGTCACTCGCAGCCAACCTTTCAATTGGACCGTGTGTCGAAATACGAAATGAATCATTTCCAGTTTATATTTGTACCGCGAATGTCGTTATTGAAATATTCACAAGTTTTCTTGTTAGTGTGAATGATGGCTGAACTCGGTTATTGCGTTTAAATACTGAACCGTATCGGACCTATACTACTTTTTATTTTTTTATACTTAAAACATAATCCGGGTTTTGAACAAGCCTTCCTTAACTTTACGACAATTACAATAATTCATTTAATTCTCAATGTTTTTATACTATATTTGATTAGACAAGTATTTAACTAACTAACTCCTACAACTAACTAACTAAACTATTACAGTTTAGTTTAGTAGTACATATTAGTATTTTTAATAGCCGGCTCGACCGTACAAACCCAGTTAAGACGCAAATGCATGTCTGTAATTAATTTTCGGGACTTATCAATTATTGAAAGCTGTTGTTTAGAATATATATTTAGAATGGCGCATCTGGTCACCTCCGGGCCAGCGCTGAAAGCTGATTTATCTTCGGCATCCGTCACTCAAGTCTCTTATGCGGTTGCTTATCTCCCCTATCCCTCTGTAGATTCATGATATTCAATTAACCATTATATTCACCACCTATTATTTATTGATAAAACGTTATTTATATGTAATGTAACAAAAACACAACAAAACATACACACATAATTGATATACAAATGCAGACGGTATTTGTGTTATAAAAATATATTATTTATGTCTTTAACTATTTTATTACACAATCTAGACTATCACAACTAGTTCCATAAAATGTTCTGTCTATATAAAAAGGTTAAATCAAAAACTCTGACAAAATTTAACTATAGTATACGAACTGTATTCAAAAATAATTTTAATATGAAAATTATTATAAATACTAAATTAAGACACATCTTTATTTTTATTGTTAAAATATCTTCAGACCGCCTCATCTCCCGTCCCAATATCATCTGCTGAGCTTTTTCTAATTTTTGTTCCTTTTCTCTTCGTTTTATATCAGGGTATACTTAATATTGTAAAATTGAAATAGTAGGCATTTTAAAGTGCTCCCTTAAAATAAATCTCTAAAAATACATGTGAACGAATTTATTCGAAACACCTGGCTATTCAATTTCATTGGTCCTAAATCTGCCTTAATTCCGATTTAGCCTTTATTCGTTAGCATAAAATTATATTATTTCAACTCTGACATAGTAGTTTGGTATCTTAGCAATTTAGAACCAGATTTGTAAATGTTTTTGATTGTTAAATACTTACATACACGTAAAACAATTACGATTTATATGTACGATATCACCTGAAATTTATTAGTTACTCCTCAGTAAGAGAAGAAATTGATAAAAAGTAGGAATATAATTAATTGAATCAGGCGTTACTTTGCGGAAGTCCATAGTTCAAATCCCAATAGACCTAGAATATGAAAGCAGTACTCCGCGAAAAACCCACAACCACTCGACGTACGTTTCGCTCCGACACCGGAGCATCATCAGGAGATGTTGCCTCTACGAACAGCGGTCGATGCGTATGCTTTCATACTGGTCTATTGGATTTGAAGAAGTAGGAATACAAGCAATTCAATACAACGATTATATTTGTGTACATTCACAGTCAATGTTGTATGTGACGGTTAAAATTTTAAAACTGCTTTAAGAGCCTTACCCACCTCGACGACAGTAAGTCATAAGCTCTAAAAAGCTTATAAAAAGGTGAATAGTATCTTTTTATGAAAAAGTGTATGAATGAAACAAACTTATTCCATTATATATACACATTGACAGTTTACCTCATCATGTATTTATAATATTTTACGTCAACGGTAGGTACGCTTAGTGCATAAGCATCGCAGTACGACGAAAATTTGCTACCAGCATTACGTTTTATGCCCACAGCTTTCTAATTTATTATATTGATTTTTTAAAATATTTCTATTATAAGCTTTTTATTATTTATTTTTGGACGAAGATTAAGAGGTGGGATTTTTGTATGTTGAGTAGTTCATATACATAGTCGCGTAAATACAATATTAATCTAATAGGCAGAAAACTGAGACCAACACCCAAGAGGTGTAACGTCCTGGATATGGATATTTACTAGATTTTAGCCGATTTTCAGATAGCAATTTGCATGTTAAACGTCAATCGATGCGTTGCCTACCGCTGAATATTAATGTGGAGATTTTGTTTTACTTTGTGGATATTCGATTATCATGCAAAGTAGGTGACGGCGCGAGGATGACGCACGTCACGGCGATCGTATATTGAACATTTCTAATTGCACGTTCTTTTGTCAGCACTACAATATACGCAATCGCCTACAAGGACTGATATAATTTAATGATTAACACAGTGAAGATATTTACTTAGGGGCCCAGGTTGAGGTGTTTCTTAATTTGAAATGCCTCACATACTCGCGTAGGTCGCGGAAAAAATCCTACAATAGCAATATTGTAGGATTTCCGGTTGGTAGAAACGTCTGAATTTTGAGACTGTAACTGTCCGTCCTAAATGAGAAGTTATTTTCTAATTTAAAATTTCAAAGTGCGACGATCTGACACGATATCACAAGTAATAATGGTACCATACCAATTTCTTGTTTGCTTTAGGAGAGCGCAGCCCTTTCTAAAAAAATATTTTATTTTAATTATAACACGAGTCAGTAGACTTTTACATAGCATGAAATCATGAATATTTATTTGGTAGATATGCGGGTATGAATTTGAATTATATTCGCGGAATGAATAGTTAATGTAAAAAATACACGCTGGTTTTGTATGAAAAACAAGTTCCATTAGGAGAAACCCGTTGTTACTAAGAATTCGTAACATTTTATTGATGATTCCAAGATCCTATGAGTAAAAATAAGGAATATAATATTTCGTATGTTTATGTGTTTCATTGACTTCTACTATTTAGGCCAGATAGTAATTAGTGATGAAGAAGAAAATTTATGCGTTATTTTCTTAAATTTTAGCAGGACTCCGACATAGTTTTGAATATGTTCAATATTTGAAACTGTACAAAGCGTTCGAGTATTAAACGTATAGTCAAGTAATTCAGTTCAGACTTTATCTATTTACACTTTATCGTATGAGTAGCAAGTATTTCACTGGATATAGAACCTATTTTTAATGTGATAAACCGAATATCTTCAAGTCACAAGGCAATAGGGTGTGTTTTATTGCAGATGTTTTAGTATAAACCGTTGAGTCACCACGTTGTTTGTTGTCCCTGGGGTCTGCCCGACCGAAATATAAAAGTTTTCTTTACAAATAAGTATTATCGATTATTTTGAATGAAGGAGAGGTTAACGTTGTGTACTATATATAAAAAAATCCATCGCAATTGTTATCAGTTCTAGTACATTCACAGTTTAGAAATACATTAAATTGATATGACATTTAGGATAGTAGCTATCTCTCTCAATGATAGCATAAATGCAATCAGACAAAGACGAAACATTATTTTAAATAGTATAAAGAAATTGACTCTTAAAAGCGGGGTTCGAATGTTTCATAATTTTGTTTTTTTTTTATTAATCTGTCTATTTCTTAATATGAATAGTATTTGTATTTGGGATCCGGTTCGACATGAAGGTATACCAAATTCTTTTTTTCAAAAACATCGGTATTAGGAATATCCTAAAAAATATACGTAACAAACCCCTATACACATGACAAAGCATTATTAGCTCAAAAGGGGCTATGACGCTCATTTATAAAATTTAAAAGGCAAGTGTGAAAATTTCGTGCTTCCCCTACTTTACAACCTAATGGTGTTTGTTTTACGGAGGTCAACTACTATTTAATCTAGCGTAAATGATTTATAGGCGCTTTGAAATATAGTCAGAAAATGATCGGTGTATAACTTGTTGAATTATGGCATTAAAACTTGCTGAACTAATGCACTTTTCCATACTATCGTAGATATTAGGACGTGTAAATCGATAACCATAGTCCTAAAAACGCTATAATACGTAGTTCACGTATTTGCCAAAGGAGCAATGTTCCTTTATAGAGCCCAAAACAATGTCCAAAATATCGGTTTACGTAAAGTTTTCTGATTATTAATGATGCTACGCTGTCGCCCTCACCAATCTTCGAACATGATATAAAATCCGGAGGAGTACGAGTCGCTCGTTACTTTCCAATATAATAAGTATCTCAATGAAAGATACAATAGGTATGGTGATTTATATATGAATATTGGAGCACTTTTTTACACACGATTTAGCCTATAGGTAACCTAGATTAGGTTGTATTATAGTGCTAACACATAACCATATATTGCTGAATACGAAAATCAGTCAGCCGTAATTTTGTTCCCTTCATACTGAAGTTTGATGTTTCTCACCTTGACTATATCGTTTATTTATCGATCGAAAAAGTTTTAAAACTCGATACTCCACGCGTTCCCGAGATAAAGTCTTTAATGAAAGATTGACGGACCAAAGTGATACGGGATCCTAAAAACTACAATTTACACATACATAAGAGCTTTAAGTAAATGTTTCTCTTCCGATTCTCGATTTTTGAGATAAATAAACCAAAGACACAGAGTACACAGCGCTCAACATAAAATTAAAATATACAATACTTTAGATTTAATATATAGTCATTTTAATAAATTTATAATAAAAATCGCCTCATTACTCCGTCAGTAATTAGGTGAAAGTTAAACCAGTTATAAACTGTAGGGACATTTGGTGTACTGTAAAATATACCTTCTTGGTAATTAGTATCGTATATAGGCTTACGGACGGCCATTTTTCTTGCTTAAACGTAATTGATACAAGACCCGCCCAAACTCGAGTGACACTAATTTTGTTTGGTTAATATTAAACATATATAAATACAACTTTCGGCTCATTGCATTATATTTTTTTTTATAATTAATGTATATCTATATAATTCTATCTATCTATATATTCATGATCAATATTGTTTGAAATGAAACATATACATTATACCGTATAGCCGAACAGGTCCCGGCTTCATTTGTCGGTACAGTCAATATTTGTGTGATAGTATATTATACACATTTTTTTTGTGGGTGTATTGTTAAATGTTTATCGTTTGGGTTAGCATCCGTAACGCTAGTTAAACCTTGGGAACTAACGGACTTGTCGCAACGATAACATCTATTCAACGACGAATATTTTTTTATCCAAAGAATATTTTACAGATCCAAAAAAGAAAACAAACTTAAGCTTTAATTAATTCTCTATTACTTAATATACAGTTGAACTGTCTAAATACGCATCATAAACGTAAATCCACTTCATCAAATCAGTATTAAAATTGCTAGAGTTATACAATAAATAGGAAAAAATCTTTGAATAAAACAAATTGATGTTATCGGAGGCTTTACCGGTCAGGCTTTAAGTGGATTGAATGAAAATATTAATAAATTGGCCTGCAGTGGATTAAACAGTAAATTCTCATATCCTATATTAAAGTTCCCCTTGTGCAAGGGAGGCCTAGGGGATGCGACCTCAATCGTTGCGCAAATCACTACAATATTGGATAACTATAGATTAACTGACATTTAGTGTGATTCCAAGTTTTAGCTCATGTTTGAGTCAATAATGCATTTTGGAAATCTGATGTATATTTTTGTATTATATGTCGGTTTTATATATTAAAAGCTTAGGGTATAGTTATGAGCGTACTGATTCTAAAAGGTCGGAAGCTCTCCCGTGGACCTCCTGGAAGAATGAGTATCCGTTGACATCCAGTTCACCTTACATCTGATTGTTTTATATTGTGTCTTTTGTTTGTAAAAAATACACAAAAATAATAAAATATAAAAAAATGAGTAATACTTTATAAAAATATTTCGACGAATAATTTCAGAATGAAATCATTGAGTGATTCATTTATAGGATAAATTTCTGTTTAAATTTATAAGGTGTCAGATACGTATTTTGAATTTATAAATAGATAAATTTACCTAACTGTTATGATTTTTTGAAGAATTCCAAACATGCTTTTGATAAAATGTATAACGAAAATAAATTTAAAAGTTCAATACTCTTACATTACATATAACAGACACGTACTGATTAACTTAACCTGATATTTAATTGGATTATAGCATAGTAGTACCAACATAGCTAAGTACTTCTTAAATTTTTGCTAAAGACACGAAATAAAGGCGTAAAAACGCATTGAACGGTACGTCCAACGAATGAGTTAACGGTTGAATGATTATTGCTGTCGACTTTCACGCAGAAAGGCAGACAGAAAGGCATTGTAGGAAAACATAATAATCATTTTGATGAGGATTTTTCTGAATAATATTTAAAGTAGATACATATATTTAGAGATGAAGAAGTATATAGAAGAGATAATATGGACAAATGGACCCCTAACTAATAAATACAATCAGTTTAATTATTAAATACAGACAATTAATCAAATACGGACAATTTAAATGCACTTTTATCCAAATTACGCTTTAACAACTCTTTTACACATCGTTAACAGTTATTACAGATACAGTTTAAAAATGTATGGTTATTAAAAAAACTTAGGTAAGAGTTTATTAAGTTCTATTGAAAATTTTACATCTACGAGAATAATAAATACACAGGTAATTTCAGTTGCAAGTTTTCTTGTAAAATCAGATAAGGTCGGATGATTTGATTTGGTCTTCGAAGCCCGATTCGATGAGTTTCTTTTTGAGGGAGGCAGCCGTGCCTACGAACTGTCGCCAGACCAATATTGCTGAGGAAATTAGTTTATGGAAAATGTAGAACAGGAAAATATCTCAGGTATATTGAGTATTGTGAATACGGTAAATATGATTTTAATATTTTATTTTCACATTATATCATAGAAACAGTTTCAAGGAAATATGCGCCTGAAATTATATACATGACTAAGACGGTTAATTTATTATTTATGTGGAGCGACACGGTGATATTATGTTTTTCACATACAAAAGTATTACTTACCGCTACGTCTCGCTTCTGAATCTTATCCGGACCTCGTCCGAGTGTTTGTGTATGTATACACAAAAATAATTAATAATGTGTATCAATTTCACGAATCATGAATAATAGATTTGCTGCAATAATCGACTGCCATATGATCGGATAATGGCGGACTATGCTATGAATAATTTAATTAAATAAATCGGTTATTATGATCGTTCAAAATAAACATGCCGGTTGAAGCGGAATTAATTTTAAAGCACTTTTCTTTTAGAATAATATTATATTGAAATAGTATTACATTCTTATATTTCCAAACTACATATATACCTGTATCAACATTTCAATTATTTTAAATTCCTGGTTGACACACAAACATCCGCCATGTTATATCAAAAAAAGTTTTTAACATAATTAACGCGTTCCAAATTCAAACTGAATCAAAAGTGTAAAACAAAAAAGTTTTTATGTAACTTTTTATACCAGTATTTGTGGCGTACTCGTACTACAGGTAAATTTACTTACGAACGGTTTTCGCATTTCTAGTAACAGAAATTCTAAAATTTAATCTTTTTTTAACAATTAAAAAAAGATTACACGAGACTCATCAAAATCAAAACATTTATCGATAGTGAGTATGAGAACGAATTGTTAAATTTAAAAGTTATAATATTTTAACTTTATTTAAATATAAAGTAACTGGCTATAAACATAATAAAATAAAGTGCCCATTATTCTCATGTATAATCCGTACCGCTTGTTTACATATCAAGTTTTGCTATACAAAATTTATTTCTATTACGATAATTCTCAATGCTGACAGCTAAGAACATACCAAGAATTCGAAATTCGAATATATTACAAACATTAAATTATGGAAAGCCGTGGCGTGTAGCCAACTCAAGGATGCGTTCAAATGCAGCCGTTGTGCATCCAATTATGTTTCAACCCTAAAATATTAAGACATGTGCCTAGAATATAAATTAGCTAAATAAATTTATTCACAAGAAAAGGGTTGATATAAAATTTTAAATCTACCCCTTTTCGTTTCTATATTTAAAAAACAATGTTCTATATTTTTTTTACTATAATTCCAATTGAGAAGGTAATGCAACAGCCGGAATTGAAGCCTGAAGAATTCTTAAATTTCATTTATTTTATTTTTATTTTATTTTTTTTCTCAGACATTACATATGCTTAAACAATTCTTCCAAACAACATACAGAAAATTTATAAAAACACGTACATATATTATATGAGAACTTATAATTTATATAATTAAAATAGGATGGAAAATTACTTATTTTTTATAGTTAATTACCGCCTTTAAAAAGTGCTTTTATACAACCACATATCATGAATATTAATGTAAGAAAAAACGGAGATCACTCTACATTGCATCGAACAACCAAGTCTGATAACGGAGTCGACCAAGTTTGGCTATTACTAGCGACTTGTCTAGTGAATTATCCAATATTGATATGTTTGGTATGGCCCCGAGTTCAGTGATTTTGGAAGCTAAATTCTGTCAATGTAGGTATAACGTGCCAGTTGTGAACTTTGATGAGGAAACTTCGGCCTGGCTTCGTGTTCGATCCTAATTTACACTCTAGCGTAAAGGTTGGGAATTTTTAATCCCCCACGCTACGGTTATCGTACTTTATAAAAGTTATGTAAAATTCAAATAGTTACATTTGTATATTCTGTTCTATTGTTAAATTTCATTGTTGTACAAAAAATATATGGTTCAAATTTAAACCTCCTTCTTCGAGTTTTTTTAAGTCTACAAAACTAATCGTACACAGCAAATATAAAGCGTATTAAAACGAATGTAAGACTGTAAACTAATATAAAATATTTGCTTATAATCTCAAAATCATATATTTTATACGATGACGCGTACATAATCTTGGATATCCTATCCTATCCTATTAAGTACCTATGACATAATCTTATAAATAAAAAAGGCAGATTTATAATTATTAACTATTAAGATAGTAAGGCATCTTTGACATTAAATTTCTCAGAGTTTTTACGTGAATCGAACACGGGATTCTATTAAATTATCTTAAATTTTATCCCGCGTACGAATGTATTGAGGTTTAAACTACATGATCGGGTTCAAAGCGGAATGTTCAATTGTCGGGTGATTTGGGATTGTTAATGTGGGCTAATAAGTTTGTCAAGGTTAAACCGGCGGAATTTCGTTAGGAATTTGCTTTGTTCCTGCCTCATATTTAATAGTTAAAAGTTTATATAGATATTCATGGTATAGACTAACCAATTCATTTTAATGATTAATTAAAAAAAATCAAGATTTTATAAAAATAATGGGAATTATTTAGAAACTTAGGCAAAATGTTATTGGTTAGTGGTCGATAGGCCCAATACATAGCAAACGCCATCACCTATCGACCATTTTCCTATTTTAATGATGAATCTGAGATATGTACACTTTGAAAATTTAAAATACATCTTTAACCATTTAACGAACCCATACAGCTTTGATACTTTTATCGTAACCGCTCTTAAACAGCAACCCTTTTTTGTTTATGTTGCAGTCGTTTTTACTATTTACATTAAGATTCCGTTGTTTGATATTAACTTTATAATTACTATATTTATCAGATGAGAATTAAAATTTGGAATTTTGAATTGTCGTACTTGCTAACCAGTTAAGAAGATGGATTCGTTGCAATTAAATATATGGTAATATTTTTACAAGGAAATTGAGAAGTACAATAATTGCAAAACAGAAATCAATACGATTTATAAATACTATTTCGATTTGACTAATTAAAGTGCTCAATTGTCTGATATAACTAAAATAACGTTTGATCAAAGGATACTTAAGATTATTCAAGTTAATAGTTAATTATAAACGTTGTATGAGCTGTTATTATGAAAGCAATTATATGACAAATGCAGCTAATAACAGTACAAAACACTATCGAGAATTCCTCTTTTGTAATCAGTCATTATGATGATAATCTACCTCTCTAAAGCACGTGCAATTTGAGTGCATCGCTCGCCGCTCGCAAATCCACCATTGATTGTGTGTGTTCGTCGGTGCTTGGCAACTGTACAATAGCTGTAGTTGAATAGGACCTCGGATACCGCCATTGCTATAAGTCCCAGTATGTAATAATAACCTTGTGTTACGTCCAGCAAATTTACTGTCTGACCCAAGGATGGATCGAGCGATCGATTATCATAGGTGAAACGAATCAGAAAGTTTTACAACTTGAGAAAATAAACAATTTTTTGAAAATTGCATACCCAAAATCGAATTCGTAATTAGATCTCTGTTTATTATATAGTGCATTCTACATAAGAACGTGTAGATATCTAACCTAATAACTATTTCATTATTTGAATGAGTCATATTGATTTTCAATCCACTGCCAAATGTCACAGACATCTTCTATCAGGACAAGAGCTATAATTAGTGAATCATAATTTAACTGCGATTGAAAAATGGATGCCAGTCTCCCGTAACTATGGAATATTAAAATAATATCTGAATTATAAACTTGCAATAATTACGGAGTCTATAATTAGAGTCATGTTTCCATTCAATAAAACTTTGAGACTATGAGTTTTTTGTGTAATCAAAAATGTTTTGCATTAAAATTTTATACAAAGAGTGCGATGTTCGAATGTAGTTGTTTAGAATATTAAAATGCATAGGCTACTACATTCCATACTGCGGAATACAAATTTCAAGTTGCTACACATGTAAAGGACTCACTAAAACACATTATATTCAGTAAATTGTATGTGAAAAGTCCAACTTTATACGGCTATGCCTGTCTAACGTACCGCTAGTGTTCCGGTGGGGAGTCCAAGAGGCATTTAATCTCGCGTTGAATTATGTGTTGATGTCGGAAACCCGGAAACGCCCTTACCCCTGTAATTCCGTTTTTATCATGTCCTTCACTTTTTGCGAGGTGAATTATACCTTTATAGGTGTTCAGTTTTTAACTTTCGAACTTGATGGATTCAGGTTCCAAATTCAATTCTCCAACTTATACTAGAACAGTCATTAAGACTTTCAAAATCAGAAATACTTTGCAGCAATTATTTTTTATTAATCCATTAGGTAAAACACATTTTTAAATATTTAAGTAAGATTATTCTTCTGTGTAATCGTAACAGTAATGCTAAACGAACCCAGATTAGTCACATCAATGTAATCCTATTCTTGTCGTCCAAAAAATGTAAATCTGAATTTTCAGTTTCAACTTATACTGTATTCAACATATACACAATAGACGGAAGGGTATGAAAACTTTAGTTTAAAAAATATTAATAATCTTATTTGTCCTATATGTAAATATAATGATATCCTTTATGTTAAAAACACTTACTACCATTTCCCAGATGACTTTAAAATGCATTATATGAAACATTGACTCAGTTAAAGCACCCAGCGGACTGACACGGCATAAACTGAATTATTTAGTTTAGGTATTCTGATAAAATTCCTATTTACCTAGGTGCAGTATGAGAGCGGAAAAGGTACGGCAAACTTTGTATTCCCTGATGTAATTATTGCGAAGTTACCTGAATGTATCCGGTTACACAATGACCTACGTTGGTTACGAGTTAGGAAACCTTACGCCTCGACACTAGAAACTGTGTTATTAAGGCGTTTTAAAGGGAATTTTGTATAAATATATTTCAATAATGACTTCGTTTGCTAACAACTGATAAACTTATACTTAGATTACTTTTTAGACTATAATATTATATTGTTTATTTTATGGGTGCAACTGATAAGACATAAATCAAACATACAATGTATATACTTATATATATAAAGATGAACTGCACTGAAGATGTTAGGTGCCGCACAGCTGGTTCAACAAAATGGCTGCCACTGTCTTGACTCGCCCATAACATAGCATACCATAGTAGTGTCGTGGCCCAGGCCCTCTGGCGACGCCAAGCCCACCACACTGAATCGCCAATGGGCCCCTTTTTAGTGAAGGGAAAACCACATACTCAACAGTACTTTAACTCGGATCTGCCCGAGCGTGTGAGCGGTACCGATATATCTAGATGTATGATGACCCAGTTAGCGTAATGGTCACTATTCCGGACTGCCAAACAGAGGCAGCCCCGAGTTCGATTCCCTGTAGGGTTCACATTCGTATGGTTAACATAATCGTTGTCTGTAGTCTGATTGTTATACATATATTGTATTAGGTATAAGAATGCGGAGCTTGAAAGTATTTTCAATCTAATGATTTAATAGTTAAAATGAATTATATATTACCTCTTTGTAGAAACTATTTAACCTGTATTCTACTGTATGTGTTTATATACTCGTATTAGTAATGAAAAATGGCATATAATATACTAAAACTTTGTAAAGAAACCTTCGCATATAAGATAAACGAATAGCGCTTACATAATTTATCAATTGTTTTTAAAGGAATCTGCACCCACTATCTGCTACATAGTCTTTTGATAGTATCAGTTATGAACTCCTTAAAGCATGTCTAATACTGAAACTTGTAGATCATATTTCATAAGATTTTACAAGAAATATTTTTCCCTAGTTCCAAGAAAGTTTGCGACTAACAAGTTATATTGCTTACGTCATAAACAAAATCCGTGAGACCCTAGTTAGCCTTACAGATTTATCCTTGGAGCGTGTTAACTGATTTAAAATATAAAAGGAAAAGAAATAAAAACGATGTCCATTTCAGTATAAGCAGGAATAAAATCTATTTCTTCAGTCGATAATTTTCTTTTGGCACCTGGATTTGTGCCTCGCACACGTAATGACTAAATATACTCTTGTCTCTCAGATTTGCCACTTTGCTCACTTACTTTAACCGGAGCCATATTAATTAGGTACATAAGTATACACTCTGAACACACGTGCTCAAAGTTGAGAGTCCCGTGCTCAACCATTACTTAAAAATTTATGTCCAAACTACAGTGATAGCTGAATTTTCCTTACTTTCTTCATCTCACTTTTCATGTCATAGGATAAAAAATCGTTGTGAAATGCGTAATAAACCAAGCATTTCTTGCTTTCAAAATAGAGGACCCAGTTAATAAAATTATTTAATATCTGCAAACATTCCGAAGTTTTATATAACGCACACGGTGATTCATTGTTATAAACATAGGAATAATACATATAAAGACACAAAATTTTATCTTGTATTATATTCAGCATAATAGAATCTGCAGCAGTAAATATACAATAGAAACAGAGTTCAGGGAAATTTCGTAGGCTGCAAGGTTTATATTTTTTGTATTTCCATCAGTTTATAGTTTATTACTATTCTCATACTTTATGATCCCTATAATACTAAATTAGGTAGATATACGCCTGAAGTATTTTAATGAATTCTAGTAGACAACATTTAACTTATTTTGACATTAGCATGCTGATGTAACTTGACTAATTGTACGGTATTCTAATCTTACATGATCTTGTTTACGACTTAACGAATAAATAATTATTTTTATATTTCTCAAAAAGACACGGATATGTAATAAATTCTATATTATAAATTCTGTATAAATAGATTAATAGGTGATCGGAGGAATCCCTCCGTGGCAAACGCTTTTGGTTTTTTTAATTTAAAGCATGCTGGTTACCTTAACTGACTGCTAAATTTCCAAAGAAAAATTAAAGTTATATGCTTTGCTAATATTAGCCCAGCCAGGATTAGAACCCTCGACCTCAGAAATTACAATCGCACGCAATCCAATAGGCCAACACTGCTCTTTTGTTAAATAATTTTGTTCAATAACAAAAGCTTCAAAGGCAGTATGGTTTGATATAACTAAGTGAAAGATAACTTTATTGTATCGTTTTTGCCGTACGAAGCGATGCTCTGTCGTAATTTAATAACGCTTGCAGGCAAATCCATTTACGGTCAATTAAAAGTATGCCACTCTCTCACCGGTTAGCAGGGAATCGAGTTATGCTTCTGCAAGGATCTTTGAGTGAAACAAATTAAATATTTGGTTGGGTTTTAACCTAAGCGATCACTACACAGCAGCTATCTCTATGACGGTGTTGAAATGCTGTGAAAAAATTAATTTACTTATATGGAAAACGCTTAGAGCACAAAACTTTAGATAGAAAAATATATATTTATGTTGGAGCTTTCGTTATATTTATAAAGAAATTGTTTATACATGTCCTTATTAAATATAGATTAAAGATCCCATCAAAATATTGATTTACTTTTACGTAATGCGTTTGATAATTTAAATGTTTAATAAGTACAATTAGTACATTATAACACCTAAGTAATAATTTAAATTTAGAACGGTCTTACCATCGACAGATTTTCCAATCAAAGGTAACGCGTCTCGCCGCAACATCTTCTAATTTAAACTTAGAACAAGGCTCTTCGGGTACAAACACGAGAGTTCTTCTCCCGTGCGTCTGAATGAGACAGTGTCATTAAATTAAAGTTTCATTTGTCTTCATTCGCTAAACAATAGCAATTATATAAAGCCCCACAGCGGGCGAGTAATCAAGCGTCCCTTTAATTAAGTACAGAAACAGTGCCAAGTAATTGGATCTGAACAACTGAGTAAACAAATCGAAATGGAAGGTAATAAATCTAGCAAACACCTCCTTTGGAATCAGTGAGCATTGAGTATCAAAAATAATGCTTCACTAATCACGCTTCAATGGATGTCGACTAATTCGAAATGTTCATGCTTATTTGTTTTAGTATTTTAACGTATATGCGAGACTCAGCTTAGATTTTTTCAGATGTTAGTACAGAGGCGTGTCATCGCTGAATTATTGTATTTTAATAGTTTTTTTTACTAGTTAGTTGTATGATTAATGAATAAATATACAACTTGTTACAATGAAACAACACACCCTACTTTTCTTCCTTTAGTTGCTGCTCACTGAATATATAAAATAAATCGAGCCACAATTTCTTTTTCATGTCGCAACAAAGTCGAAAAGCTTAAAAATTTAAAATAGTTTTCCCGAGGAGGAAATATACTAACTGCATTTCCTGTTATAGACTATATGGTCGAGTCCCCACCTCCCTGGATACGTAGTCGTATTCATTTCCGGTGTCTTGAATTTTTATAACCTTTATACTGTCGCCGTACCCATGTGTAGGGATAAATTTTACTGCAACGATAGCATATTAAGTTTATTATACTATAAAATCTTTATTATTTACTAAATGTTGCTACAACCATCTTAGTAGCACCGAGTTCTTCATTTAAAATGCCTGACAAGACCCGTAAAAAGTCGAATTCCTCTGGATTCCGGTCCCATTGCACAGTTTTAAACTAAAGTACTCATTTGGCCCATTTATTTACAGCGTATACACAATTTGACTGAAAGATTTACTCTCAGTAAGTATAAAAATTACATTGGTCTATTTTTGGAGGAATAATTCTCATATATAGGTTGTGAAAAACTAAAGTAGAATAAACGACAAACAGGAAATTCCATTATATAAGAATTATAATATAATGTGTAAAACCTGTAAAACCTAATAAAAAGCCGTAGTTTCTGCTATAAAAAGTACATTTGGCATACTTTTTATATATTTTAAATATTCTGTTCTGTGCTAATCATCATTTCAGATTTCGAATTTCATTCGCGACATGCTCTCAAAACGTCCAATATTCAACAATATTTATATTCATAGTCACAAACCCTTTTATCTCGATACTTCTTACAATTCACAGCAATAAGCTTTACTTTCTCGATTTGATTGTAGGGATTTCTTTTATTATCGGATTTCTGAGGGAATTTAAAGACATATTTGTGGGTCTGTAATGAGAAAGCAGTTTGTAAAATAACCATGTCATGCCCAAAATGAGATTATACTAACCACGCACTTTGCGAGCATAGTCTTGTAATATCGTCTGTATACAGATGGTTTTCTGAGACTTGCTTGAATTAAGATTGCTTTAAGTACTATAAGCAGAAGAGGAAGCACAAGAGTGTGAAGTGTCAAAGTGCACTTACACACGCGTACTTTGTCTCTTGTTTATTTTTTGTACACACAAAAATCTTTATATTAAGCCTGTGTGCTATATAAAAATGCAAATTATTTCTTGAAGCTTAAGTAGAGAAATACAAACCTGCTTTACGTACTTGAGTATAAAGGTATTTCGCTGTTCTTAAAATATTCCTTTTACTTTTAAGTACGTATTTAGTAAATGGAGTTCTTCTATTGCAACTATTCTTCGAATAAAAGTTATGCGCTTTTATCACTCTCTGGTTCGATGACATGACTTAGTCTGGTCTGGTGATATGTGTAAGCCGTACAAGATTTGTTTTATGTCACAGGTTGTATGGCGTGACCAACCACGCTAAATAGTAATTAATGACAGATATAAAGAATAAGATTTAGAAGATTTAACACCCTGTTCATCGGTCTTTCGACAAATGATTGTAATTTCCACTCGGAAATGCATCGAGAAGGCGGAATGGGCTTCTAAGCGGTACCCATTTGGCGAGATTGCTTTCCGGATTCAGATTTTATGTCCGAATATTTAATAGTGTTTCAGAATTTTTCCGAAAGCCCACTTTAGCCGGAAAGCTTTATACCTGTTCTCGAACGAATATTTTATACATCTCTATACTTCGGGAATACATTATTTCAAATTTATCGCTCTATTTTACGTTTAATATTATCATGGAATAATAGTAGTAATATAGAATTTATATAATTCTTCTAATACGCGGAATTTTATAGTAGTAAATTTAATGGAACCTCGTGCAAAGTACTAAAAAAATCAGTATATACGTATTAGCTTTAAATAAGTAAGAAGTGTATCAATGTATTTGACACTCTTCTATGTTAGAAAATAATTTAAGAAATCGTAGACATAGAGTGATATTTTAATATTCATGAAAACAGCAACTTCAGAAAGACATATCTAGTAGAATACACTACATAGCGTTATAGATGGCACGATGTTACATATTAAAATAACTTCATAACATCGCTATACAAAAAGGAGCGATTTACATATCACCACTGCATGCACACTTATTTATTTTCATAAAATGCTAACACGGTTACTCTTTAAAAGAGACGCATAAAACATTAATTATTTTGTTGCGTCAATGATAGCACAGAATGAACAACAAAATACTATTATAGTAAGCGAAGACCAAATTTAAAACAATCCGTAATGTACCGTGACAATTAAGATTCCAAAAAACTAACTGTCCTTGTATTTGTGTATATCATCCCGATACACAAAGATGACAACAGTAAGTCTTAATAACGTAGATGTAGTATGAGTGTAGACTCAATAATAACGTATACAATATTTCTTATCCCGATATCAGATGAGAATTTAGTTTGTGCAAACTATGAAATATAGCATAAGTTGAAGACGAAATTAAGACTGCGAATCTTTATACATAATGACGATTAGCTTTGTATCTATTGACTGACATCGCTTATTGCTTGTCCGATGAATCCCCTGGCACAGTGCCGTAATCCAGTAATCTCTGCTGTGCAAAGCAACAGAACCGACTTGGGTATTAGAGGCTTTCCTACCTTTGTTACTGCTGCTATTCCGGAACTGTGCAAGCCGTATATCAATTAATTGGATATAGTTAATCCACAAACTTTAAAGCAGGGCTATTGCAAAACGGAAGCTGTCTACTTTTACTATTCCATACGGTTTTAGACTTTTATTTCTTATTAAGAATGTATTTAACGCTCGCTTACGAGAAGCTTTTTAATATAAAGGGGGTTATGAACAAATACACAGTCAAGAAAAATAATATAGAATAAAAAACAACTATATTAGCAAAATATTAAAATATGAAGATATTTTAATATTTTGTTGGCTACGTAAGATAATAATGTATAAAGTGTATTCTACTAGATATGCCCTTCTGAAGTTGCTGTTTTCAATATTTCATATATTGAAGTATTATTTTATAACTCTCACTATATTATGTCTAGGATTTCTTAAATTATTTACTAACATGGTAGAGTAAGTATAACAAATTTCACGCGCACACGTCTCAAACTATAGATTAGCTAGCAAACCTGTCTCGAACTTCATTAATTGAATAGATACGGCACTGCTCGCCTCAATTCAACCTTAATCGCTCTTGAAAAGACCGTAGCTTCTCAAGAGTCGAATCTGCAATGTACAGGGAATCGCACTTCGGTTTTGATTAACGTCGATGAAGTGTATAAGACTTTTAGCTTAGAAGTTCTCAGTATACAAAATAATTTCGTATTTATTTAGTATTTATGGTGATTTATAAATAAACTATTTAAGTACTACAACTTGTATTAAACTTGTATACAATTTTACGTTTAGTTTGGAAAAAGTAAAGCAGCATATATTTTTATGAATGTCCCACCCTTCATAAAAAATATTAACGTACTACTAATATACCTACATATTAGTTATATTACTATTAATTTAATAATTCAGCGGTATTCTGTGTATGAAGGCTTTTATCCAAGCTTTGATCACGTAAAAATAATAGCAGACGAGTCAAAAATGACTAAAAGCAATTACATTTGGCGTAAGTATTCGTTCACATTTGCAATTAGCAAAAACGTGAAAATCGTTAACTGCCGTCGAGAGCCGTGTCTTCGCATATTCATGGCCTACTTAAAATATTTTAACACGAGTCGACTCGTTTCAAGCCTTCCTACTAATGTTGAGTTGAAAAGGACAAATATTTGGACACGATTTTCCAATAAAACACAATTTATTCGGGAGTGTTTTTATTTTTAATTGCACCAATACATGGCGTATTAATGTAATGATTGCTTCATCAAGGCGCAAAGTATAACTTGGTTTTTAATATTAAAATAAGTCAATAATCAATTTTGTAACTATTTTTTATATCAAGTCAAAATATTAATCAGCTTTAGATCCTTAACGCTAGTGCACTAGAATACGGCTTTTAGCTTAATTAAAAAAATTATTACCAGGAAAACATCTTAACATTATTCGTTTGAACAAATTACTGAAATCTTATCTTCAATTTGGTTGGAAAATCTTAATTGTGCATCTCCTATTACACATTATACTCTGGCCCCGCTCGATGTCTTCCGCTTTTGCCCTCTTCCTTCCTCAGGCTCACTTCTAACCCTTAATGTCTAGGGTAAATATATTTTACACGTTCCTATGTATTGTGAAAGCGAAAAGATGTTATAGTTAAATAGCCATATATATTTTACAGTTTTAAAGTACGTAACATCTGGTTAGTATCATTATAGAAATATCGCATATTTTATTTGAATTCAGAAATTGAATTCTTCATTTGAAATATTAAACTAATTAGTCACGCTCATTTATTTCAAAATGGTTTCGCTTATAACCGGCAGGGAATTAGGTGGGGTAGGATACAGAATGTCCATAGGTGTAAAGCACGTGTGCAAATCATAAGGTACCTGAATGTATACATAAACACCATGCGATTTTTAATTACTGATAATAATATAAAAATAAACTTAAAAGAACTAGTTTTCTATTTGAGATAATTTAGTAATATGGAAATGAAGTTTTCTAGGAAGTTTAAGGAGAATAATATCCTTATGCCTGTACTTGAATACCTAAGATGCTGATAAAAAATCAATACAAATTAGCGTTTAATACGAATACGAAAATGTTCTTAAAATTGTAACAAATATCACAAGACTTTGCTATTATGGCATTAGGCTTACAAAGTATTCTATTATACCATAGTTATTTAGAGTCCTATAACATATAAAGGTTTGCTTTTTGCTCCCCCTTTTTTTAAAGAAACCTCACCCTTATTACATAAGCGTTACGATTTGGCGTAGACGTGGTTCATCTTGTCAATAACGATTTAAGTGGAGCCGGCGAGAATTTTCAATTAGCGAGGACACTGAGCGATGTCTGACAATTGTCTTCAATGGCGTCTTCCCCGAACTCATCTATCTACATTTGAGTAACCAAGTGAAAAAGCAATGGCCCACGTTATTACCAGTCTACGCAAAAATTTTTGAATTACATTTCTCATTGCCATTCAATTTACTGCGGTTTCCTTTAGGCATAGGGCAGATAGATGTTTGTATTTCGCTTTGACTTCGCTTCGCTAAAGCCCTATATTTTATGGAACAGACGGTATCGGAGAGTTGCTTGCCACTCTTCCTTCATGCCCAAATTAACAACTAATGACGTTATTATCATTATTAGCAGCGTGCTGGCTTGTTGATAATAATTATAAAAACGGGTTGATTTTAAGTATTTCTACAAAGAGCAGAACTTTGACTGGATTTTAATCTAGCTTTATAAATAGCGTTTCTTCGTAAACAGCCGATGTGGTTGTATGTAACATGTATTTATGAATAATTTATGTGTTATATAATTCCCCAGCAATTACGTTAATTTAATCGTCTTTATTACCAAGTAATTTAATGAAGCGTATGTTTTTCTAGTCATTGTCCTTGTTTTCCCCCTGTTTCAGTATATTCTATGATGACATGTTACATATTAGAAATGACTTTTGACATGCTTCCAATTAGGTGTAATAAAATTAATAAATTAGTTGTCTAATTTTCGTTCGGAAAATGAAATAGTATATATTATAAACCAGTACTCATTTCTTTTTACGTTTATATGTTTACATATACAGTTTTTAAGATGCAATTCATTTTATCAGCCGATTATATTCATTTTAACTAAGTAAGATTTTAGTGTAATACAACAAACAAAGTATGTCCAAAAGTAAAGCATAATTAGCTTAATAGCTTAATTATGGGCTATAAAGCAATTTCCTATTATTATTATACAGCTTCATTCTTGCCATAAATGCTGAAAAGTATCCGAAACATCAATAGAAATAATAGTTAAAACAAATCGCCTACAATCCGTTTCAAAGTATTTTATTTAAATATGTCATACTTAAAAGAAAATGTTGCTTTAGAACTTTCCAAGTCTATTAATATTGTTTAATTAAACCATTCTATGCACTTCTGAATTATCTCATCAAGCTCAAAAAGAGACAAGCTGTCGTATTACGACAGCAAATATTAACCGAGAGAAGATTGCTTTGCTTTATTGACGGTTCTGCGTGCAAACAGTCACCCTTCGTACTGGGACTTAATTTTCGAGGACGACACATGTCAGAGGACATCACACGCCATATTCAAGCTATTAACATACAAACCCGGCGAAATAGACGCGGGGCGTGGTTACTGTCATTAAATGAGAGTTCCAAATTCAAAAGAGTGAGTATTAAGGATATGGCGGTTTTGTGAAAATTATGCTCATTCTAATTATTAGGTAAAAAATGGATACTAAATCGGAGCTCAGTAGCAATTAGAACAAGTCTACTATTAGTAGTAAAAAACGTAACGTCCATTTTAAAAGTATTTATGCTCCCAGAAAGAGAGCCCTTTAAGCATTTCTACGCCTGTCGTTTTATACAATGTTAAATATTTTGTTTTGTTAAAAATACTCGGTTTTCTCGTTCTCGGTGCCAAATATATAAATATTTAATAGCTAATTTTGACGATTTGTAAGTGAAAAGGCCTTCGCGAGAGCTAAGCACACAGACGGAGTCATTAAGAGTAACAAAATAAAAGCGTTATTGACATACATTGAAAGATTCAATACACGAATCTTAAATGACTATGAACGATGAAATCTTCAGTTATAATCAATGTATAAATTATTTCTTCGTTTGGTAATAATTGACTTGAAAAATGTTATTCAGTCATTTCTGTTCCAAGTTCTTTTACAATCGCTTTTACACATATAGATTCTTTTCATACGTGCTATTCAATACAGAATTACCTGTTGCTATCACGACTGTAAATCAATGTAGGGAATTAATAACCATGACAACAGTCATCCCTCGCCCTCAACTTTTCAAAACATCACTAACGACGGTTGATCACCAAAACATTGAATGGGATGGTGGGTGGCGCTTTATTGAAATATTGGAAATAAAAATCAATAAAATTTTACGGGCTTCTTAAAAGATATTTTAGCCTTTATAACTAATTTCATTTCACATATACATTTTAAAGTAAGAATAAAAAAAAATAATTACAAGTTAAAAAAGAAAATTGATTCTAAACACTCTAAATGTAGACCTTCCTTTAAAAGCGTTTCTAAGAGGCTATTAGTGTAATTTCTATATTATATAAGGAGATATGTAATAAGGCCATACAGTAGATTATTAGTAAAATATGATTCATTTTTTAGTAATTTATTACACTAAATAAACCCGCAATCAACTCATCAAACATCAACTGCCAAGGGCTATTGTTTTGGCGATGTCTTCATCCCCTGCTTAATTTTGCTCTCATGTATAGCTCCCTAAATTTGCAAGTCTCGAACTGCAGGGGAGTGTCACGTGCCAAATAGATGACGGGATTATTTTTGTGTTTGACATAATCATAGTGACAAACTCCTCAAAGCTGTCATATTTCATATGAGACTGTTGGATTTAACAGGGTAAAAAGTATGTAAGGTTTTTGAATGATTTTTTATTTAACCAAACAATAATTTTTATTTAAAAAAATATACGTAGTAATATTAAACAGAATATAATAGGTTTTAGGTAAAACAACAGTCCATTTATCAACAAGAATATAAAATGATTGATAAAGTACTTGAATATGTTTGTACTTATGCAGCAACTTTCCAGATAGAAAAGAGTATTTATTGAAATTACTATTATACCTGGTAAATTATTTTACTTATTTGCTAAATTAACATCGTAGATCATATCCTAAGATATTCGTCAAATAACTGTGATGTTATCAAATAAATGTCATCAACATCTTAACCATAGAGGATAAGCGCAGAATATATAAACTGAAAAGAGCGTTGATGAACGTCTTATACAAACCGAGTTAGTTCAACCATGCGTTAGGGGTGCAATCTAAAGTTCTGTAGTAGAATAAGACACAGTAGAATAATCATATCATTAACTAGTAGAAATATCACATAATAATAGTAACAACTTTGCCCCGTAATACATTTGAATCTCCATACAAAAAATGTCATTCAAATATCAAAAACCCCAAAATATAGATATAATAAAGTATAAACGTTTCAAAAACAGCAGATGTTGCCCTATTGTGGCTATATAAAACAAGTTTCAATAGAGATAAGGGGATTATATGAACGTTTGGAGGTGCGATGACCGAAGATTTAGCTATTGAGGGGCATAAGTTTCATAAGTTACTTTGTTGTATTAAATGTTCGCTTAAAATATTTTTATTATTATATTATCTGATATATGTGACGAAGCAGATTGATTCTAGAGGGAAACAAGTACAAGTACAAATAAATATTATTTTCAACGTTTTAGTTATTTAAGTGGAAAGTCTGCCTGAAAATGAATTAATACTAAACCAATGAAAATCTTCCTAGTTTTCGGCTCAATGGAGCTTGTGTGTATTTTTTTAATAGAATCTCTTAAATCTGACCTTGCCAGCCTAAATTGGGCTTTGTGGTGAAGCTCTGCCAAGAATAAAATGGTTGTGCCATGACTATCACAAGGGCGTCTGTGAGACTTCGCTTGGATCGCGTGGCTCGCCTGAAGAGGGGGACGGTATCGGACTGAGGTACGAAGAGATGTATGAAGTAAGAGACATCGCCTTCCCCGGTGAAAAAGCCGCGCTTTTCCCAAGATGGTAATCCAAAACCATTCTCTTAAGATCATTGTTGTGGACTGAAGTCTACACGCTTATCTCTACGGGTAGTATAGGGAGCGGTATCGTGTGCATAAAAGACAATCTCTACGTTAGGCCCTTCGGGGGATGTCGCTGCGGGGGTATAGGACGTGGGAAGGAGAGAGTTCCTTCCAGTCGATAGTGCATAGAGCGATCTGACAGCAGTAAGTCGTATACGATACAAACGAGTATTACTATTCTTACTCTTAGGCTACGGCATTCCTAGAAGAAAAAGTTCAAACTAAGGCGTTATGTCAGACTGTCAAACGCGAGGTCCGTACCAATACTGTATTTGCAGCAAATAACCAGACTGACTTTGACACCTTCGGAAACCCGATTGGTGACTTGTAAGCATTCATGGAAAGTCGCCAACATGCACAGCCTTGTCAAACGATTTTTTTAAAAGCAGTTTACTATTGAATAGTTTATTTAAACAGTGTTTAATTGCTCACATATCACCTCTGTTCCAACATATATAAAGCTTACAGAGTTCAATTTCTAGTGAAATGTTGGGCGTCGGCAAAAGCTGTAACAACTTAATATATTTACTTAAACTCCAGATATATATAATATATTTACTTATTAAGGAGCTGAATAATCTCCGCATAAGCTTGAGTAAAAAATATATCACTCCAAAGTTCAATATCACGCAATCACAAGTTAATTTAAGGACCATGACAGGTACATACGATGTCTTTGCAGGAAAATGTAAAATTATCTTTCATCATCAAAGAGATGTCAGCCACATCTGTGGGGCGGGCAGTTCCAAAGTTGTTTGCGTTCAAAATCGCTTACCTGATGTTTATCCTACCGCTTTGATATTATTTCCAGGAATTACTTGAGCAATGGGAGAGCGCGTTTAATTGGTCATTATGTCTTTCACGAGCAACCTATATCTATATTATATAACTGAAGGTTTTGATTAAATGCGCTAATCTATTGGTGCAAATTGGATTTTTTGTGTTCGATAGTGCATTTATCGAGCCGACGTAAGATTTTGCAACTATGAATAAGATTGGAGGATAAATAACAAAAAATAGTACAAATAAAGATGTATTTATTTATGTATTTACTGTTTAAAACTAAAAACTACCTTAACTTACACTTACAAATAAAAACACATTTCACACATTCTTACCAAGCCTGTCACAAATATATCCTGCCATGGTGCAGATTTAATAAATTTATTAATCATCGACAACATTCGCGGTATCGCTAATTTTTGGCGAAGCACCGTTCACGAATTCTACTCTGATGACAGAAAGACAAGATGACATATACACCTACGCTACGGTTTTCGCTACGAAATTTCTCTATCTATGAATAAGTTATCTGCGTATGTTCTGTAAACTGCTGGCCTTCCATATTTAAATAAATGGAATTTCTTTAAACGGGAAAAGTGATGCTTTTCTCTCGTTTATATTGTAAGAACAAGTGTATTATAATTGTTAATAATATAGAACAATATTACAAAGATTGTTCTGTGGTTTTACCTGCATTCATGTTAATAATGCACTTGCAACACGGCTGTAGTGCTTTACCATTACTTCGTTGAGCTCAGCCTCAACCAAATAATTTTTAGATTTTTTTAAATAAAGAATTTTGTTCTGCCAATTTTGTATCTTTTATTGTTTATGAACCAAGCTCTCTGAAAAAAGTTTTTTTTTCTATTTTACAAGATTTCGTAGTTAATGCTTCGCATGTATTGATCGAGATATGAAAGCGTAGAAATGAACTACCCACCTCAATATTTGGCATTATTTCATCGAAATGCAAAATTAATTGAAAGGTGAATTTTCTACATTATTTTTGGATAGTTTTTTAAAGGTTTTTAAATCATGCTATAATTTCTGGCTATGTCTTGTGTCATTAAATTTTTACAGGTTTCTATGAAATGTGCTTCGTTAACAATCAAGCTTTAGAACTCAAAAATTTATCTATTTGCACGGTTTAGAAAAAATCACGCAATTGAATCTATTTTTACGAGTAACGCTTGCGCCAAAATTGTTTTTAAAAGTCTAAACATGTGTAATATTAAAATGAAATATTTATAATCCTTAAACGATTTACAAAGGTAGCAATCGTTCTACGCAGACTCGGCAAATGTCACAACCAGCAAACAAAAATTGCACCTCAAAGGCCGGCAAATTCTGAAATGGATTTTGTTCATATTACCCTGTCATGGTCACTCTTTGGAAGCGTACCACAAACGTTATTAAAATTGCAGTCAATTAAGGGTTTGTACACTACCTCATATTTTTTTAGACTGTTAAGATATTATTATATAAATAGCCGACTTCATGATTTATCCAAATTATGTATAGGTTTGTTTATTATGTATAAATTTTAATTTTCATTCTCGACATTACTGAATTGTAATTTGATGATAAATATAATTGCAATATAAGTTAGTTTTATTATTTTATAAAAAATATAATATATATATATATATATATAAATATTATATATATACATTCATTTCGTATATATCGGTTCATACTCATATATATTTAACAAATGATCCAATATTTTTATCATTTCATAGCAAATGTGAATAATAAAGTTGTAAGAAGACAATGCCAAAAACCTACTTCTAACTCTCTCGATGGAGTCAAACAAGGCTATCTAAAATGTACTGTACTTTGTTAAATACACTCTCGTTTTAATCAATGTGTGTAAAACAATATACAAGTAATTTTGAAACAAACTAGCCATGTCAAAAAGTCTGTGTGACGGCTGAGAGTTTATTAATTTAATTCGTGGTGCCGTGCTATTACAGAAACTGTCAGACCAGGTGCCCGCGCCTCAGGATTTGCATTTGGAAATTTAACTTCACTGTTTGATAAGTCAAACTAAACAACACTGTTAGTTTCTGACTCACGGGCGCCAAACAGTATGCGGATATAGATTAAAGCGCCTTTTGGTGAAGTCTGATTTAAATATAAAATATGCATTAAAATCATTATCTCTTTTATAAAATAATCAATAATCTAAACAATAATTTAATACATAGTGTTCTTAACTCTAAGTACTTGCAATGTATTGATAAAAATATATCTAATGAAATCCCTTTCGAAGCGATTGCGTGAAAGACAACTATAATATACAAGTTGTACGCGGGCGTCAGACAAATTAAAGCCATTGTTAGATGGATTACGATGAGCCCATTTGTATGTAAAATAGTGACGGAGCAGCCGACCGTGTGGTACCTATCTGCCTACATCACACCTATTGGTGATTTCGCAACCCATGAATTTATACAATCAATTTTAAATTCATTCAGACACTATCCCTTAGCTTGTGACATTGCATTTTTATAGGCAAGATTAGCCTTCCGTACCTACCTGGCAATTCGTTGCTGTTCGGTACGTTTTCTTTTACAAAGGGATGATATAGAATGATACAATGTTCTTCACTATTTGTATAAGTAATTCATGAAATTGGATCGAAAATTTCTCTGAAATCTGTCCGTTTCATCACAGTAAACATAATTTGACAGATGAGGGAATTGATTGTGGTTAAAAGTATTCGACTGGATTTTTATGAATGACTTCCTTAATCTATTTATACAACTGTCATAACAGCCGGGCGCTGAGCAGTATGGCAATACTAAAGGATTATATTTTTAACACGCAAAATACTTGGTACTCGTATGCACCATAGTCGAACTATAAGTCTGGAATACCTATTGAAGGTTGCTTAACTATCTACTTAAGCATTGTTCACGCGTTTAAGATGTATCTGCTTCCCACTGGCAGGTTTTATGTTATTATACCTAGAAGTAGAAGCACATATCTACAGTCACTTTTATATTTTAATTTAGACTTGACTAATCAATCGGTAGTTTTATATAACATGTTATCATCGTAAATGAAATGCAACAATGTATAATTAATACTCGCCCACACAATATGTCATAAAGTTAAAACTATTTTATGAAATAGTGTAGACAATTTGAAATACGAATCTAGTCATTTTTCGTGATTCTTGTTTGTAATAAAAATACTCAAATTTTCAAAATTTCCCTATGCGAGAATAGAAAAAGTACTAAATTATCAAAAATACGTCGAAAGTGTATCATTTCGTTGCAAGTTTTTATTGCGGCACGGCTCCTTAAAGAACAACACAAACAAAATACTGCAGGTGACAGACATTTGAGCAAAGTTCCAACAAATAACTGAAATATCGTCACTTGCAGACGAGAACTTATATTAAAGTGTAAGCATTCGAGCTTTTGTGAAAGTAATCAACGGCTTCATATGTAACAGCAACACCACAACTTGCTCATTGTTAAAGAGTTTACATTATAGTCTAACTTATGTATTTAAAAGTTTTAGCATAAATTGCCAGTAATTTTACATGAGTTACAATTATAATAGGGTTCTAAATAACATTAACAGATAGGTATTTTTTCAGTTTTAGCTGCTAAGTTCTACATGCCCCAACCCAACTTAGTACTAAGATCCAAAAATATGGGTTTGCATACAAACTAAACTTACAATGATAGACATAGGAATATATATCCCAAACGTATGCTTGAAGTTAAGTAAATTAAAGAGTTTCTAATAAAACCTCCTTTGTAACCTCAGCTAAAAACTAAAGTTACACGTTTACCCACGACATGAATTCTTTTAAATTTCGAGTGCATTGTACAGTGTATTCGTTAGTCGGTTGTTTCAGTTCGCACGTGTCCATATTTACATTTCAATGCGTCTATATTGGTCGTGATGTAAGGGAACACGTATTGGCTGAAATGTAACGCGAATTTTGCTATAACAATGGTGAGTTCATAAAAATCCGTTCCGAGCGGTCCGCAAGATTAAACAATTTTTACATGGCGGTTTTTGTGGTATTTTTGGCGAAGTCCATATTGCAGAAGCCCGCTGAGGTGTACCTGAAATAGAGTGAATTCAATTGAACAATTGTCAGGTTACAAGTGAAACTGTCATTTTACTGAATATAAAACATCGGTAAAATTATATTTAATAGAAATTCGGCATACATTAGTACACGAGCTATTGTCTCATCTAATATATTAAAACTTTAAAATTAAAAATAATTCAGTACTAGAATAAGTAATTTCTAAGAATACAATACTAATAATTTTAGATTAGAACTGAACAATTTGGAATTATTGTATAATAATTCACTGTTAATTCATTTTAGTTCACATTCTTTTTTAATATAAAAATATTAACGTGAACTTAAATCGTTATCAATACAACCTATAGATTTTAATTAGATAAAATATTTGGTGTTTTATATTAAATAGCGAAATGAAATATTATAATTAAATAGTGTATTTATTAAAATAGTATGAAGTCCCTAAGGACGCTGGATATACGCCTAACAAAATACAGTTTTATTATTCTCTATTGTATGAAAAGATTATTTCTGAAATATATAAACGAAACCATTAATTATTTGTTTAATGATAATATACATACCATATATTATTAATTAGTAATGTGATTATGATTAATATTAGATAGACAAGAATTATCGTTTTAATTTACGCTATTTCAGTATCTTAAAGCTTTTATTATTATTTTATTTTTTTAAACCCAAAACATAAAAACGTAATGTATGTTTGGACGAGCAGGAAACCGGAAATGATACTCCAAAATGGAGGTTATCGAAACTCCATGGTGCCCTCTCAAATGCTTCGTTCATGGTTTAAGCCGTACTTAAGAATAATTAAAAACAATATGGCAATAATTTGTTAATGGCTTCTCATTGCCGAATTGCTTGACATAACAAGCGATGCTATTTAGTTTAGTCTAGACTTACCGTTCTGTAGAATAATAGTTATCAATTCCTTTGGGTATCGTTATTACTAAAACGTTTATCCGAATACAGTGTAAATTAACGGTGAAATTTTCTTAGAAGATCAAAAGTTAAATGTATTCATCCGTTTAAAAAAAAATAGTTTCTATACAAATTTACGTTGATAACAATAGTATGTACGCACATGTATGGTGGGTAGTCCATGGTACTACGTAATCAAATATTGAGCATCATTGCAAACATAACTGGAACGTACGAATCAGAGTGCGCGTGTTGAATCTTTATAATATTTTAAAATAGCATTCGAGGTTCTCATTAAAATGGGAATTTAGGGTAGGGAATATATTTCAACACTAATAGGCTGGAAGAGGATTCAAGAGGATTGGAACATGAAAATGAAGTTGGAATAACAAGTAACAAAACTAGTTGTCGAAGAAAGTGGTGACAGAAAGGTTACTGCTTGAGTCCGATAAATAGTGCAGACGATACAATTTGATTTTTTAAGTCATATTGAACAAAAAATATTAGCTGTCTCTAATATCTGCATTTTCTAGTTGTTAACAAATGTTTATCGTGAAATATAAACTATTGCTGTCCACAGCAAAATTTATGTGTATTTTAACGTTTAACAAATGATATCTTATTTTTATTAATTTATAATATAAGGGGACACTCGATCTTGCGGTCATAAGTGGCAACAGCCGCTGCGCACAAACAACCACCAGTGGTTGCGTTGTCTTATAACAATTAATCACAACTGAAAATTCTTCAACCTTTGCATTTAGTGTCTACTTTGATTTATTGTCTGGTTATCACAAATCACAACATCTAGTTTCCCCAATTTAAGTAAGTGCAGTAATACTTAAAAAAAAGAAGGTTCTGTGGATAATATTGCAAAATATATAAATTTTAATTTATTCGGTGGAAATAAAGATGACTCGAAGAAATTCTAGTCATCTATTAGCGAATTTTAAAATATTTACTGGAGTGAATCTCATATATTCTCCATAAGGAGACGGTATTTCCATTGCGGGGCTGAGAAAACTGGCAAAGTTAAAACTTAACATTACATACTATTTATACGTTTACCAATTTCATGAGTTATACATAGTCGAGCTTAACGATATGAAGACCTTGTTCGTCGCTGTGATTCTCCTACAATATTAAATATCAAAAGAAAATCCAACATTTATAAAGGCATGTTTTTGAATTCGCCAATTTATTACTACGTTATTGGCCTGATTTGCCTTTTGTAATAAATTCAGTAATGATATATTCCCAGTTGAGACTTATTACTAGTTAGGAGAATACAATATCTCCAATTACACGTAGCGTTATGTTTTGAAATCGAATATCAAAGAATTGCCATTTTTTCTAAGATACATCTTGTTTGCTTAATTATAAATTATCAATTGATAAGCATCAAGAATGTCACCGTTTCTTTAAACATTAGTAACATACCAATATGTTATATGGCAAAACAGCGGTTTGTTTCAAGCGCTGTCGTATTATGGAAATTCTAGCTGATTGGCCTTATTTTACTTTCAACCCTAAAGTACATGATCATATGGCATCAACACATTATCTGTCTACTCAATAACACGTATTAAAGATATATAACACACACTTTTACATCGTATATAATAAAATTTATATGTATGTTAACAGTCAAAGGAAAAACAAATTTCAAATAAGATAAACATATAGAAATATTTAGTAATCGGTCTATGTCCAGTATTTGTTCCATATTTGAAAAATGATTTTTTTTGACGTAACTCAATCTTTATTATACGCAAAGGCTCAATGCATGTTCTATGTAATACTAGATTCTCACATTATAAAAGCAAAGTCAACAAGTCAACGTTGCTAAAAGGGTGCCTTCCCCCAGACAATGAGCCAAGTATAAAATTACAGGAAAATGATTTTGTTACCGTACCTTTTCCCTATATAATACCATTAGCAAAAAAGAATTACTCATATTGGATAATATTTATAAAAAGTTGTTTCGGTTATTAATTTGATATACATTTGCAAAATAAAGGCTATTTTTAGTAAAATGTGATATTTTTTATGAAGCGTATGGCTTAATTATATAATACAAGTATGTATTAATTTTTAGCTTTTTATTTGATTTAGCTAAATAGGTAGTTACGTAAAAAGCGTGCAATTACAGATTATATTATAATACAGCAAAATATACAGTAAGAACTTTCGTAAATGCAAATCATCACTGCATATATTTTAAATATTGTTTCAGGCTGTCCTATATATAATATAATATAATATATCATCATATGAATATAAACATCGTATGAAACTATTCGATGTTACGGTGAACCAAACATAAGCAAAATAAAAATATAATCGAGCGAACACACTTAATGTTAAACCACTTCGCCTCCTCGTTTTATTTTTATGTAAATGTATGCCATTTTTATAATATTAGGATTATCCTCATTCAAAAATCTCGTAATATCCGTATACGCCACTCGTTACATCTTACAGTATTGGTAACCGATTGGAGAAGGATTTTTTCGTACCTTCATACATTATCAAGGATTAGCCGGATGTTTCGCATTTCGACGTTTATAATCCTCTTATGTTTTCAGTCAAATTGATTTTTACAGACAGACATTTTTGAAATCTAATTTATATTAGGTTTAATATCTGTCCCTTTCTATTCCTTTACGAAGAAGGAGGGTAACTATATCTTTGTATATGGTCTTACTACAAGATTAAAAAGCATATATTCTTATCATTAATTCAAAAAATAGACATTCATCATAATAAAAAAGAAATTGCTTCGTTGTTATGTCTTTATGGGAATGAATGCATTAAATGTAGTTCGTATTTATTACTATTTAAAAATTTCGCGTCTAATGTTTCTTAAAAGTAGTAGCAGTTTGGTAAACGCTAGTACTAAACATTTAAATCAAAATATTTATTTTAACGGGGTTTGATAAAAAAAATTGTTTAAGAAGCTCCATCACAGGAAGCAAATTTGCCCATGTGCAAGTTACATTGGCAATCCTAATTCTGCCTATCATTGAGATACTCATAAAATTCTACCTCCTGTAAAACGTATATAATAAGAAATAAGGTTCGAAGTTTGAGATTTAATTTTAATCTGAGCTTCAAATGAGATTTCACCCTATCTTGGGAGTGAGCAGTATCTGACACCAATATGTAGGGGGAAAATGAATTATTTTTGAATATTAATGAACACCTTCGTTGCAGTAAGCTCTCATTATAAAGCGTCAGTGATGTATTTAAATTAATTTGTACAGTGTTATTTACATTACAATTATATTATGGGCTCATTTAAAAAGTTGACAGCTGAGTTAGGCTTATTTTTGCTAAGAGTATATTTTGCCTTATTGTACTTAAATGCTGCCTATGGTCACTCGAGAGCGAGAGAGCGTTGCATACCTATTTATTAATGTCGTGCTATTATTACAATTACGTATATAGAAATAATACAAATACATACGTTCCGTACCATTATACGCAATATCTCAAGCATTGGTTATAATAACGTATACAAAACTCAATATGATATAAAAATAATCTCATTTATCAAGGTCAACTTTCAATCATCTTCTTTCAAAAGAATGTATAGAAAAAATATGTATGAAGAAATGCCAATACATTTCTTATTTGAAAACCGTACTTTAATAAGAAAGTATTATAACGTGCTAGGTATTCATATGCCGGGTATAACATTATGGTATATCGTAATAGCCTGGAATCACAATATCTTGTTATACGCGAATGAACAGGCGGCGTGGTTAGAATATGAAATTCAAAGAAAACCGCGGAAAGGTACTGTCACTTTTCGTAATTCAAAAGAGATTTTTCATTTTCAAATTATCAGAGAGAAGAGTTCTTAATTCAAAATATTTAAATGTTACTTGTGCTTTGAAATGATGTTTTGTTAACTGTAATAGTTATACGATATCGCTTACATCGAGGAACGTTCTTGCAATAGAGATGTACATATTTATAATAGAGACCCGGGTTCCGTTCCCGGTACGGGCAACATTTGTGTGAAGACCATATTGGCTAAGCTCTGGGTGTTATATCTCCATTTAGTATGTGTAAGTACGTGTTGACCACCGTGTGTGAAATTTATCTTGATATTATTTTAACCTAAAAGTAAAACATGGAACATTACGGAAAGGTACTCTTATAAAGGTCTCTTATAAAACCTTAGAACTAATATAATTTACGAAAATAAAAAGGATATTGTTACAGTTTATATCTCAATAAATTGTACAATAAAGCAAGCAGATGTCCTACGAACCTACAGCGGCCCTTAACCTAATTCGGGCATTCGTTTCGCCAGTTCACTCGTAAAATTTTAATAGCTTCCGAGAATGTGCGTCTAAAGGAAACCATGGGATGCCCTGCTATTAAATTTGAGAATATTAAATAGTAGAACTTAGAAATCAAAGTTATTTTGCCTTATTTAATTCCTTTTATATTACGTGTTTGAGTTGTGCTGATTCGTCTCGGTAGATGTGATTTACATACGCATTAAAAGTATATGTAGTAATAAACAACTGTATGATTTTATACATACATATAGCTTTAAAATGTCTACGGGCAGCAGCAAATATTACATACAATGATAATTTGATCAAGATTTTCAATAAATGTATTATAATAAGTCGCAAAACGAAACTGGAGCATTCCTGTAGGTCCTGTATAGGACATTAGGTCACTACCTAATCAACCTAAATCAAAGCCATCTTAAATAAAATAAAATCTTACTTCACATGCCACTTCTTCTGTTAACATATAATTTCATAGCTCCAGGAACGAAATATACTAGTCTAAGTAATTAGTTTTAAAGAATCTTCCATGCTCTTGTTTTAGATATACGTACTAAACACAGTTTAAATACATATATCTAAAACAAGAGTATGGAATTTATTTGAGTTTTTATTAAAATAAATACTTATTTTGTTTGCTATTATCACTTTCTAGCAACAACAAAAATAAGAGTAAAGCTTCAATACTTTGTATCTTATTTTTGTGGTTATGTTACCGATTTCAAAGCGCTACGGAAATTTATGAAGCATTTTAGTAGACTATATGAATTTGAACGCATTTTGAGCCCTACGAGCGGAGGCTGCTATAAAACGAGCATTAAAACGACGACTCTTTTTACACTTTATTATCATTGGATGTGAGCGTCGGCTCAGATTCTATCACAATTTACTCGCAACTGTCGGACGTTTTATCGCAAAATCAATATAACTGATGATGGACTGCTTCAAAAGCCGAGGCTTAGGAACTCAACTTTATGATTAACTTCGCATTTTATTGCTAATCTTCTTTTTATGAGTTATATTTGCACTAACGTAAGAACACGACCGCCGCTACGGAAACACTAGCTTGGTAAAATTCGTTGGTTCTACGTTCAATGAAACCATAGCTCTTGGCTTTTATCAGATAAGCATTTCAACGGCCATGAATATAAAAGCGCAATCCTTTGCATGCAATTACAATGTGGAGTTATGAATTTATTAACTGCAAACCAGTGGTTTCTTTAAAATGATATTGTATTGTATTACTGTTTCTTGAAACAACAAGTGATTTTAAATTACATAGAATTGGAGTCTATACAATTATTAAACCTATGAGACATAAGATTAATGCCGTATTGTCATCAAATTGACGTCCGATGGGTGGAAAGCGATCGTTCAAGTTTCAGCCAAGTTATAACCCCCGTTGAAGGCCTCTAACTATCTTCCTTAGCGCCTTAGTTAAGAGCGTCTTATGAGAACTTTGACGCTGAGATTGAGGAAACCATTACCCAGATATAAGCATGTCACCGCCACGAGTCGAACTTTACTTTGACAAGTGTCTAATTAAAGTTCCAATTTTGAAAACAATCGATTCCTAATTCAAAATGGCAGCTATTAAAAATATTGTCCGACAAAATGTTATCTCAATATTTGTGTAGTGCATTACAGTTGGCAGTGGAGTCGCCAGATCTGTGGGCAGTTGGTTGTATCTCGTTCTATCATTACTTCCGGCCTGCTCTCATCTAGGGCAATCGATAATGGCGGCGCGAGGGGGTCCCACCCGTACGCCCTTTCCTCGTAGGGCTTCGAGCGCATCACTTGTGTGACAATCACTCATATTTTGTTCCTGGAATTCGTCTTTATGTCGCTTTTGAAGCGCTTCTTTCAATAAATGTCGAACTAATTTAAATATTGTTCAATCTGTGTTGAAGAATAGCGAATGGCTATATTTTTAATATCACATACCTACGATTTTAATATAAGTTTTATTTCTTTGAACAACATAAGATCGGTGGGTGTCATTTGCTTTTGTTCAATTAACAAGAATTTTATTCTCCTCATACTAATATATTCTTTTTATTCGCATACTTATATTATATTCTATCCTTAGAAAAATTATTGACTCAATTACTTACACCAACGATTCGTTCGTTGATTCGTCTCGATATGTATTTGTTAAGATGTAAAAAAATAACTTAAATTATATTTTTTTTATATTGTATATAAAAACGATTTCTTACATTTAAACGTAAACCAACTTTTCGAGTGCTTTACAGCAATTGTGGTTCACACCGCAGGAATTATGAAGAAGACAGCATTTGGTATGAAGAAGCCTATTTCTATATCAATAATATATATTAACATGATATAATAACATATACTAATCACTTGATGCTGTGTTTTCCAGTCGAACGAAATGTCAAGCTGCGTTAATAATGTGTCAAATGTAAGAACGATCGAGTTCTAAACAACTTTCGGGTTTAAAGGCTAAAAAGTATAAAGAACCAGGTGAAAGAGAGAAAACTGTCCACTAGGCCTTCAGTGTATTACGTCCCCAAGGAAAGAAAATATAAGGAAGTTACAATCTCTCCCCATACTTACACCTGCGCGCAATCACTGCATCTATTCTAATATTTATTACATGTGAATATTATAGTACGCGTCTTATTTTCTCCATTCTTTCTTAACTATTGTTTGCTTTACTAAATATCTTTGAAGAACTGGAGAGAAGTTGTTCAACATTTATAGCTGAGCAACTATTGTAAATATTTTTACAAAGAAATAACACTGAATTAAATATTTCATTGCTATATATTAATTACATCTTATTCGAAATTAAATCTACAGACTAGACTTTGAAATGAGTCGGAAAACAAGAATTTTTGTGTTTTTTGAAATACACGGTTTCGTGTACTGGATATTAAATTATTATACTTGGTTATTTTTGCTTATTTTTGATTAATGTTATTGTATTGTGTTATATTATAAAAGAAATATATTTGGTTCTACCAGATTATTACAGCTAGTTCTTACTAGCTAAAAAAATATTTCTGAACTAAAATAAACTAAAACACCTTTAGTCTCTATGTATATCTCTATGTAACATAGTTTTATTATAATTTTTTATTGCAGGGACCTGTTTCTAATAAATACATTTTATATACATATTTAATAAGTCTCTTCTGTATAATCAGAGTCAATAGAATAAAAAACATTTTCCAAGATTTTTATTGCATTTTCCGCCTAGCATCCTAAAAGGAAGCAAAAATCAAGTTCACAACGGTCTGAGCTGCTTTTAATTAAACCTTAAGTTACGGTTTGAAGCTTAATGAAGCGGTTAGGTCTTAACCGAGCCGCAAAGTTATTGTTATCTAGTCAAGTATACGTCCTAGTGAGGGACCGAACAAAAGCCTAACGTAATTAGAACGTAGCCATAGACAGGTACATCATTTTCTCATGTTTATTCATAATTTATTACAGGATCTTTCCATACACCCAAAATAAGGTAAAAAATCGAATTCTAATAATTATTTTATATAAATTAAGCGTTAACTGTTTGGTTTAATATTCAATAAAAATAAATAAAGATTGCATTAAGCAGTCAGTTTAATATTTGTCTATTGTTTTTCCCCATTTTTCTTTTATTAAATGTATTTGTGAATATGTTACTTTAAATTAAACAGCTTCTAAATTAACAGACGTTTCGTTACTAGTTCTATCCTTATTTATTTAACGATTGAAATAGATCCATAGTTTAGTTTTTCTGTTGTTACACCGTCTTTTCACAAAAGCTAAATATAAAGTATAATGGACCTGAATGTTATCCTTTGTAAGTCCAAGCCTTGTAAACGGATGCGCATTTGATTATGGGAATTTAGAAGGAAAAGAAGAATTAGGCTCGTCCAATGAAACAAATTTTCTGAGAGGCGACATCCAAAACCTTTGTGCTTTGTCAAAGCCGCCTGACCCGGGGCAAGACTCCTTTGTCCCGTTACAAATATTGCTAATTGCGATTAAAAAAGGATCCTCCAACGCTCCTTTTACGGTATTCTACAGGGACTTTGTTTTTATTAACTAGTTTCGTAGGATTTTTTTCGCTTTGCTTTTTAATACGAAGTAGCATTATGAGTTATAACCCAACCAACAATTTTGAGTGCCAAAAATTAAATTGCTATACTTAGTTAAACTTTCAGTACCTATTATTAAAATTTGTATATTTATTTACATAGATAAATACCTATTGTATGTAATAACAATTAAGTAGTGATTAAACTCGTATTTACATTTATTTATTCATATAATTAATAATACTTTAATAAGTCTTTGTGTTTGCATTTATGTCAGTCTTACGTCATGAGTAGAGCGAAAGCATTGTTATCGGCCTTGAAATAAATAAATAAATTCATAAACCTGAACCAACGTCATTAAATTTAAAGTTTCCTCAGGATTCTGCGGTTATTAGGGTTTATGGGTGCGTTTTGTTGTTACTCACATATTATAAGGGTATAAGGGAAATCGTGGTACAATTTTATGTCCATCGCATAGCGCCCCTATAATAATGTCTGCTTAAGAGCCTCGGCGTCAAGGAGTACACATTTACGCACCGTTAAATGGGAAAAGCTTTTTTCGTGTTTACTGTCACAAAAACTGTTATTAGCCTGAATTGTGACAGATAAAGTTACACGCCGGCTTATGATAAAGCAAATGACTTCTGCTAAAAGATTTCTTTATTTTTGTTTTGATTTCGCAGTAATTTTATATATTATGTCGATCCTATACTGGAATTTAGAAATTATTACGTTATATATTCAAAGGTTACTACTAAAACATATATATTATTTAAAGAATCGATATAATAAATATCATGACATATTCACATATATTGACCATAACAGGAATGGAAACAGGAACCTATGCGCGGCATTCCGCCATGAAGAGCATGCATATAGAGTTAGCATGCATTGATAGTTCAATTATAGCTGTTTCTTTCATAAAAATTCACGCCAAACTAATCTTAATCATTACACCTATCGAAGAGTGCATTAAACTAAAAAGTGACTTACAAAATTTTCATAATGGTAAAATCATGTAAAGACAAAAAAGCGAATATGACCACAGATGAGTAAATTATAATACCGGTATTCAAGCGCTAGCAAAGATAATAAATGGATGAACTTCACAGAATAATAACATCGTTCGATTATTTTATAGTAATTTTTTTATCGTGTTGTTCTGTAATAACGATAATCACGAGACATGATAACATGTAATTTTAGATATTGACCAAACCATTTGTAACAAAACTGAACAATCCACAGAACAATTGTCCAATCTCCAATTCACCGGTGTGTAGTAATTGAACGTACCATGTCCTTGTCAATCGCCGGCGCTTTCTTAACTGACAAGCTTAATGCGAAGCTCGCGTGGACGGAAATGGACATTTTGTATTCACGTCCACCGTACATGTTAAATCGTCTCCCTATCATTAATAAAATAAATTATAAACGTCCACCTCAACCTTTACAATTCTTAAACACGCGTTCTGTTATTTTAAGTGACGATCACAATTAATTGCATATATAAAAACACTGGAAGCGTAATTCTGAAAGATTTTATTGCTAATTATGAGTTAAAATGAGAACAATATTGTTCAATTCGAATGAATTAAATAGTACCTACGTCATAATTATACCGATTTAAATAAGGTCCGGTTGGCTGTTTAAGTAATTTTACAAAGTGGGATTAAATAAAGGAATTTAAAAAGAAGATTCCTTTTACCATTATGATCATATGCCATGCCTCTAAACTGGGCCTTTTAAAGTTCTGGTAATCGATATCCTAAAAACTGATTTTCTATATATTTATATTTTTGACTTCGTGAGCAAGCTGGCTAACGCGTGATTTAAGTGTTACGAAAAGTGTGATAGTGAAGCGAACGGTAGTTAATTGGGGTATGAGCAAAAGAAAACAGTACATATATATAATAAAGCAACTCGGACTTTTTAATAAAATTAATTATTTATTTAATTATTACAATCTCATATTATCTTGGTTTCATAGCTTTCGATTCCGATATTTATTTTCCGAATAATAAAAGACTATTTACGGCTATAAAAGGATTAACATGTAAAATCAACGGGTTAGTTGTTAATTTTGATGCTTCAAACTACGTTTTATTGTCAATTAATCTGATAACTGTTAACCGTGTGTTTGATTCAATATAAGTTATAGTGTGACTATTATATTTTAATATGAGTAATGTAATTACGGTCGCGTAATTAAATTTCGTTCCGTATCAGTTGCATGATTAATTAGCAATATATACCGGTAATTGATTTTAGTGTAACAATGGTATTTGTAACCGCAGCCGTCTCGGCCACACCCCACCGCAGGCCGCTAAGTGACAAAATGTCGTTTCACGCTCCAAAATCTGTGACCAATGACACGCGATGTAATTTTATGCGCAACGTAACCGCGTTATCATAGTTTTATCATTGATATTTGGTAACAGACGCAGCACATTATTACAACGAGCAAGCGATGTCGTAGCGGTCTATATTAATTTACCCTTTTCACATTTGAAATTCTCGAACTTAACAATGAGCCAATCAAGTTGAGGTATTAAACTTAATTTATGAATTTGCTGGTTACGTAAGCCGGTACGGATTATTTAAAAAAAGAATCGACTAGAAAAATCATATTCCCCTGGGCCTCACGAAGGATTTGGTTCGGCGTTAACATTAAACAGCCAGGAACCCATCTTTTCTTCTTTGAAAAAAGTCGGGTCACCGCAAAATTTTATCACCACCGGGTGGAGCCGTCTGTAACGGTCCACTTATTCGGTCTTACTTCATATGCAAATACAATTAAAAGTAGATAACTCTGGTAAATATTATTTGAAAATGTTATCTCGGCTAGTTCCTAAAATACAATTGGAATAAAGAAGCCTTCAGACTCGGTAGAATTATTTTAAAAACATGAAACAAAATAACGATAACAATATTGACTTAAAGTAATATGGCAATAATAAATTTGATTAAGGTTCACGATAAATATCATAATTAATGGATATACTTCTAACTTGTCGTCTAAGGACGCGCCTATCTGACAATTGACTTTTTGGAAGTCTTGACAGGTCAACGTTAAATGTTCTTGACGGCTTATTTATTTTTGTAATATCAGGCAACTAAGAGAATAATAAAATCTTATTTTGAATAAAGCTTATTAGCATAGTTTGAAACGCGTATCACGCATGACTTGAATTTTGAAGCAGATATTAGTCTGAAATGGAAAAATGTACTTTGATAAATGGAAGAAAATGAAAAGTATAATAGCAATACTATAATTGTTTATCGGGGCGAAGGAGTGACGAGGAGTGTCTATCGGGTATTAGTTTTCGCCACATTGAACCCGTTGTGCGATCCAACTTATTAGGAGATTTGATCATGCGAATAATACCCGTTTTATACATTTTATTACCAAGGGCTGTCAAGCTTCATCCCGATATATTTTATACTGGGTGTGGCCTTTATAACACCGAGGCGTTTTTCAGTGATTATTTGTGTACAGCTTAGATATTTTCATTACTATAGTAAAATTATTGTTTTAACAAAATTTAGGTTATTTGATGGACAGAGGTAATTTGTTAGAATACCTAATCTATACTTAAGTTAATTAAAGCAGAAATGTTTGTTTGTTTAGTTTGTCTCGGATTGAACCAACTAAACAGTTTTAGGATGGATATATAACATTAAGCTGCAATCAAATTAACGTGAGTAGAACCGTCTATTCTAAAAAGACTAGAGAATATGATCCTTAAATAAATTATATATTTATCAATAAATATAGATATAATAATAATATACAGCATAAGCATTATCTCCGAGTTAGATTTAGAATTCGTTTATTTTAAGTCAAAACTATTATATATTCGACGCTCAACGTTTGCATGTTTTCAGCTCGTAATTACAATTTCCATACATGTAATTTATGTGCATTCCCCTTTGAAGTTATGTCCTCTATGTAGACCCCTTATACACTAGAACTTAAATAAAGACTATTTAGACTACGCGGGTCTTATTATATTTTCATAATATAAAGATAAAGTATATTTTGTTAGTTTCCTATTCCATATAAAGTGTCGTTTCTTAAAATTATCTTTATCTATATTATTATTTATATATCACACACAGCAAGTGCCAGGAATTAAGATAGACGCGTCCTCGTATTATCATTTCAATGCCATTGTAACATTCAGTCAATTCAGAGAAGTTGGCACACAATTTGTTTTGTTATCACTGTTCCCGTATAAAAATAATTGAGGGCGGTGTTACATAAAATGTGTTAACATATTCATAACTTCGTTCCATTTATCTTAGTAATCAAGTAAAAGGACAAGAAGTTGTGAGACTTTTTTAGATGCGACGATGAGCGTCCACCTTCGATCCAATCGAATAGAGTGCACTGAAGGTTTTCTAAGTTATTTAGCTGAAACCTTTTCGCTGTTGATACGGCTCACCTACCTTAACTGGCATGTAAGGTGTGCTATGAGTGGTAATAATAAATCCTCTCGCACTGGATCTCTATGCAAAATCAACACTAAAAAAAGGAACAACCAATACAGATTATGTAATTGGTTCAATTGCGATTGGTCTAGCTTTATGCTGTATACTTTAAAGACCAATGAATCAATGTAAAGTTTACATTCCCGTCTTAAAATATGTCAAAATATTTCGTGTGATAAACTTTCATATGCGATATATCTCGAGTTTAAAAACCAACTTAATAAAACCGAGGTAATTTAATAGTCGCAACTAACCTATTTGTTTTACGTAAGCAAAGAACAAAAGTGTTGTAAAGTTAGTAATGGGTGGCAAGTTTCGGATGTACTTACGAGAACACATTAGTGGGCGCCTGCTTCAGAGCAAACCCTAACTAGTTAAGTCAGTGAATTCGCGAATTAGGTTTATTTTCCTTTATCGAAGCCTGATTTCGGTTCAATTACTGTAATTTGGCATTCATTCATTTACTTATCTTAATTGAGAACTGTTTATTTGGAGATACCACCTGGAGAGATTTGAAGCTAGTATGAGTATGAACTGAGAATTTTTTTATTAATTTTCCTTTTTTATAATTGTACCATTCATACAATGAAAAATTGAAATAAAATTTGCATTTCATTTAAAATAAATAGTTTTTGAGTCACCTAATCGCTTCAGATTTATACTAAAAGTATAGATACAGCATTATACCGAAATCAAACCCAAACCACCGTATATAATGATTTATACTATTAAAATATTTTATTTTAAATAGAATTGGAAAAATAGTAATTTTTGCCTATAAATTAATGCTTCGGAATATACAAATACTAAGTTCTAGTTGTTAATTGGCTAGTACATGAAATAAATAAGAAGTCTTTAAATAATGTATGGCAAATTAACTTTCAAGCTGAGGATTGTTAGAATTTGATAGAAAATTTAATGAAGCCTATGTAATTTTAATTAACACAAGCATATATAACTATTTTAACAATACATTATAGTTATGATAATGCTACGCAAAAGGTAACATTAATTTTCAATATATTCACGAATAATTAATTTTCATATCGTCTCTTAAAATAATAAACATTGCTTAATTAATTTAGATATATTAAAAGGTTCTTTAATTTCATAATGTAATCACAGTAAGACTTATAATTATGTATTATATATTTTCCATATTCCAACTTAATCATTTGCTTCATCCACCATCGGACACTAACAACTTAAAGAATAAAAGTTTCGAAGTTAAAATTAAACGAGACATAGTTTATGTATACTACAGCTAATTACGTACAGGTAATGTGTTACTAATTCAGAGTTGCAAAACTTCAATACGAGCATCGGCAGTTCTTCGCTTCAAGCTAACTCAATTAGTGCTCGAGTTTCGAGACAAACTGGCAATTTATAATCTTGTTTGTTCACAATCAAATGGCACTCCAATTTAAGAAATTACTTTGGTCGGGAATTTCGTTTTACAATAATTAGTGTTTATTGAAAGTTTGAAAGAATAGTAGCTAATTATCGTCCGAAGTATTTGAATAAGCTAACAATAGTTAAAATCCTAATAGACAGAGATTTGTCTGTCATCATTTGATGTGGCAACATCCTGAGGATGCTCCGGTGTCGGAGGGAAACGTGCGTCGAGTGGTTACGGGATTTTTCTCGGAGATTGGTCTATTAGGGTTTTGGTACTATGGACTTTCACAAAGTAACGCCTGATTCGATTAATTACAATAGTTCATTTCAAAAGTAAATCTATTATTGATAGTATTATGTTTACATTAAAACCAAAATAAAAGTATTGGTAATATCACAATATATTTGAACAAAATGTTAATTTGAAAAATGTAAATTTGACAAATATAACACCATTATAATCATACTTTTTTTATTTTTACTGAAATTTAAACTTTATTTACTATAATTAGCTTACAAACTTACTTTAAATATTTATGTGTCATATTGTAAATCATAATTCTTGTTAAACAATATGAATAAATTTGAAATTGTGTGTATCTAAGAAACAGTGTGTGTGGCAGTTATGTAATGGAAATATTAATGAATATATCCCTGGAATATGACTTAGCAATAAAGGCACACACCCCTTATACACATGCGTCATAAAAATAGGTTTGTTTAATGACATCGTAAAGATTCGATCGAAGGTGCGAGAGTATACTCAACATTACAGCTATAAATCTTAAAATGTGGCATTTTATCACCACATACAATACTCAAATATTTGACTTCGATAAAAGCCATTTATTGGTAGATTTTCAAAGTGTGTCACAATTTATGAACGTATTATATACATTGTCTAAAGTATATCTAGTTATTTATTGACGACATTAATGCGCGCAGTAGCCACCACAGTAGACAGGAACCTATGGTTCCTGGCATTGATCCCCGGTATGGTTTAAACAGTGTGTGTGTGAAATGTGTCCAGCTATTATTACACATTTTATAGACGATATTATGACTTTAACAAATTAAAATATTTGTAAAATTACTCATTATTCCTACATGAGGCTAGTTCGCAATGTTTAATGATTTGTCTGAGAGAAGCCATGCATAGAATTATACAAGAAATAGTTATGCATCACGAACTTGCATTATACAGCAATTATACATTAAACGAGACTAGTGCTTGGAAAAAAATTGCAAAAGTTCTATTCAAATTCCCAATGTATTTAGTAATTAAATAGATTGACTTTTACATGCCCATTGGTTGAAATATTCAAAGCCTGGATTTTGTATACAGGCATATGCCAAGGTTGTGAGAATTCTGTATATACAAATTGACTGGTGGCCCTCTGAAGCTCTCATTCAACGGTTGTCAAGCTATTTAATATTCACATTGCTAAATATTCAATTAATTACTAACTTCCCTCGTATAAATTTAGTCCATTTCATGATTTTTCACATTTCAACATACATTCAATTTTAAGGTATCAATGTTTTAAAGATAATATTTTTCTATGAGTTTCATTTATTTTCATATCAGAGTGATGAAAAAAATATTCTTCAATGTTTTCAAACTCGACTCCATATTTTTAAATGGTTGAGTGAAAAACTTATTAAAATTTCAAAATTTTCATTTAGTATAAGGCGATTAAGCGATTAGTATACTGAAAGTCATTACGCTACGCCCCATTAGCTCATAGTAAAATCATATCACCATCTTTAAGTAGCGCCTTGAAAAGTCTACCTTATCCGAGTGACCTAGCTGTCCAAAAATTTTTTAAAACTTTCAACAAGTCCCCGAGTGCTTTTCGGAGCTTTTTCACAGTTTCCACTATAATGACTATTAACGAACGCAAGACTACCCATTGAACTCTTTTGACGATATTAACCTATAAAACCAGTAGATAGTGAATTAAACAAAGAAAAAAAAGGCTCTTTGACATGCCTTGTTAGCGATTAATATCTCTTTTATACCAGGAACGGTCATATTTTTAGAAGGGCTTTTTCAAATCACGCTGAGCGGATAGCACTGTAATTCACATACCTGAACATGTGTTCTGTGCTAAAAGATGTTATAATTCTTAAATTCATTGGTGATTTTAGATTATAAACACGAATTAATATTTTGTAACATTGAAAATGGACTGCTATTAATAATTCAAGCAGCAATTATTATCAATAGGAGTGCAAGCTATCGAAAAAATTGCAAAAAAGACTAATTAGAAATCGAAGGCCCATGAAAACTTGTAGCGTTAATTTTATGCACCTGTCTAATAGATGCTAAAAATAAATTAAAATGTAAAAAAAAATGAAAATTGTAGAAAATTATTTTCTGCGTTGATATTCTTTATTTAAACTTTTTCGAGTCTCGAATTATTCTCGGGAAAACCGCTGCCTGCCCAAAATACCAGTTTGGTACGGATTCGTTGACGGCCTTTAAGTTTAATTTCCTATTACCGGTCCATGTGGATACAATTAAAATGTGCTTAAAGTAAAAAATACTGTATTGAGCATAAAATTTTACTTTTATTCATCTTACATACAAATCAAATTAATTTTGTAATTATTTGCTTGTTTTATTTACGGTAACATAGATGACATTTTCTACTGTTTTTTAATCTCATTATACAAAAGAATAATCTTAATAAATCTGTAAAGTTTCGCCAAGAAATTGTAAAACCAATCCCGAGCGTCTTACATAGTTAACTCACATTAAATAAACAGAAGAGTGACGGTAAACAATAAATTACTCACAAACTTTGTGAACCCGGAACTTCAAAGGCCTGTAAACGAGATCAAATAAATTGAAATGAAATAAGCAAAATTACTCGAATCGGAACATCTTTCCCGTGAGTATTTTGTTTAAGACATATTTTGATGAAAACGCCTGATATATAAGGGGGAAATTATTGATAGTTTTATAATTTTATAAAAGTTGTGATTGATATTTAAACTTAAAATTGTATGTAATGATAAAACAGAGACTTATTAAGTAATCAATACCTTATAGCGAACAATTAAATGCTTTATCTGTGTTTTTGTTTGTTAACAATTTTTAGTACTTAAGTTTTGTTATATTTATTATATATCCTTTAAATTTTTTTATTCATGTCAATATTTATTTTAAATTCTTTTTTGAAGTGAGGATGTGTTTTTCGAGAATAAAGTCGTTAAATAGGTTTATAACCTAATCTAATTAATATTTATAAATAAAAAATATTTATATATTTTTAGATACTGATCGAGAATTACAATGTTTTTCTTCAATATTAAAGTAAATATTATATAAATATTAAAATTTAAAAATTTATTGCAATTTGAAGAAGAGAGATATTTTCAAAAATACATAATAAAAAGTTACATATAATACATATATACTATATTCTAATTGCAATTTTGTAGTGTCAACAGCATCATCCTATCCTTATTTATCTGGATATAAATATATACATTTACTAAAAAGTTATGCTAGTAATATCGTTATTACATGACAGGACATTTCAGCGCAAGTCCTCGGAAAATATGTATGAAAAGCTCGTAAACATTGGGACAATGCGATGTCCCTTTTCTTGGTATTCAGAGCGCGTTTCAGCAAAATTAAGGTAGGCTGACATATGGGCTTTGATTCTACAATGATTTTTTATGTAGCATCAGTGGCTCATATTTTATTCTCAAAAGCATTTGCATGACCTGTGGCGGCGCTCTGCGGTTAACGTTTTTTTGCAGATTCATTTGTTTACATTTTTTGACAGTTACTATGAATATTGAAAGGATATCCAAACACACACCACCAGAGCTTGCGAGTGTATAAGCGGACGTTCAGAATCGCTTCTTGAATCTTCAGAAAATTCAATATATTATACAAATTTAGTAATCAACCATAATAAACCAAAAGAAATGCGATACAAGGAGGATTTGGCCTTGTAGGTGCAAAAAGTTACGTTAACGAAACTAAACATTTATTTTTTTCATTACAAACAAAATACTGTGATACGAAAGCTAGTATGAAAACCGTTTATTACAAGGGATAATGTTAAGGTAAACAACAACTCGTAAACTATACAGTTATTAACATTTTTGCTTCCCTTCGTCGCAAAGCGCCTAACTTTCCAAAGTTATCTTAGTTAGTGACGATCAATTTTCATTTTCCCTCGATTACACGTTCCTAGAAAATTAAAGTACAGTTAAATTGTTGTCTTAGCTATTAGAGTTCCTTGTGATGAAGTCGCACTACGGCTAAAACGCCGCGGCCGAGGTTTTACGATCGATACTGTACAAGTTTGTCCCGCATTTCTGTGTGTCTAGGCATAAAAATATAGTCTTAACTTATAATAGATTGCTGTAATATTCTAATGCGGGTAAAATTTAATAAAAATCATATAACACATTTTATCAAAAAAAAAATTGTCGTTTCTGATGGCCATATTAATGAAAAATAAATTATTTTACTTACATTATATTACTCTCTCTTTCATATTTTAGTCAGTAAACACATTAAGACAAATAAGTAAATATTAAACTATAAACGTAACGTTTTTAAAGCGTTTTTGCGTTCAAAAACGTCTTTTTTAGTTGCGGGAAAAGTCGTCGAGCAAACGCTCTTAGTGATTCTAAATAAAGCCTCCCATGTATCTTGCACAAATGATATATTAGCATAATTGGAAAGTTTAACGAACAACTGCGAGCTGGCAGGCTGTACTTGTGACTACCGGAAAGTTGAAAATGAAATATTCAATGAATGTATTACTTTTAGCTCTGTGAAATTTCATTTAGATAAGATGCAAGTCATATTTAAAATAATAGTTTTACTCGTAATATTCTTAATAGTATTCTCATCGTATTTCCCGTGTCGTCGTATATAATTTGGCTTAGACTGACATTATAATTTAAATAATACGTATGTATTATTTATATATAAAGTGAAAAAAGAAATCGAAAGAGGTTTTACATTTATAAACAAATTTTGCATAAAATGTCAAAAAACAATTGAAAAGATAATAATTCAAAAATGGAATCACAATTTCTTAATAAACTTTCCATCAGCGTGGAATAAGGACTCGCAAGATTTGTTTTCTTTCCTTCCGCTTTCATATTTACATATTACGGAAGACCTTCGTAATACATGCACAAGATGATAAACAAAACGAAATACGGGAAGTTATATTTTAGAGTTTCGAGCGCTATATCAGGGGAGCGGCACGTCACATTCAATGTCCGTGAATGTTTGTCAAAAATTATGAAATATACGAACCACTGCTTGTTTTGACTGCGCCTGTTATGTCTTATAAATAACACATTTTTGAATGCTTCCTAAATTATAATTTACAGTTAATACTTATTAAATTTTAAATAGGTATTTAAAACACACAAGTGTTATATTTTGACAGCTCTCATGAACGCTAAATGAAAGTGAACTGTATTAATCGTTGAATTATAATTTACATACAATTCTGTGAAACTATAAAAGCATTAATAAATGCGTATTTTGAAAGCTCGTCATTTTTATTAACTTCTTTTTTTTTATACTGTACAACCTAAATACGTATAAAAAACTAGATTATATCTCGTGAAAACCAGGTTATATGACTAGAAATGAAGCATACATATACATTATTCTCCACCAAGATTTCATCAGGAAAAAACTAAGTTTGTCGTTCGCTTCAACATCGATCATGATCACTGGTTGCAGATTGATCGCTTGAGCCGTTCACAGTGACGTAAATATAGTAAGAGCCGAGGAAACACTGAGACAAAAATTGTGGGAACAAACAAATGCGCTGTCGATAGTGACAGAAGGATTGATAGTTGCCCACCGCACTATCGGGAAATTGTATCTACGTAGGTGTTGGAATGAGCCGGCCTATGTTTTATTAAAGATATAGACAATCGGTTTAAGTAAAACTTCTATAACGCACATAATTGATCGAATATAATTGTTTGAAAACGTTGTCTATCATAATTTATCTGCTTTCAGAATTCGCGCTTTCCGAGGGTAGTCACACCGGAAACTACCCAGCGAGGTCTCCTCTATCTACCTCCACTACGGGACATTCTAGTTCCAGTCACCACAGGTAAGAATTTGACCTTAAAGAACTGTTTTCCCGTGACACATTATGACAAAAAATTCAGAGATATTACTTTTGATGAATAGGGGTTTATTTTTATCGCGCGTTAAGAATATCACAATACATCAGCCTATATACAAAAAACTTTATTAATGCTTATGTTAAAGTTTCTTTTGAGGCCGAACCCTCCGAAATTAATCTTATCCCAGCATCACAAGCTCGTAAATAATCGGAATTCCATCAATTTACAGCAGCTCGATTCAAATTCCATCCATTTAGAGCAGGATCGTTTTTGAGCATCAAAATGGTTTAACACTTTATACCTTATATTCCATTTACGGCTTAGTGATCGTAGAACGTTGGCTTACCACGTATGAATTCACTTAATTATACAGACACCAAAAATATATGTATGTACGAGCATTTTTAGGACCGTACAGGTAGTAGTAGTAGTAGTAATAGTAGTAGTAGGTCCTAAAGCTCATACGAATATCGACTCGAGCTTTAGTTAGCTTTGCGATTGGCAAATTTGGAAGCTTTGATGTAATTTTTCTTAACGCCGCTATTTGGCTTATTCTAAAAAAAACTTTATTTAGTTTAGCTACACCAATATTGTAAGCTTAAAGGTTAGCATTGGAGCCCCTATCTCAGGAACTGGTGTTAATTTAATTCTTTTTTTGGGTTGGACAGACCTTTTAACGAGAAAGGCTTGTATATAGACAAGTATAAATAAAATATACTATAACAACGGGGTGAATTGTAACAGAGTTATTCTATTTAATGCGGCTGAAACCGAAGGGAACAGCTTGTTATCATATAATAATATTTCATTATGAATCATTATTATTAAATGCATTGAAAATGTTAGCATTGAATCCCAAAGGTTGCGTTCTCTGCACATTTCCGTTTATTTTAGAAAAGAGCTAATTTCAGTCCGCATCAAACGAATTGAAAATGGAACTTGTTTGTGGTACTTAATATTATTATATTTTGTTATTATTATATGGATACTAGCTGACCTGGCAAAAGTTTTTTTGCCATATATATGATACATATCTAGCAATCGTTTTTTTTTTTGGCTCAATAAACATATAACTAAAAAAATAGGGGTTGATCGTAGATGCGTAAAATTTAGGGTTGTATGTATTATTGTATGCTGTCTCATAGAAAATAAAAAATGAGGAATTTTATCCAAAAATAAATATTTTTAGGGATAGATTATCCTTAACATTTAGGGGAAAAATAGATGTTGTCCCATTTCAGACCTACCACGATGAGAATACCTACCACTATGAGAATCGGTTAAGCCGTTTCGGAGGAGTTTAAACACAAAACAATTAGACTGAATTTTATATTGAGAAATGATGTATTGCTAGTGTTATCTAAAATAAACAGTTAATAACGCTTAATTATTGTTTACATACAACAATTCCTCATTAAGGCGTCTCTATTTGGCATTGTAAGTGTTAAAAATTAATTTAATTGTATCCAGACTCAAAATCTAGTTACAGTCCAATTTTGAACTCGTACTAAATATTGTTTTGAAATCGTAACTTATATTTGTAACTTTTAACTTATAAAATATAAGTATATTCTTCGTTACTCATCTTTACACTTCTGTAACTAACCAAAAGGGAATCACGCAGACGACTGAAATGTCTATTAATGTTTTTTAATCAGCAACATTTACACATGCCTTATTTTGCATTTATTAAACCATTAAATATAAAATAATTATTGGCATTATTTATTTATTTTAAAGCTTATTTTATAATATATACATTTACAATAATAAAATAAAATAATTTAAAGTGATTACGGTTTTTAAATAACTAATTTGTGGTCTTGTGAAATCTTCCAAATAATATTGAAGATACCCACAACTCATTGAGCTGATGTTTTGTATACATTTTTAGATTGAATCGAAATGCATTCTTAACTCACGTCAGTCTAAATCCAACATAATGGAACACGCAAGATGGCGGACTGGATATTTTTAGTGCACTCTGTCAATAAGAGTATCAAATGAAAGAGTTCGCTGAGATGGACTAGAATTAAGCTTGGAAAGTTATACGAAGGTCTCATTGTCTTCTCTTTTGTGTCATTGTCACAGGTTGTGTCATAGTCAGAAGAGCTAACTGCTAGCAACAAACGAACATAAAACAATTATGCGTTAAAGGAGATAACCAGACGGAGAAATTTGTCCAGCGATAACTTTAAAATAAATTAAGAATAGAAAACACGTTTTTAATATTTAATCATTTAAAATAATATTTACTATAAAAATATACAGTCATAATTTTACGACAATAATATAACAAAATCTAGTCGCTAAGTTTTAATATAACCAGACATTACTTGCGTCAGGCGGAAGTCCATAGTATAAAATTATAATAGACCAATTTAATAGCAATATTCCTCGAAAAAACTTTCACACTCGACGCATGTTTCGTGCGTGCTTGAAAATACCAAAAGTAAATGCAATAATTAGAGGATTAAAAGAAAAAATTATGGCACGGGTATAAGATATACAAGATCTCGAAGACGGATAGTTTCAGACGAATACGACTTCAAACTCCAACTCTAGTCAATATAATCCGTACATGTGACATTTGTTATTCCGCTTTAGCCATGCAAATCTTGCATGGCTAAAGCGTGTATGTATCTCATATTTTATTCCTCATTTTAAAATTTGAAAACATAACCACTACAGAATTATGTACAGAATTATGTACTAGATATACAAGCATTTCCAAAATGTGTACGATTTTATTATCCTTTTTCAAATAATGCTTCTATAACGGTACCGCGAATTCATTGCATATTTACATATCCCGACGTTTCGAGTGCTTTCAGCAAACCAAAGACAATATTAAATTTGCATTGAAACGCAACCAAAATAGTTTCATAGGTTTTTTAATCTAGAATTGCAAACACCTTTTTTTAATTATACTGGGAAGCTCGCTGATCATAGATATGCCAATGCAACATTCAGATTTGGGTGCACAAATTATTTATTAAAATGTTACTTTTGGAACTTTTAGTTGGTTATAGGCTTAAAAAAGCATCAAACAGTAGCTTAAGGCATATAGATAACAAACCAAGGAACGATGCAAAGCAAACTTTCTAGAAAGATGTCCATCATCCAAAAATAACTGCGATTTCATCATTCAAATTATTATTTTATATATATTGTCGTTAAAATATAGTATAATTCGTATTCACAATAGTGTATAATATTAATATATATAAATCTCCTGTCACGATGTATGTCCGCGATGGACTCCTAAACTATTTAACCGATTTTACATTAAATTGGCACACCATGAGCAGTCTGGTCCAATTTAAGAGATAGGATAGCTTAGATCTATATAGTCGCAATTTTATTTTATTGCAAATTATTTGTCTATAATTAATTGACAGTTACAATTATCTGTTAATTCCAAAAGATTTTAACAGATGTCGATACTTTTCGACGGGATTGAGTAAGTAATCAATAGATGGCCTGCTATCGTAAACCGACAGACGTGTCTCTACAAAGCATGACTTTCATTAACCTAAATAATGAATACTTTTATTGTTTAAATGCTATGGATTATAAACAAATTCCCGCACACTTAAAGCTGATAATTATTTTTATTGAACTAAAAAATGAATGTTAAATCAAATGTATGGCAAAACAACGTTTGCCGGATCAGCTAGTTCTAATACCTATAAAATCCCTAGTGTCACGGTGTTCCAACTTGAACTCATCAGAAACGCCTTGTTCGAACCGATTCTCATCGAAACTTTGTGAGCGTATTGAGTAGGTCCTGAGAATCGGCCAACATCTATTTTTCATCCCCCTAAATGTTAAGTGTAGTCCACCCCTAACTTTTTTTGACAAGAATTTTTGATTTTATTTTTTATTACACTGCATACAAAAATACATACAACCCTAAATTTTCACCCTTATTTTTTTATTTATTAATTGAAAAGTAAATCACTGGAAGGCACAACAACGTTTGCCGGATCAGCTTGTATTATATAATAACTGCTTTATATAGTACTGCGCGTGCGAATTATTAATTAATATATCGGCACAAAATGCCTACGAAATGTTATTTATCCCCTTTGCGCTCTAATAAAGAGCACCTTTGAAGTGTGTTTAACATTGATATTTATGTCCGGTGTAGTAGGCAAATACAGTTTGGAGATCTTTCGTTCATTAAAAAAATAACTGAAATCATTATATTCCACATAGACAGAATCTAAGTGCTCATTCCGATCCACGCGTTCACCAGACACTAGAATGCTTTACTGAAACTATTTTACAAAAACCGCTAAACCACAATTCGTGCCGTGAAAAATACACTTAAAGGAAAATTCTAAAGTTTAATATGTATTGTTTAGTGAGACTTAAGAGTCATAATCCAATGTGCCTACGTGCTTGTATTTGCAGGATCGATATTTTATAAAAAAAAAAAATGGTTATTGTAAAAGACGTAATTGGGCTAGATTGACGTGTGTAAGATATAGATTATATATATTAAAATAGATAAATTTAATGATATTTCAACATTGTGTTCTATATAAAACAATTGAGAAAATATAAATTTAAAAAATACAAATAACACCAGACCACAGGCAATTGAATACATTTGCGTCATTACTGAAATGCAATAATAATTATATATGATTGTGAAACTAATAATATTATTTTGAAGATTACATGTGTTACAAACTTATTACTCACACTCCGCCTAATCGCTCCTCTATGACTTAATCCCAATTTGATAGAAACAGTACGATTAGTACCTAAAAACTAATTTTAGTTAATACGTTGCAATGAGATTAGAACATAAATGATTTATAATCAGTGAGTTAATCTTTACAGTTATATAAAAAATATAAACTGTATATAGTCTATTCTATTTATATAGACTATATAAACATATAGTCTATTCCAAAACCTACAATTTAAATTAAAGCCATACCATACTCCATATGTTTCGCATAAAACAATAAATTTTAAAAATTTCAATTATTAACGCCTATCGAGTGGACAGAGCAATTAATTTGACCCCTGCTATGACTATTGACTTTAATCGTGATGTAAGCAAAATATTAATGAGAATTTCATATCTGGACGTACATAAAGTGGTACATTAATAAGTTATAGGGAGGATCAGTTATGCTGGCTCATCTGAACCTTACCCTCTTTTAAATTGAACTTAAATAATACATGATCCAAAACTCTATGTATCCGTAAATTGCTATTTTATTTTGAATTTAATACAAGAATATAAAATCCATATTAGATTCTAATAAATTAATCGATTTTTTCACTAGGTTCCATGTATATCAATAACGTTTCATTCATTACCTTTAATAGAAAATAATTTTGCACTATTTCGTAATAATACTATGAAAATTACAGGCAAACCATTTTGCACACTTAAAATAAAAAACGCTATGATAGTCAGTCTCAGTTTACGGTAAAAACATTTTAGTTTCTTCATGAGAGACATTATATTAAATCTTCTCTTTATATTATGTGCATTGCCCTCTGAATGGAATTCGTTTTAACAGAATTTAAGTTTAAAAAACTTATGAAGTTATAAAATTTTATTACTCCTTAAATCAAAGTATATTTTATACCATCTACGCGAATGGGAATTGTAAAATACTTAAATAACACGAAATTCCCATTACAATCAACAACTTGACCTTAGGTTATATAATTTTACGCTTGATAATAATTGTAAAACATAAGTTGGTGATACCCTGATCTCTCTATCTATCAACATACTATCCCATTTGTCATAGAGAATGTTCGGATTCATACCTACAGCTAAATTACTTACTTCTACTTAAAAAATTGGTTGTTTAGACCATTCATTATATTAACCTTTACAGATAAACCCTAATTAATTCCTAATTTGCCTATTTTAATACAATTTATATGATATTTGTTTTAGTAATATCAAAACGCATGAGTCATTTCGTTAAGAGAAACTCGGAGGCAATGAAATTAACCCTTTAGAGTGTTAAGTGGATAGGAATATCCTATCATCAATCATAATTGCCTCTCTCACCTAAACCCCATAGGGATCCTCTATATTATTTTATTTACTTCCTCATATAATTAACATTATCGGAACTAGTGGGAACTCGGACAAATAACTAACGCGTTAATTGCGTACTGAATATTAATGTTTAATTCAGAAAGCCTCAAATATGATGGAATTACACTAAGTAGAAATAAGTAAAAGTAACCAATACAATATTTTATTCTTTACAACATACGATTTTTTTGTGCTTTATTTAACTCTGTGTTTGTGCTTATATTTCCCACTTTTTCAATATATTTCGATAAAGTAATCATCGTGTTATATAATTAGAAGTTAATAACTCTTTGTATGGATGATTTTGATAGTTTTTCGTGGCTTTTTAGTTTATTATATAAATATATCATCTTTCAAATTATTCAAAACATCGAACAATATGAAATATTGCAAACATTACGCCACCCTACGCATACACAGCCTATACAATTTGCTGACCGGATAAATTCTTTAGCCCACAGCTATCTAAAGCAGTTCCTATCAACCCGTCATTCAAAGGACAAAATAAAGTAATCCTCGACCACACAACGGACATCCCCTCGAACCTTCGAAAGTGAGTGACGTTAAAGAAGCCCCATTAACCACGAACTTTAAGGGCTCAAGACGGGCACGCGTAATAAATAAAGCGCCTAAGACAGATAAATTATCTTTGACTCAGCCAGAGTCACTTCAGACAAATTGTCTGTCATAAAATCGTAAAACTCGTTTTTACTTAAACTTTGTAAACAGCGTAACGCTTGAATTACGTTGAGCTGGTACATTCATAGTTATAACATGCCATGTTTGAAAGATATTCATACTATCAGTACGTACTAAAATCATTTTTATCACATATAATCGACAGCTGAATGCACCCGAAGCGAGTTTGTAGTGTGTATTCGCGTTAAAGTAATCATCACTTATTCTAATCTTAAAACTATAATTTTCTTGTTTATTGATTCTTACTAAGACCACACCCTATAGGAACCATCCAAAAAGGTATTTCCGAAAAAGACCTTCAAAAAAAAAGCTATAAACATCTCAAAGGCCGCAAACTGTGAGCCCTCTGGCGGTGTACTTATCAGATGAGCCTCCTTTCGTTGCCCCCTATTCTATAAAAAAAAACCTAATACCGAGATAAACACATACATTACCTCAGGGTTGAGTTACACTTGTTACTGTACAATATAATAAAGAATTTATTTGACCGCCATAGTTAAAAAGCAATATAGAGCAGACACAATATATTAAAATGGATTGTTGAAATTAAAGTGCGAAAAGAGAGGGTCCGATGTTAAACTTTAAATTGCTTTTATATCGCTTTAGCTTTAAAAGCCCAAAGTGCGTGTGACCATGTACAGTTATCGAATTAAATCTTTCAGCTGAGTGGTTTTACAGCGGGACAATTTCACGTTAATACGCTTAAAACCATTAAAATTAAGGTTTTTATTTCTGAGTAATTTGTTTATATACTTTCGATTAACAACACAATTTAATGTTCGCCTGCAGTCAACATTATTTCGTCTGTCCGGTATTAAAATAACTCTGTCCAATTATATTTCTTTATTTACCCAAATGTTAATTGATATTATGGTAGGTCAAAGTAACTGTGTGGTTTAATACTATCATCATCGGTTACGCGTTTTTACTTAATTTCATTTAAAATATGTATTTATAGAATATGAAAAAACTAACTACAAAATTAAGTCTAAGCCCTCTTCATTTTGATATAGACTCTATGTGAAATAATAAAGTATAAGTATAGAATGCTTCCCTAGATTTAACCAACAATATCAATTATTAAGAAACACAAATATTTGTGTCTGAATGAAATTTATTTTAAAATCAAAAACCCAGTCCCAAAGGACATGACGATTGTATTGACAATCGGTTATTATTTAATTATTCATTTGTATTATTATTTGTTCTTGTAAAATAGTATATTGGTCTGATACGTTTTTTAATAATGTTGCAAAAGCCAACAGTATTACCAATTTATTACTCAGTTACGAGAGAATGCAGCCAATAGTGCAATATATCTTATACTTACTTATGAAACCGACTCTTACTGTCAATAAACGCAGCACTCGCCATGAATATGACGGCAATTTGGCTGCCTATAGGAGAATTTATTCTGTGCACAGGTTTCGGCAGATTTAATTAACCTCATTTGTTTCAGTTTTTCAGTAAACGTTCGTTGCAACATAATTGTATGTTACATATCGATGTAAATACAAAAAAACAAAGTCATAAGACCAAAATATTTAGAATTGAAACAAAGTTGTCAAACTTTCTCTAAAGTAATCTTTCAAGGGATAATGATCCCTGCTATGTGTAAAAATGAAATAGTTGCATTCATTTTTTGTATATTAAAAATTGATAACGCTTCGTTTTTCATAAATCTAATCGACTAGATAATTTATATGTTATAACAAAACTTAATATGCGGGAAGTCCAACTATTGTCCACTATCCAATTAACAGGAAACATGTCAAGTGTTACGAACTGATGTTTTGCTGTGTCAGTAATTATCAGCCTTTTGTATCGCAAATATTATTACAGTGGGTAGCTGAATGCAAATTTGCGTTGCATTTAAAATTATTATGAGTTATAAACATACTTATCGGCGGAATGATAATTTAAATAGGGCGAGGTGAAATGTTTCGTGAATTTTGATGTATTTAAATAAAATTCACGTACTTCTATAGCTGTCCTTAGTTTAATAATATGGCAGGTGATTAATGTGTTTACTTGCATATTAAATCATTTCTTTTACAGGCCAACAGGACATTTTGTAAATTAATGGCGATATTTTAAAAAACAAATCTGGTTCTAATATTAATACATTTGCGCTTGTTTGAGGTATTATTACCAATGTGGCAATTCCAGTAAGGCATTACTTACTTTATTATAAATAACCGAATTGCGTTATGTAGATAAGTATTAAAGTTATCCCATGGGATGCGAAAACTCCACATAGAAATACCCTAAAATGAATTCACTGATGGGTGAAATTGAAACTAACAACTTTACTCTTGTATTATGGTAGGATTACGATTACAAAGGGAAAAAATAAAAATCGAATGGAATTCTATCGTTATTTATATTTGATAAAACAAAAGCTTGAATACAATGACCATTTAAAATTGTTTTGTGACGGATAAACATAATAAATAATACAGATATTTCTTTTAAGCATAGATGACATAAGTTCAACGTGTCGCCTTTCAGTCTCGCCATGATATAGAATGAATAGTTATAACAAATCGCGTTTTATCCCGCTATAGTAGTAGTTGTTGTAGCACATACAGTAGTTTATTTAATAGCGATCGTAGCAGGAGATACACTACAGAACAATATATATTGTATATTGTTCTGTAGTGTATAATAATACACAAATGGCTGCACTTGTCTCCGACTTGCTGAGCGCCTGACCAATTACAAATGCAATTTTATTTTTCATCAACAACTAACTTAGTTAAGAAGTTAATCTATTTATCATAACAATTTCCGAAATAAATATTATATGTTTTATTAGCATCAATAGTAATTATCTCAGTCATAAGAGCAAATATTACCCACTAATGATCTTACAACAAATCATAAGTCCATACGAAATCCTCTTATACTAAGCCCTCTCCCTCATATGATATATGTTATTAATTAGATGTCGTTTTCTTGAGCCATTTTCTTGTAACCGAACTAAAGTCCCTAAGTGCAGCGCAAAAATCCACCCTAATGTTTGATATTGAGTTGAGTTTTATTTAGGATTAAGTATAATTTGCTTTGGACTATTGAACCACCTAACCTGAACCTTTATTTTGTAGCCATTGTGAGCTATGAACGAATTAATTTGGGTTATATTCCCAAACGAATAGAAAATGATTGGACCGGACACTTGTTGCTATTTCTAATGACTAAGACAACCTACCCAAAGAGAAGTCTTTCCGTCATATTACTACTATTTATCAACTAGCTAATTACAGGACATTAAAATTATATTTATAATAAAATGGAATAATTAACAGGAGTTATTTACAAAACCCGAGTCCACATTTACACGCCAATTAGCGCGTTCATCGTTGATGGCAACAGTGAGTACAATTACACTATTGCGACCAGACACCGAATTCAATTTTATTTTAAAACCGTGAGGTAGTGTTACGAGCCATTTCATGCGTAATTTGATATTCGAATGACAAATTAGTTGACGGACGAAATTACGGGGGCTGCCGAGTACCTATGTCTTGTGATTCCGATTAATCTTCATTTATTTGTAATCTGGAGAACGGTGGTTCAAAATATCATTTTTAATACGGTAACAGGATAGGCTTTGATGTAAGGGAAACGTTGACGAATAAAATATTAATATTTATATACTACTTCCATTATCAAAATTCAAAATGTTTCGCCGTTTGGTCAGATTTGCTACTTTCACAAAGATTATTTTAAATTTTATATTACCAGTAAACTTATCGCCTCTGCTATTTTCCTCCGCAATTTTAGCAGGCTTTCTTTAATCTTACCGAAGGCGTTATAAAGCTTCGTTTATAGATATTACCAAAAACCCGTTAACACTCTGACTCAACAAATACGTCGAAAGATACAAAAATTTAAGTTTTGATAGTTTACGTGTGTGACGGCCCAAGAATATCTTATAGATTAAATGCGTCTTGTCATAATACCAAAATTTAATCTCTTTTTTAACTTGCACGTTCAACAGATAAATATTATATATAAATATGACTAAGCTTTGATTTGGCAAACAAAAGTGTTCAATGACTCACTCCATGATGGGCGGTAATTGGACGGCCGTAATTACTTCGCGCTTGTAAAGCCATCATCTTATCATTTTCGAAGGGGTTTGAACTAAAAATACGAAAAGAGAAAGGCCGCACTGCAACGTGCGAACGAAATTTCGCGCTTAAGCGTTTTTGAACTTCTTCCGTGACTACATCTGTTTCATTTACTAAGTAATTAGCTTTATATCAGTAAACTTACCCTACTTATTGAAATACAATTACAATTAATTGAATTTACACAAAATTAGCAAGATATTGAAACAAACATACGCCTCGAATTGCATACGTTCCTTCGTTTATTTGAAGTCTCGACATTTGTAGTACGCAAGACGACAGTCAAATGCGACAGGAGGGATTTTTCTTTAGTGAGCTTAAAAATACCGCTTATTAAAGACATATAAAACATTATTTAGAAACGCAGACATTAAGCTAAGATAGCATAGTCATAAATTTACACAACTATATTATATAATGATAAACTCAACTTCATTTTGTATTCTGTTGGAGCCGGGGCAGTCTTGCTGCAGTGCGTACTCCCTTTAAAGGGGTTATAAAGTACCACGTCGTGGTATAGAGGAGTAGACAAGTAATATCTTTGAGGAAATAGCGACGGGTTCTCAAAGCGTAAACGTCAAAAGCGATTATAAGTTTGCCTAATTTGTTTGGGGTAGAGTTCGATGCCATTGGTATCGTCCTTAGATTTTTACCTAAAATAAAGCTTTTAAATATAAATTAAATGTATACTAAATAAATCTTATAATTAATAATTTACATTTACTGTAGTCATTTTAGCAATTATAAGAATATCTTAATATATATAAATCTCCTGTCACGATATTTGTCCGCGATGGACTCCTAAACTATTTAACCGATTTTAAATTAAATTGGCACACCGTGAGCAGTCTGGTCCAACTTAAGAGATAGGATAGTTTAGATCTTGAATTATAGTCGCAATATGATTTTATTGCAAATTATTTTTTCTATAATTAATTGACAGTCACAATTATCTGTTAACTCCAAAAGATTCTAACAGATGTCGATACTTTTCGACTGGATTGATTAAGTAATCAATAGATGGCAAAGCATACTTTTATTGTTTACAAACGTCTTTCGATAAAACATAATCCTATCAACTTAAAGCATAATTATTTTTATTGAACTTAAAAATAATTGCTAATCTATGGCACAACATTTGGCGGATCAGCTAGTTAAATATTTTGAAGTTCAAATATATTTATGTATATTATAAATTGGTTAACTCTAAGTACCTGTGAGTGCTAAGTATAAATTTTTAATGAATGAGGTTGAAGTTATTTAATTTATAGAAAAAATAATTATTCTACCTCAGATAATCAGGTCAGGCCCACTTTATCAAAGATATATTAGTAAAATATTTAGTACAGCTATTTCGTTTTTCTAGCTACGTAGTCCAGGCAAAAGAGGACACCTTGTTGCGAAGCTAAAGATATCTTCTTATTCTCTATACAAGTATACTGAAGGCCAAAAGGCCAAAAACGTCATAAAATATAAGCGTAGACATTTTCAAACGTCTACAAACGATTTTACTTTCAATATCAGACGACGAAGGGTTAAGAAACGCGTTATATTTATTTGATGGTTTGTCATCGTGACAGAAGCGCGTGTAATCTGATTTTTGATAAATGGCCTTGTTACCAAATCCCTTTTATAAGCATTCTCGTACGATATAAAATAATATTCCCTATTTTTAGGGACTGTGCCTAATATAAGTCACAATCATACGAATGACAAATTGAGAATGAAAATACAAGTTTAATCTGAACATTTTAAGGATATATTCTAAAAATGTTTTGTATGTTAGATGAATAATGCTGTCGTCGTGGGTTCAGAGGCTGGGCAATGAAATTCAATTAAAAACATATGTTTAGTATCTCCGTGAGGAGATTGGATTTAAACGGAGACAATTTAAAACTGACTGTTCCTCAAATCAAAGAATTGTAGGGCTTCTGAATTTGAAAGAATATAATAAAATTCTGTAACAGTTGTAATAAATATTACGAAATAAAAGTTCAAATCGAAGCAAATTATCGTGATGGAGTTAGAAGGAACTGGCAAATTGGTTCAATGGCCACTCAAAGTGGGTAGGAAGCAATTTAAAGTTTTACCCAATAAATACCGTACAAAAATGTTTTCGTGACTGTTTACACGATATTTCCGAATTAATAACACCGTTGTTAAACGTTCTTTTTTCAAATTTTAGAATCACTGTATGATAGCTGTGAGCGAGGTACTTCTGTGTCCCGACCTAATTTTCGAGTTTGGATATTGCCTGTTTTCCATTAGCAATTTTCTTACACAGTACTTGGATACAGAGATAATTGGACATTAAATGACTATAATATATTTGCCGGTGGTCTAAACAACAAATTTTTAGCCTTGTTAGCTATGTATGATTTTATTATTGATGTTTTAATTTTTTTTTTTGGATATATATTTTTTGTATTTTAATAGTGTGTTGGTGTTTAATTATTTGTTGTGATGATAATATTGTTTGTTTATTTTAATTTGATCTCAATTCTTAATACTGAGGTGTGCCATGTATAATTGTATTATAATTATTTTGCCCGATTTAATATTTAATTTTATCTCATGTTTTTTACATACTAAGTGTTAACCTACTTTGCCTTGGATAACTTCTTTATTAATAATATCCTTAATGTTTTCGGATATTTGTAACATTGGTTTGCCTATTTTGTTTTTGTTTTGTTGCATTTTGTAAACGCATAGTGTTTTATCACAAACAGTGCAAGTTGTGACCGCCTTCAAAGGGTGTTACTCTTAATTTATTTATTGTGTATTTTATTAGTCTAAGTTCTATTGTAACAACCACTGGCTGTCCTAATAAATAAATAAATAAAATATAATCTGATAAGTTGTTCTCGCCCTTAATAAGGATAAATTCGAGATTTAAATATTGGAAAGTGCAATATAAAGCTCGATACCAGATTATACTCCAAAGCTAACATACAAAGTCACAAATGTAATCCAACAACCCTCTCAAATATCTCCTACTGTAATATAATTTTGTTTTAAACACTTTTATAAAGGTCAACAAAGGGAATCCTCTGTTGAAATGCCCTTTGAAGTCAGCGAATTTCCACCTAACGAAATTGTTCTTTTACTTCATAAAATGCTCGTACTTTTGAATTTTCACTCGTACATATGAAGCGTGGCAAAGTGACTTCTGCAAAAATTTCAATGTCTAAATTCTATTTCTTAAAAGTTGCTTCATAATGTATATAGCCTATCGTCAAAAGAGTGATAATCAGTTTACGCGACTTTACGCGTTTTTTACACGTAAAAATAAAACTTTATCTGTATTACCTAATTTTGCCTAAAAATTATTTTCTAAGATACACATAGCCGATACGCCTGACAAATGTTAAAAGCAAATATTCTCCAATAAAACACTGCGGTAATATTGTCATTGTATTGGTCACTAAGAGCATGCATTTTGACTTTAAATTAATAAAGAATCAATGGGTGGGTGGCGATAATTAGATTAGGCTGTGAGTGAAGTGCTTTTTCTTCGCAAGAAAGTCAACTTTAAACAAAACAAATGCATATCTTTGGAAATCATAGTGTAAACTTAAGAAATAAAGACTTATTTAATATCATATCATTTTCCTTACTTGTGAGCAAAAAACACTAAAGCAACATTTTTGCTATGAAATAAATAAATAATTAGAATATAAAAAATGCTTTTTTTAATGATCCCGTAACATTATTTTGTTTAGTTTTACTAACTAGCATTAAAGTGTTATAAGTCTCACGAGTTCAATTAAAATAGTTCAACTGGAACATAATAATAATTTGTTAAATATTTTTCAAATACATAATATGTAATTCTCATTATTGACTATCACTCTCTGTTGTTTTTATAAACTTCCACGCTCATCTGTGGCAAGCAATATTAATTTCAATATTGTGAAGCAACTGATATGTGTCTTTTGTTTCGATTCTACATTATTTGAAATGGCATGTTCATTATAATATCCGAGTATCCAATACAAACGAAGCTTGGTCGGAAATCAAAGGCAAACTGCAACGTCCCAGCGTTCAATATTGCTTCATATTATAGTTATGTATCGGGTTAATCAAGTGGCACATTCACGAATCACCAACTTCATATGAAGTTATGTCTATGAATTAATAAGACAATTCGTTCCATATTTGAATGAGGAATTTCGAAATTCAATTCGAATTCTATGTAAGTAACAAGTGTAGTTCTTATTTCAAAAAACTACTTTTCATTTATTAATACTATTTAATTTTCTCTACAAAAATTATTATCATTGTTTGTATATAACCGTCGACATCCAAAGCACACTGTAAACTTTTAGAGACCCAAACTATAGTGTTTCACCGTTCTAAAGGCTCAGATAACAGAGTAGCTTAATTATATTTACGTAATGCGTATACGTCAGGCATATATCGGTGATCAATAGCGGCTGAAATGAGGGGTTGGAGTAATGAGAGCGGCTGAAGGCGCTCGCGCGTAACGACAAGTGAGCCGTGACAATTTCGTGGGCTCAAATGTGCGCACCGACACACAAACCATATTATAAGCACAACTGTTGACGTCTATAGCCTTCATAATATGGTTTAGGTCTTAGCTTCTACAATAAATATTTAAGGATACTTACCGAAGTATTGTCGAATATTAACGATCTACGTCCATTTCGTCTGTAGCTATTCATTCTAACCCCACTGTCTAATTGTTTTAATAGTAAGGTATATATTATAAGTATTAAGATTCCACCTATCATATATACGGAAGCAATACGATATATGCACTATGCTTTCACATATGTTTCAGCATTTTGAAACGGTTTTAGAGTCCGCAGCAGACAATGTTGTAGAGGTACACGGTACACAATATGAATAACCTACTGAGGTTAATTCTTCATATAATATAAATTTAATAAATCGTTAGCATTTATTATCTTATTCTTAAATATCGTCTCCATGTGTGGGCAGACGATGGAACAGCATAGTCCCATATTATACATATTAAGAATATTGTATGTAACATGTTTTAAGCACCTACCAGTAAATAATTTAATGTGCAGTGATAATATTTTTTGAAAGACAAATTACATAATAAATATTAAATATGTAGTTCGTTACACTATATTTTAATACTTGTAGATAACTAAATATATTAATGCAAACTTTGAGGACTCAGTTTGCCTAATGGTCACCCTCATAATAGTAATGATAAAATGGTAAATGGTCTAACAAAAAAATGCCGACCTACCGAAGAGTGGGTCCGGGGTGTGATATCTGGAACAGTTAACATTTGTGTGATGAGCATAACTGTTGCCTGGGGTCTGGTGTCTATAAATAGCTCGTCTTGGGGCCGTGTGTATAAATGAGTCCCAATAGCATTATATTTATAAATTTACATAAATTCTCCAATTGTCAACTTGATTTAGTTTTAACAAATGCATCACTATATTAGCCGCTGGAATAAGCACATTTAAATATAGTTTAGGCGATTAATTAAATCAAAACTGGACGCCGCGCTCTGTCAGAACCGTCATTGGCAGCCGTCGCTCTGTTTTATTCTCACTAACGCCATCAATGGGAGACGCAATCGAATTTGCCAAATGACGCTCACACTAAATTGGTGAAGAGTGATTGATTGGAACACTCCGGCGCCAAAGTATTTTACATCAATAATTGAATCTGAATATATAGAATCGCTGCGAGGAACGCGAAATAAAATTTGCAGTTCATATGACGCTTTCGTTCCGCCCGGTTACCTAATTAGATCATATCAGCGTGAAATATGGCCGAGTAAATATTTTATGCAAAATTGCATCTTGAATTTTCACGTGCTAAATTTTCTGCTTGTTCAACTACGAAAAGTTGGGAACTCTTTGAATTATTGTCCATTGTACAATCAGCGTGGGCATTATACAATTCTTTTGCTTAAAATAATTTTTATTTTATGACCGATTCTAATCGCACCTAGCTTTGTGGATTTAAAACTCTTCCATCTGGGTACCATTGGATACAAATACCCGAAAACCATCGGTCAGTGTCTAGCACAGGTCGCAGACCTTACATATTAAAAATATATTATATTATATTACTTCTTGCCTTAGTATCTGGAACGTAAAATATACTTTGACGTTCCAATTTAAATAGTTCCAGAAGAGAATTCCACAAGGCCTTTCCAACCTTATCTGTTCCTTATTTAGTGATTTTACTTTGCAACTCTTGATAAATGGATTGCGAGGGCAGCAGGTGGGCTTGGTTCCCTCTTCCCTGACATGCAGAGTTAGCCTTATTAACTGTGAGTCTACAAAAAGCTTTAAAAACCTCAGCAAATTCCGTTAGCGGCGAGAGTTTCTTTGTTTTTTTAACGTAGCTCAAGTAGAGGGAAAATTGTAGTGTTTCATTTAATTATTTTTATAACGAATTCTCGCTATAGAATGAGTTTGAATTGCTCATAATTATATATTTTGTAATTATGATATCATTTTCAAAATTTATATTATTTTTATTAAAGTTCCTAAATCATAAAATTTTGCACTTATAAATTTTAAAATGTTTTTTTTTTTTTAAATTATGTATACTGCTCTAAAACTTAGTTTCGTGATATATCACTATTTAGAGTGATATGATTATAAAACAAATAGCTGGCATTGATATCCATTAGGCACAGTTACGAGTAGCATGAAATCCAGACACAAGACACCATATTTCAATGGTCATATATCATTCGATTTTGACGGATGTGAGTTGAACCTTCTAGGCGTATTATGTGTAGTTCCTACATGTATGTTTGACGTATATATAGGACGAATATATTTCTGCATCTGTCCATAAATATGTGTGATTGGAATAAGATATTTTCATTGTAATTAGTGACGGTAATTTTACGACCGCCATTTCATAACTTTAATTGTGATCATTGATCTGCTTGCTGTCGCCTGGTATTGCTATCGTATTGTTCATTTAAAATGTTGTATAAATATTCATGGTAATGTACTTTAAAGTTCCTCATAAGTTTTTGATTTGATATGAAAGTCAGTATTTGGCAGAGGTTTTTGTGGCCCTTGTCAGTCGGTATTAACCTATTATTTCCTATATAATATATATATTACATGTCACAATTGTTTGTCAATATAATTTTTACGAAGACACACACCTTTTTCGAGTTTTTTTCCTTTATTACCATTTAAAACAATTATAAAAAACAAATACATTTGTCAGGCACCAAAAAAACTATAATTAGCTATATAAAATATATAAAGAATATATGTTTATCAGTTGCGTTAGTACACACAATCAATCACTAACCCTGAGTGAAAGGCGACATTTATAAAATCATTATACGGCATCGCCAACTTACTATAATTTAAAAATCACCTTAAATAGATTGTAAGAGGAGCCATAGTGTACGCTAAAGGTATTCTAAGGCAACTGCAACCCGACAATAATTAGATAGGGCAAGCTTTTACGGTGGCGCGACGCTGAATACAGACCAAATTGCCGCCCACCCTGTATCCTGTTTATGCAATGATGCCGGAGCTTCGTTTGGCGATTTTTTACTTTATTCCAACAAGTTTCCACTCTGTAATTTTATAATTTATGCCATTTTATTGCGAACTGAATTCCGGAGTTCCACTAAATCTGAAAATTTAATTAGTTTTACGAGTGTCGCTTGCAATGCTGCGGATTTTTAAGATTAATTGATGATGTGAAAGTGGGACGGACGTAGTTTTGCGTCTACTGAATTTGTTATTTTATCGATAGTGGGAAAACTAAGTTATGTAACTTCAAAAATTATTTAATTATAATATCAGGACTCATTTTATGTGTTTAGCCAAAAATATGCTCATTACACAAATTTTGTCCTTACCCATTTATTGTTCGGTAGGATGAAATTATGACCACTGCAGCAACTATGTCGTCAAATAGATGAATTTTAATGTCTGTTGCTTAAATATTCAATTTATGACAAAGTAAAGTTCAATTTTGTATGCGTAATATATAATTCTACCTTTCACTGGCACTAATTGCAAAGATGTACATTATTTTAAGTCATGCCGATATCTTCGCGACACTGACCTCTGCTGTCTGTTACTGCCTTAGTACGTAGACGAGATTTGATCCCGCGACCAAAAATATACTACGAAAAAACCTTTAGACTACAAAACGAGAATTTTGTACGTTAGATTTTCCTATCTTTTGGTAAATTTGCGCAAATTCTCGACTAGTTCATTAGCTGGTAACGGATGGCGTGCTCCCGCTTTCACATTCTGCACCTGTACTTTTTAGTACTATTGTCCGATAGAAAGGGATGAATGAGCGCTATTCTCGTGAAATTTTAAATGGAGTTAGGAAGAACACTTATGTTATTGGGCGCTTTGTGAATCTTTTAAAAATCTACAACTTCGTTTGTTACGAGAAATAAACGCTCACCGTATGTGTACGTTTCCGTGGCCCCGCCACCCCGAGCAAAGAGATCAAACTACTTTTCCATAATTTTATCTGTAACATCTTCGTGAAAATCTTCAAAAATTCAGACTTTTGCGCATTACATGGACATATTTATAAGTAAATTTAATGAGAACAAATATGTTACTGTAAGTTCCTTAATTGAGCCTCGGATTTATTTAATTTTGGCTAAATTTAAGTCCAATCCTTGATTTCTATATTGAAGTTGAACTTTCTATGCATTTCTTAAAAGAATAATAACCTGAATCAGCTGTGCTATTTTTAAAATACTTCAAGTTTTTGAAGTCGTAAGAAGTAAAACATTTAACATTAGTAGTAGCTACAACAAAATCCTATCGATTAAGGATATCGTTAAATATATTCCCATCCCATATACCATCTTTTAATAAACTGCGTATAATATACAATAAAAAATTCAACATTATTTTTACTCCAAGAATCTAATAAAACCGTTGAAAAATACCAAACCGCAAAAGAATCAACCTTTTTAACGATATATGTTTTGCTCTAGTTTAATAAACAGAAGTATGTAGCAAATAAGGTTAGTACAATTAATAATGAAAACAGAGCATTGATCCTAATTCGAAGAAATGTATCTTGTTAATTTAATTGCATTAAAAGTAACTTCATAGTAAATAGGATTATGAATTTGTATTCTAATATTTTATTGAAGAATCTAGGTAAAAGAAGGTAAATGTAAACTATAATATTAGCCACAAATTTCCATACTTTTTAACAAGGATTGATATATTTTTAACACGTATGTAGTAGTCACAAGTTCAAGTGAAAATAAGTGATTTTTTTTAAATAATTCATTATTTAATTCTAAATCACGGTCCTTTCTAAATGTTAAAGGAATAAAACGGTACCACTGGTTTTACGTCCCAGGGAGTGATTGGTATACTTAGATGAATAACATTAAGAACTTAATTACAAATTTTAGTTTATTAATCTAATCTGTTGAGAAATAACAAAATCTCAAACACAAAACTCATAGTACATATACGGTACATAGATATGGTTTAATATCTGTGTGAATCTATTTTTATTAATGAAACATTAATCTCTTATACTAATTAAATGGTTGTTTTAAAAATAGAATTATAATTTGTATTCTGAAGGAAATTCCTGACCATCCAAATTCGTTGCTCCGATAATGATCATTTCTAAAACTAAGCGAGCAGAAAAGACCTTCGCTGATGCATAAATCTATTTATTTATTATGCCCTACCAACTAAATGTATATAAACTTAAAGAATGTATATTTGTACATCTAACTTAAAGGTGGGCCAGTACCCACCTTTAAGTGTTAAACTTACAGCTCGAACACAAAAATCTTATACCATATAAAAATGTCATTCGTTGTTGAGACCCTTGATCCGTTGCGTCCTAGACAAAGGTAAGATCACATCGCAGGAGACGAGATGGCAGCTATCTCAGACAAATCTAGCTATTTAGTTTTTAGTTCAACACATACGACTTCCATTTCATTTGCAATATTGTTAGGTAAATACATAACAGCCTGTCGAAATAAATCAAGTTAGATAAACATAAGTTATGTTATCATCCAAACTACATTTAAAGACACGGGACGGAGGGTAACTGCAATGTCACGACTATCTGATTAGGATGAGAACATTCGTCGGAATTATGGGTCGAAAGGCTACCATCGTGACTGCGCCTACGCATTTATGTAAACGGACTTACTAAACAGCTTTGTTAATAATCAAATGATTTTGTTGAGACGAAAAAATCGTCTACATTTCACAATTTCAAAATAAGCTTCTAACTGTTACAGGAGATTTTTACCAAGATCTTGTTTTGAAGTTTGTGTCTTATTCAATTTAACACTTTTGCGAATTTGCTTTTAAACTAATTGGTTTAACTTAGAAGCGAATTCAAGGCGATAAACTTTTTAAGATTTTTATGCACAGATTTTTCGATATAACTTAATTTATGAAAAAACAGTCCGCGATTTCAACTTTCGATGAATAGACAATTTTTTCACACAATATTTTCCAATCCGAAACAGAAATCTACCTGTTATAAGTTCAAACAAAATTACAACACCTTCTGCTATGTAAGTAAGTGCAAAGATAGTATATTAAATGGTATTAAAATATATAAAAATGTTTCCAAAGTCAAAGTCAAAGTCAAAATCATTTATTATCAGAACGCATTATTAAAAAAGTCGCGTTTAATATTGGTGTATTTATTAAATATATTTCAAATACAGATATACAACTCTGCCTATAATAAAGTCGACAACAGATAGCGGTATTTTAATAAAAACCGGGAATAACCAGCAAATTTGCGAAATTGAATTTGACACGACAAAGGATTAAATATATTTTATATGAAAAAGTTCAACTCTTATGAACGGTGTTGCTGAGAGCTCACAGTTAAAGTATAATTACCAGGTCGTTACATTTTAAATTCCATTAGCGCCACCTACTTTAAAATTTTATTTCATTCTTGTTTCAGGTACGTATGAGAATGCTTCACAATTGTATTTGCAATCGAATGGTAAGGTCCCAATATATTTTCAAAACACTTCGATGTTTAGAAACCATAGCGCAAAGAATAAGTATTGATATACAAGTCACAAATGAGGTGAGTTATTTTATCAATGATTAGGACAAAAAAGCAGTCAATGCAACTAATTTAAGCGTTACAATCATCAGGTTTTTAAGTAAATTGTTTCAAAATCCTTTTGAAAAAATATAACAATACGCAAAAGATCTGGAGGAAGTCTTTCACTTTTGGGACTAAACGCACTTTATAAACAAATCCGTTATAGATTCATGGTAAAACAAAGTGTGACTAAACATGAATATATATGAGTTCCATAGATTACCTTCGAAGACCCTTTGCCTAAAAAAGGAAAGTTATATCTTATATTCACATAAGCGTAGATTCGTAAGTATATATAGTACGCTTACTCCGGAGATATGAGATATAGTAATAATAATAATATATTTATTTTAAAAACAAAATCCAATTGTTACTCCACAGTGTCCAATAGCTTTTGATATAGATGAATCTTCTATAGTTTTAGCCATACTATACATTTATATAGAACGGCCTCGACGCCTGTCACTGTACCAGGTAAGATAATTCACAGCCGATATGGCTAAGTGGTCTTTAAAAAAAGAATATTCTCTTTTCTCAAAGGACGAGGCAAGTTTAAGCTATACCTTAACCTTACTCCGTCCTTTGCTCATGTCCTATTTTAAATATGAGATACTTAAATATATCAAAAAACACACACGCATCGTATTGTCCTCCTGTTCCTTAAGACTCGTACCTAAAATTATGTAAATATCGATCAATTTTAAAATGAACAATTTAGATATAATTTGTTATAATAAAGGTAAGTTAAAACGAAATCGACTACAATTACTCCTCGTCAATTCCATTTATCTATACCTTACCATAAACAATCTAACAGACTCCCTTTAATTATAAACAGGAAAAACGCGCCTATTAAATTAATTCCGAATTTCAAAACGCCTTTGTCACTCGTAGATTTCGGAAGCGATCGCATTTTCACCCTTCACTTCTGGCGGGCGATTCTCATTACGAAGTTTTTTAATCGTCCTTTATGCATAAAAAAACGTAAATTGTGATGCCGGTCGACGCCCGTGCGTAATTAAACTGAGTTTTGAATGTTATTAGGATTTCTTGCGGGCTGTCGCCTCTGATTGAAAACCATTCATGTTTGTAAGAGATAGGTAACAATTGTAATGAATCGTTAATTGATCAACCAGCGACTTTGAGCTTTATTTAAATGTCATTTGATATATACTTTTCTTTTTATTGTGTGCCTTTAGTTATTTGTTATTCAATGTGATTAAATAATCTTATTTTAATCTTTATATAAATAAATGGTGTTTTCTGACATAATTCCCGCTGACCTTACAACTTAAAACGGGATTATCCTGGGTCGACCTCTACGATATTGGGAATCTCCTTATTCCTTTGGAGTTAATTCCTCAAGGATTTTAAAGGTGTGATTAGATATAATAGACCATTAAATATAATGGACTAGATGTCGAACCCACACAATAAGTTTGCTTTAGCAAACTTAGTTAGCTTATCACTCGGATGAGCACTCCCTGCTGATTGTACTAAAATGTAATTTTTTAAACTTTATCTGGAAGTCTTTAAAAACTCGAATACCCCTAGAATACAGCGTAGCTGGTAGCGAGTGAGCATGTTGACATTTCTCGAGCCGCAGCCCGCTCGACGGAAAAACAAACAAATTCGTTTAAACATCGACACATCCATGTGTGTGCTTTGAATTTTAATTAAAGCAATAATGAAAATCGAAATGCGAATTTCCCAATTTACTCTCTAAACACGGTTAGTAGCTGAATTTATTTCTAAAACAACGTTCATGACAAGATGTCAAAAATGCTTTAAAGTTGAGTATTTGGTATTTTCTAATTAAATAGAATTGGAAATTTCGTATGCAGTAATACTTAACTTAGAAATTAGTATAGCTATTTGACAGCACATTTTATAGATTGTACATAAAGAGTTGCTAAGGCAAGGAATTTCAAATTAAATTTCCCTTTAGTCTAATTTTAAGTAATGATTTGTACGGGTTTTTATTTATCGAAGTTTTAGTTAAGCCACGATTATTTATATATAATAGAAGGAGAATTCCGATATAAAATATCATTTGAAATAATGATTTCTTGTTATTTTATTAATTAACAATCTGCCCCGATGTTAATCCGTAGCCGAAATTATTGTAAAGCGCAACGCCTATATTATAATTTAAAATTATTGTAAAATTTCGTACATTAAACACATTTAAACTTTGTAAGGACTTTAATTACGCAAATACTTATTACAATGTTTTATTGGCATATGAAAATAATTCAAATTTACGATTGAGCTTTACGGACATTCGGTATAATTAAAGTTTAACTATGGACTTATCATAAATATTTCCAAGTTAAAATTTTCTATCCAAAATTATATTTGAATTAATCCTAATGTTATTAAACGATTAACTAATTAGAATCGTTAATAGATTTATACATCTAAAAATAATAAATGTGTCATTTAATTGAAACGGACGTAATCCGTTCGCTGACAAAAATGTTAATTATCGCCTGAAATTTCCTTTCACAAATTAGAATTAATATATTTAGACGGATTTGATGGACTTGGCAAAGCGCCAACACTACTTTCTCTTAAAACTATATCCTTCGCTATATTTCTTTCGTGTCACGATCTCCGTGAACTATCGCTCCTTTCCAAACAGAGACTATTTTGTTACCGGCAAATTGCAATAAAATATATTTTTAACATAATCTCGTTTGAAATTTAATTGTGAGGGTTATTGCATCCAAGACCCATTGAACTTAATTATACTTCAATTTCTTTTGATACCTATTTTATTTCAATACTGAATTTATCTTGGAAATGCACTATCTACTAGACTTCGCTTTAGTCCTGTCAAACAAGCAAACCGAATTTACGCGGTTACAAGAGTATGACAAAGTAGACAAATAAGTTTTCCTTAAATTAATAAACTTAATTTGGAGATTATTACTTTAGGAAAATCTGTTGAATCAATGAATTTAACAGAGGAACAGAATATAACACATTATCTATCTTTACTGTATGACTATTAAAATTTTATCGTCTATTAATATAGACGTTTTAAAATTTTTTTATTATGACATACCAACTAAATGTACAATTTTTTATTCTTTTTTTAAATTTCCTTTCCAAATTTTTTTTTTTTTTTTTTCCTTTTAGGTGGGGGGGGGGGTGTTTTAAAAATTTTTTTCCCAAAAATGATAGCATATATATTCCTATGATTATTAAAACTAAGCATCAAAGTGGTATACATATTTGATCAATCCAATTTATTTATTACTATATCATATATTTTCTAACATTGCAAAACTTTAAACTCTTGAACTCAACTCATTGAACGGAATAAATGAAAAGGGGAAAATTAATTTACATTATATATAAGTTGAGTTATTCGTTAAGTTAACTACTCGGAATTATATTTATGAAGCTATTAGAACTATTGCGATGTAAGACTATTCTGTTATGACTGCAAACACACACACACTGCGACCCACTGTCTTGTGTCGACGGGGTGCGGCGGTCAGGTCAGGTAAAGCGAAAAGATGGCGACGTAGGGTTTTATTGGGTAAATCTACTGTGAAAATGCAATGCAGGCTTTATGCTTCCAACAGAGCCTTTTTAATGCCTGTTTTAACACATTTTACTTTAAATTACCGCAATTCCAAACGTATAATACACTTTGTCATTGCTAATACAATAAATGAGGTTTTGAATTATAAATAACAGCTATTTGTGAAATGGCACACATTTACCGGATCATTTTGTTTGACACCGGCTATTACATATGGAACAATATCCGCAAACGTGAATTTGAATGACGAATTAAAATATTAATGAATACGTTTAAGCCTTATTTGGTATACAACGAAAATATTTTAATTTAAAACAGTATGAATCATTTCTTTAAAACGCTTTTTATTTTCAGATTGTCGAAAATATTGTGGCTTAACATCGTATTCCGAAGGAAGAAATAATGATGTATAAGTTTCATATAACAAACGCGAATCATTATAATTTGAAGTATATTTTTATAGTCATATTATACGTCTAACTATTCAAATTTGTTCTTTTATTTTAGATATATTCTATATTATTTCATTATTTTTCTATATTCACTTTTCATCTGTCTGGAAAATCGTTTTAATAGTGTAAACATAGGCAAAAGACAATATATTGGTGCTTCCTTTGGTCATAATTGGACACCATCTTTAATCATATTGATGTGATAGAATCTGCCTTTAAAATCTGTCTTGTGTTTGACCAATGCTAACCATAAAACTTCTTCACTACTTGAAAACGTACCTTTTTTAATAGACCTAATTTTACTTATTTATTTAATAACATTTTATAACCACACATTTTATTATACAAAAGGATTAAAGAAAAAAAAGAGGTAACGGGCGGGCTTAACGCTATGAAGCGATCTCTTCCAGTCAACCCTGAAACGAAAAACAAAGATAAAAAGCAAGAAGTGTGACTCCAAAAAAGTATTAATAATTTTATATATCAAAAATTAAATATTAAATATAAATTCCTAAGCCTGATGTAAATATCGCCGTCAAAGGTTGAACATGAAAGGGTGTCGCGGTTTGTAATTCGAGATTCTAGGGATGAATGTTCCCATATTCAGTGAAGAACCGTAATTCGGCTCTTAGGGTGTAAATAAAAAGTTGAGCGCTGTAAAGAGTCACAGACAATGATGCTATACAATGTGTTAGAAGAGACACTCCATAACCTCTCCGCCCTCCCGACCTCACTCGACTCGCTTTTAAAGTCCCCGAACATTTATCATTCTTTTAATTATTCTCGGAATCGTTCATTTTCAAAGAAATTCTTTCGTTCGGAAAGTTGCAAATAAGATATCTCTTAATGGGACAGGATAAACAGTTAGACAATCTCATAGGAGTATGGAAACAATTTGCCTTCTATCTGTAGTACATGAGCACTTCGCGAATCCTGATGAGACTGAAACAAGAACTCTAGCAAAGTCTAAGAAACTTTTATAATAAAATATGCTGTCTCTGGTGGAACTTTAAAGCATGGGTCGGTCTAGCCCCTGCCAATTGTTTTATTCACTCAAATTAGTCATTATTAATGAAAAAGTTTTCTTTTAGTTCCAAATGGACAGCGCGCCATTGGGGTCAATACAACTGTTTATTTTTTTACTTTGGGTGCAGTGCTTTCCCATTCTTATATGTATTATCTAAATATTAGTTGTATTTGACAAATGCACTGAGGCACCTTTAAACACGGAACGATATTTTAAAATAAAACTTGTATTTAAAATCTCATATAAGTAATGTTTGTAATCTTTTTTGAGAGATAAAGTATCTATAAGCGTATACAGAGCTAGTACGTTAGGTTCGATAGTCTCTATGTACGGTTTAGGCTTAAGTTAATTAATATAATACAATATACGGCTTGTAAATTGAAGCATTAACAGATAAAGCAAGGTACTATTTAATTAATAAACTAAATTCTACCTGTATCGATATTTGAATCTAAAGCAATTAAAAGTGCAAGTGAGAGTAATTATTTTGCACAATTAATTTCGAATGGCGGCCGCTTGGTAGCGTCGGAAGGATTATCCCGGATCACTACGGGGAGTGATATTGAACGCGAGAGTTGCCATGTTTAATATCTAGGTGAAACAAATCATATACATATAACATTTAATCCAAATATAGGGGATAGACGCAACTACAATACAAAAATAGGGATTTACAGTAACCGAATTGGTCGTCTCAAAGACTTTCACTACCAACAGAATACACTCTTACAAGACATATAAAATACCAAGTAGTTATTTGCCGACACCAAGTCAAGTTTTATAGTTCATACTTTGCATTACACATTCCTTAAACTATAAGGAAGTATAGCCCGAAACACCAATTAATGTTATGTCCATATCACTCTTATTTCTAAATGTTTACGAGATTGCGCAGACACAAACTAAGAGCAGCTAAAAGTCGTGCTCTTAGCTGTACGATGATCGCAGAATGAAAACTTTCATTCACAAATCTTATATAATAAGATCTCTAGATTAAATTAATTTCACTCAGATTTTCTATTATATTGTTAGGAATAACTTGGTTGAGCACTGTTTTATCGTTACGTTAATAAAATATATTTATTTAGTTTCGGTTACGTTAGTGTTAGGATTTGTAGATTACATTACTGGCTTTTCTAGTAGGTTCGATACACAGAGAAAAACTTCAAAGTAAAATGTTTTACATTAAAGTTTTATACTCCCATCACACTTCATTCAAAAATTAATTAAAGCAGAATTAAATTCTTAATTAATTTTATAAAATAATTCGTACCAGACACAGAGAAAAGAAGTGGCTTTGTACCCACAAGAGTGCTCAATGGCTAATTATAAATTAATACTTCCAACGCCAGCAGTCTTACTCCTTACCAAATTCAGTTCGCATGTTTCTGAAATTTTTGAGTATTTCTTTGATTGTCCTAATGTTATATGACTGGAAGTTGATTGCAGAGTAGCGGAGCTAGAAAAGTATTGCCAATTGAACACCTTTTAAATATTTTTAAACAAAGCGTATAAGCTTTCTTGTTACGGTAAACGAATCGATAATTACTACTTACAATAGAGTAAATTTTTTATGAAATGTACAGCGGCTATCGAACGCGCTCTTCATAGAATCTTTGCGATTGGTGAGAACAGTATTCGTATATATCATGATAATACAAGGTTTGACAGCTCAGAGACAGATTTATATTCAAAATGTATCGCTTCTTTCACTGATATGTATCACGTGAACACACGTTTTATTTCCAACATTTTGATTTGAATTAGTCTTAGATTATTAATTTAATTCCTCCATGGAGTCCATATGAATGAATAGATAAGATATAGTTCAAAATTTGTTGATAATCACTTATCATTCTGTACGGTTCGTCGACACATGCTGGTTGTTTCTCACTGATAACTATTCATTCATTAACGCCCCTATAATCTATCTCCTACTAATGAACTTTTCAACCATACTTAACCAAGAATTAATTATTGTAATTCTTTTTGAGAAACACACATAAAGGTAATTTTTTTTTTGATATAATCATAATTGTAAATTTCAATTATAATCCAAAATCCAAAAAAACAAAAAAATCTACAGAAATCCATAAAATCTTAATTGTCTATAAATTACGTGAATGGTGTTTTATAAAACTTCTTCAAGGAGTTGTAAAATATTTATTTAATAATTTTTTTGTCATTTACAAAAACAGTAAATATTTTCTACATATTATTGTATTATTTATATTTCCTGGTGATATACGAAGGCACAGCATCAAATGTATAGAGAAGTCTCAGTAATAGAGTTCCCGTGTACACGCTTTAAGTACGGATCCGTAAATTATCATCATTTTTCAACACAAACAATGTTTATTTAGATGCGTGGCTGACTATCGCGCTATTGTAACACAATCCGGGAGGTTATAGTTAATAACTTTCGTTTACTGTAGGGACTGTAGACCTATCGAGATGAGACCCAATTGCTCTCGAACAAACATTGGAGTTGGGACATTCGAAGTTTGATTGTTTATTCAGATACGACCAACTTCTGAAATTAAGTAACCCAGAATAGCCGCATTAATTAATATTTGTGTTTAAACTGTATCCGAGCCCTTAAGTGATTATCTCTACTATTTGCACCTTTATAAACGTGCCAAGGGCTGTTCAATTGGTACAAAAAGATTTATACTTTTTATTATCGGATGTTTCCAGAAGGTCAAAACAAACACTATCGTTTTTATGAATGCATCGCAAACTATTTAGTTATAAAGCTAAAACTCGGCTATAACATTTTCTATGAGAATCAAAACTAGAGCCTTTATAATAAAATATGTTTTATAGCTAGCTAGCTACCTGTACGCTAGACTGTTGAATTCAAAAGAAAATATCGGTTTACACTAAGCACTTCGCAAATTGATTGCAATAAATGTTTGAGAATTTGAGATTATTCGTAATTCCTTAGCGATATAGATAATAACAACCAGATTTAAAATCAGCCTTGTACATTTGAAGTAAGGTTGAAATTTCTTTAATGTCGGTTGAATCCTCACATGTCTCGATTGAACAAAACACCGCCAGGCTTGCGAGCAATTTTCGTATTATTCTCCAACAATAGTAATGCGAGACAATATTGGGTGTATCGACATTCGATCTATCCTATCGCCAGAATCGTAAATAATACATGGGAATAAATGAGATGAACCCTTTATATAACTACCCATTTACATATGTATTGTAGCTTAGGGTAAGATACCTAAAACTCGTTCATAATTTTCAAATCATATCAAGTACTTTTGACCGGCTTCCGAACGTTGCTATTCGACGCGTGTTTTATCATAAATACGTATTTAAACAAAGTATATTTTTAACAGCAAGTAAACGGGTGTGATAACATTAAACTGTTAATTTTTATGTATGTTTCGTAATAGGATGATAAATAGTCTCTTTGTAATGTGGCGGTTTTGGTAAATTCTCAGCGGGGAGCAGACAGGGACCACGCGTGGCAAATACGATTGGAAATGACCGAAACCGAAGACAGTAAAATTACAATGTACCACAACTTTGGGACCATAAGCAAAAAACCGGGCCAGTGTGAGTCAGATGTACTGCAAGGTTCCGTCAGTTTAGTGAAAAAATAACGTCCGTTTGTATGGGAGTTCCCTTTAAGTATTAATTTTATAGACATAAATACGTTTTCTTTGTAAATGTCAACCAAGTATCACGGTTGTTGAAATATAGCCAGATGACTAACGTATTGTACGAAATCTTAAAAAGAAACACTTTACCTATATTAAAACAATTTTTTCATACCAGTGTATTTTTTCTTGTTTTAATACAAGTAAAAATACACTCAGCAACTACTTCTCATTATCAATTTCTCAAAAATTCTTAAAATTCTTCCATGACTATATGACAACATTTAAAAATTCACATTTAACTATATATATAACCTCTTCGGTATGTGCGTTCCGAGTGACTATAAACCAGCATCAAGAAACTGATTTATTACTTCTATATCATGTTGATAATGAATATGTCAGAAACCAATAACCAAAGAAATGTTTTCTTTGGTTATTGGTTTCTGTCTTTTGGTCCAAAATCCAGGGCAAAATATTCACAAAAGAATAAAGACGCAAGTCACGCTAGCGACTAAATATTGTGAGACGATTTATTTATCTCTTGAAAGATGTCATAAACAAACACACGTGCAGACATATGCGGGCTACAAGTGCATCGGCGCCGGGGGGAGGGGGGGGGCGGATTGACGAGCCTTTGTTTACAACATAAAGTTATACGACGTTCATAAATTCTTTGTTTACCGAATAATGGACTACACTACCGGCATTCACGTGTATTGAAGATTTAAGACAATAGATTATTGGGTATATAAGACGCTTCGTCTTAACGAAGAATCTTTCATCAATATCTTTGAAATTATCGGTGGACAAGATACTATGTTATTATCTTATAAAAATATGTATTTATTTATTACTTCGCACCGAAAGCCTAACATGAACTTCTTAATCATAACATCAATAGCTTTAACTCGTTTTTATGTTTTAGAATTAATTCATTTATATGTACATTTATTTAATTAAAGCTAAAAAATAGAACGCACCGACAGTGGAACAAGTATTTTTCGATTAGGCACTCTTAGTGAAAAAAGTTTTTGTTTATGTATTTATTATAGCGCTGTGACTCGCCTTTCACAGTACAAGATGTGATCGTAAGATCTCCTCAAAACCCCGTTTATCTAAACAATGGTTTGCCTCGGTTGACAAAATACAGAGTAATCCCTAAACAAACACTCGACTTCACAAGGTCAAAGAACAACTCTTTAAGAAAACTCTATTGTAATAAAGACACAATAGGACAGATGTCACTGCCAACGAAGCGTTCGTATAAAAAATGTGGGATTAATTATATACGGGAACAATCAATGACACATATTATGTCCTCGCAACAATGATGTATTGTGCAAGGAATTTGGGACTGCACAGTTTGCAGCATGTTCTGTAGAATAGACCAGAAAGATATCGCTATAATTTGTTTGCATTGTCTCATTCAATAATAATTTTGATACTCGCAACATAATATGGTCTTTATTCTCTGACCGTATGTTACAAAAGAAAAAATAAACAATTAGTAACTATAGTATTTTTCTTTCAGCTACTAGTTATATGGTCAGGGTGTGCACTGACATTCCCAAAATTGTTTATTCTTTTGTTTTCTGAGCTATTCATATTGTGGCTTATCGATATATATTCTTGCAATTTCCATAGATTTACTATTAATTTGCTCTCATATCCTAATAATATTAGAAACACGAAAGTTTGTAAGTATGAAATTCACGTAAAAACTACAAAATTGACTTATTGTCACTTTACACAGCAGAATAACACATAGGGTACAATTTAAAAAGATATTATGTGAATTGTTGAAAAAAATCTACGAGCTATTCTGGGTTGGGCTGGCAATAAAATTCTTAAATGAATATATATACTTTTATCACTACATATAGTAAATAGGATATTTTTAAATAAAATAAAACCTAATGCACCTTATTTTAATCTTATAGAAATGTAACAAAACTTGTCATCGAAATTCAAACTATATGAACGACAAAGAAAGGAGCACTTTCCTATCTCATCTTGAAATGTCCCTAATACCATTGAGAATAACAATCGATACCTGAAGATCCCAAGCAAACACGTATCAGAGGATTACTCGCCCTGTTTTTATACAAATTCAAATTGTGTTCGAAAATCCTTTTCCTCTACCGGATGTTACAATAATGCATAGATACTTCAAAGAATTCTATTTATGAAATTGTGCAAAAATTATTTGTAAATCTGCAATACCGTTATGTGTGAGGGAATCGTGCGACGATATCTGCTATCCAAAATAACGTTTAACTTATGTTATAGATATTAATCATATTTAACTTATCTTCATTTCAATTCCATAGACAGCATCTAGTAAACGGTTTCTATAGTCTACCGCCTTACAGCTTAACCCCTCCAGTTGATTGTTATCAGTTACTTGATCATAAACGCAGTCTTTAAAATAACGAGCGGCAAGCAGCAGCCTGCCATTCGATCTTCAAAAACTGACCAGTGAAGTTTCCTTTCTTTGCCGTGGATAAGAGTGAGATTTTGTTGTAAAATATTTACTATATGTATACCAAAATAATTTAGCGAAGTGATTATAATAATAAGTTATAGAAATACGACGCTTTATTTAACAAATAAAAAAGGCGATTTTTTTTTAACAGTCGTACACATTGCAGTCCTTACAGGAATAACAGCGCGTGCATAAACTTGCTTACATAACGCTTTAATATCAGGACGTATTTCAAACACGGGCAGATAAGCCCAAGGTTTATTTAGCTCCTGTCACCCGAATGTTGACCATAGCTGAAATGGAAACCGGGGCCCGCTGTTGCATTGTGGCCATTGCGCCAGCTGGGTTTTTTCTTAAATAATTTAAAAATTAAAAACGCAATTATTAATAATATATAATAAAAAATCCACGGTTTAACATAAGATATTAACCATAATTTAAAATTTGCTACACTTTTATATGACCCAAGGCCATCGGCGTGATACAGACTCTTAAATAATAGTTAATTCTTAATAACAAAATATTCAAGCAGGGTGTGCCTATTAAACTGATCATAAAACATATGTACACCGTCCCAAGTTACAGAACATTAGCCCCCGGATTATGTGATGTTTTGACTTTGTTAGGTTAAGCTTACCTCAAGTTTGCCCAATATAGATTTAAGCCTAGACTAAAGTTGTAATATTGGGTTCTAATTCGATATGATAAACATTAGATGAGATGCTGGGAAACTATTTGTGTGTTACGCTAGTAAAGTCACTGTAGTTGAAGGTTGTAGACGTTTTTCCTCCATAGAAGCCAAGAAAAACATTAACTGTTTTCTTTCCTACGAAAGACATCAACCTACTTATGAAATATATACAACTAACAATTATCAATACAATTATAACACCAGACCGCAGCCAAATAATATGCTCATCACACGAATATTGAAAACTAAAGATGTTTTCTTTTAAATATTTTACGGAAAATATTAACGATAAAAAATTTATTACAATTATTAATATTATAAAAATTACTATACTTGAAAGATTTATGGACATAATTGGTACGTTAACACCGTAATATTTGGAACCCTACACCTAGTACCGGTTTAGTTACCATAGCAACAGTCACTGCACAATCTAGTCCTTATCAATTTTCGATTATACACACAAAGACTTTTCTTCCAGTTAAAACTTTCATGAACAGATTTATTTTATAATGGCTTCTTAATCTTTGAATCCATTTCTGGACGCCATTTTAAACGGTGACAACAACATTTTAAAGTCATAAAAGTAAATTGCGGATGTTCATAAGAAAAGTAGAGCGCGAGATCCAATCTGACTTTGCAAACAAGGGAAGTTACGGGCAGGCGGGCGCCTCGGCTCGGTAAATAGGTATCTGCTGTCCGATAACACCACGACTCCTATTTAAACTGAGATGGCCACAGATTAAGTCAGATTTACTCTTTCTCTTAGCACTTTAACAATTGCAAAAGAGTTATTTAATACTTATAATAAAACCTCTATTGTTAATATTCTTTTAAATATGTATTTGTTTTAAATAAATATTGATTCTTAATTTGAATTTTTGCCTTATGCTTGGATAGTCTTATTAGGCTTTGCCTCCATTGAATGAATATTTCGAGGTCAACCATTTATTACGTAAAACTAAGAACTAGAAGTACTTTCTTTTCGTCTTAATTCCTATTACAGGAAACAAAGACAAGAAAAAGATTTAAGTAGAACATTCGACAATTATTTTTGAATTCACATTGTTAGTTAACAATGAGATACATTTTTTTTTAAATATTTAAAAATTATAAAATTTTTATAAGTGAATTTCATATGACAGTTCCACGATGGTTAAAAAAAATATTTAAAAAAGTTTTATCAAATACATACTAATCCAACTTTCAAGTTCATTATCCAAACCTCAATTAATTCAGAAAAATTACCGAATTTATATTTGTAGTAATACTAAGTTCTTCATTATGAATAGAGGGCACGTCTGTCATTTGAAAAATACATCTAAATTCAAAGAGGACAAGTGTGCTTATCGCTAATCTGTACGAAGAGTGAGTTTTTAGTCCGTTTCGGGAAAAAGTGCGATGCGGATTATGAGAGCTTTTAGCTCCGGCCTCAGTAGGATTATTATGAAAATGACAGTCGCGCGATTCACTCTCCGCCACACGTTACAGTCGCAACTGTATTGAATAGAGCAGCATAATAGTAATCAAAGACCGTGCGTAACCACAACGGTCGCAAGATATCGTATTGTTTATAGCCGACCAATGTTACATCAAATTGTGTGATGCAACAATCACGCTCCAGTTTATAATAAAGTGTGAAAAAATAAAAAAAATAAAAGTTTTAGTAACAAATATCTTTTTTATTAGTTTATAATTACTTGTCTAAATTTTTGTAATTTTCTTCTAAGTGTGTCTAACTATCGTTGTAAGTTGTGACGATAATTTTTATGAGATTCCATATATTGAACTGCATATAGCGCTTGCAAATTGTACTCTTGCCATATAGTAATAATCCCACGCTGCTCCGTTGTGGCGGAACCTACGTCATAGTTATTAAGGTAAAGCTTTGTTTGCGTATTCGACGATTCACGTTGAGTCTGTGGTAAAATATTAAAACATGAAATCCTGCTCAGCGCAGACTACAATGCTAGTTTCTCGTGTATGCAATCACTGTGAAGGATATTTCGCTTTGTGTGTATATTATCTCGGATCCATTGTCGGTAATTGTTATCCATTATACAAGATCTGTGTAAAATTAAAAAAAAATAGAAAATTATAAAAATAGAAGCGTGTAACAATTGACAGAAGTGTTTAATTAACTAATCATTTATTCTTGAAATACAATTAATGTAAACTGATCTGTCTATTCTTGATTGTTCTTATGGCTGAAAAAAATTGGACAAATAAGATATTTTTATAACGAGAACGTATACTTCTCTCGAGGTTCTCTCCTTTATTTGACCTGGTGATAAGAAGTGGTTTTTCAAACATGATTTGAGTTTATTTAAACTTAATTTAGTGAGCTTAAAATGCTATATTTAATATACTTTAATATGTGTTTCAAATATACTTTACCGCGATACCGAGAGTCCCCCCAGTTTCAATCCTGGCAAAGTCAATATTAGTTGTTGTAAAGACATATATAAAAATCAATCTTAAAAAATAATCTATGGAAAAAAGTTACTTACCGGCTGTGTGTAAAAATGTGTCCCAATATTATTATTATTATTATATTCTAACATTTTCCTTTGTAGAATTACAGTTATCTATTTTGTTATACGAATAAATAAAATATAACCCGTAATAAATAATATTGTAATTAATGATTATTTTAACGAGCCCGCCTTTAATTTGTTAGGCGTTTTAAACGGCTTAGCATATTTGAATCGCAAATTTCTCAGAATATTTTAAAAGGGTCGCTGGCGCTTCGAGGATATTATCTCTTCATAATATTCAAAAGTGTATAGGCCTAGACGAGTTAATACGCTGTAAATTTCAAATATTTATTATGGAATTTTCAAAATAAACTTAACAGCATTGGTTGTAATAACTTAAAGCATCAATAGACACGGCTATTTATAGAATTACCAAATAGTTCATTATAAATAAAAAAAATAAGTCTTATGACATTCATTTAGATAAAGTGTTAGCTCTGTCAGGATGACAAATTCATAATTTAATTATTATATTATATATTGCTTCCCTGATTCCGCTTGATGGACGCAATGGTTCTAACATTTTACGTTCCGTATAAATAATAGTACAAGCTCTACATTCCACATATAAGGAACGCTTTTATTTCATAGAAACCCTGATTTTTTATTAATCTAATTAGCAAGAAATAGTTTCAGTACGAGAGGCGACGGAACTCCGAGTCAGATGCAATCGGTGGCACATCCGCGCCCCAGGAACTTTGGCGTCTCCAATCTCTATTTGCAACTTGGAACTATAAGTGATTAGGTATTGACGTCAACAGCGGCAAATTGCAGGATGCTTCATTGGTAAATAGTGTATATACTTGGACATTTACTATGAGTATTCACAATTAGCTACGTCTAAAGATTTTGTGATCTACATAATATGGAACTTATATTAAAACTAATGAATAAATTTCCTAGTATATTATTTGTACATTTAGAGCAAGCCTGGGTTGAGGATCGCATACCCTCAACGATGAGGTTGTGTTAAATTTTTATTGGGTCGATTTGTATCCAATACAGACATGACTTATTAAATATATATTTTAAACAGAGTAACCAACTGTACCTTTTTAAGAGATAATGGAGAATAAATACTTAAAACATTAAAAGCTTACACAAGCATTATCAGGACTTTTATGGACACTCCATATTTTTTTTTTTATTATGGTAGTACACATTATTCGTTAAAGTTGAAATGAACGCTGAAATATCTTATAATTTTAGGTCCAACATGCTATTCTAAATAATCAATTAAAGAAAAACGTATAAAAACAAAAGTGTGTTGCTTTATAATTGGTGAGTCGTTGCACTTTTGTTCAATTCTTAAAATGCATTCTATTTTTAAACCATGACTCCTGTCAGTAGTCTTATAATATCACAACACAATTTTATTACGTCATTGATACTTAAATCCTACGTATTCATGGGAGTATTTTTCAGTACGTGGACGTTGATAGTGATTTGCATATTAATTGTGTAAAATATAGGGCGTAACACACAGATGACAGGCACCCTTTAATTCCCGAAGGCGTGGCACTCAAACAAACGGAAGCGAAATTGAGAGTCTCGGAACTGTATACCTTTTCATTACAGAATCCCTTTTTAATTACCACAGCACAAATAAAATTTGTATTTTTCAAGTACACGTAATTGAAAAGGAAATTACGGTGCGGACGCGGCGAATGAAACTTTAATATAATGCATAGGGCGCTTTGATCTCTCGGCTTGCTATCAAAATGTAGAGATATCCTTATATAAAGCATCTCGTAAAGATATTTTATGTATAGATTTGTATTCGGATCAATTATTTTATTTAATTCTAAACATATAAATTGTGACGGTAAAAAGGCTAAGTCGAGATTGATCAATTTTTTTGTTGGGAAATAGTGCATAAATAGTCAGTACAGGAACCATCTATCTACTAACTATCATTATGTCAATCTATATTATTATAAAAGTGCTATGCTCAAGAAGTACTGGGTCAAACGGAATCGGACAGTCCATTTATCGAGGAACTCTATCGAACAATAAGCAAAAATATGAAAAAAAATCAATTTTGCAACTTCCGGTACGTGCGCTATGTAAACAGCAATACGCAAAAATCTGGTGAAACGAAATTATTGCCTTTTTAAACTTCCTAGAAAACATCGACTGCATACGTCTGTTATTTAAAGTTGAGTCACTAATGAAATATGAATAATATCGTCGTTTTAAAATAGCGTTGCAAGAAATTAATAGTCACATATATAAAAGCAGAGAGTGTAAGAACTAGAGTAAAATAATTATAAAGGTTACGCTCTGAAATAAAAAGTATATAATTTTTTTTGAGAATATATTAATAGTAATAATTATAATTATTATTATCGGGATACAGTGTTGGGCCCAAGGTATTGTCAAGAGATGATAATTAAGGTCACTGGCCAGAAATGTGTCTGTCTCATTAAAGGATTCTGGGACTTCAAACAGAAAGGAAAACTATAACTAAAATATAAGAAAAGACACACGGGCAAAGGAAGGATAATAGGGCTCTACTTTCCATTTTAATCCTCAGTCGAAATGGGATGAGTCGCCATCCGTCGGATCGATATCTTAAATTACAAGAGTCAATGTTTGCGTCATATAGTTATCTACCTGTGTCCATGACCCGTGATAGTCAGCATATTGTTTTCCAATTTGAACCACTAACGTTGTACTAACGTGTATTATAAAGACATAGTTCACTGACAGAACTTTGTTCAAGAAAATATTATTTGTATAAAAACTTATTAATATGTGACTTACGTATACTAAGCACTAAAGGTTAACAAGCAGTGCCTTGATTAGTATGTAAGAAGACAGTTGATTGTATCATAACTAGCTGCTCCTCGTTTTGACAATATTTTCCATTTAAACTCCGCTTTTATAAAGCTCATATAGTCTCCCACGAATGAATTAACTGGATCCAACATACAAATAAATTTCGCCCCAGTGGTTCCTGATTAGCGCATTAGACCAGACAATCTCTAGTATATATAATAGTATTTGTATATATTTTATTTCATAATAATAATGAATCCGCAAAAGTCCGTAAGGCACATAAAACCATACATTTGTAGACAGTATATGTAATGTTATGGTTTACTAAAATCATAACCACAAGTCAAGACCGAAGCCATTGTGGTCGCGTGCACGCATGTCACCAGGCCACTAAACTGAAACCTTAAACAGAAACTAAGCTTGAATTTCACCCACCTGTTCTCTTCAAATTAAAGTCATTGCTATGTCTATATTTTTAAAAATCGAATGCTTCATAGAAATTTTACACGAATTACCAAATACCTTCTTTCTACTATACTCTATAGTCTATACAAACGAAGAGCTATATACAAAACACGTAACGAACACTCGATACAGATATACCGACAGAACAAAATCCTATCGTATTTCACACTCTCGTGGAAGACGTGTGGCAAAGCAACCGAACCGAATGCAATAAAAATCACTTTAACAGTACCTTCCGACGAGTACTGATGTGTATCAGTCTGATACACGATGCGGTTTCCACGTTTGTCACAAGGGACGGCAGCGCCGGTCGAACTATTATTTTTATACAATACAAAATTGATTGCTCCTTGTCAAAGTCTACAGTTTCGATACGGGTAGCGTAATTTGAATACGCTTTTATAACGAGATAAATGAATTCAACCAGGACTTATATTTTAGCAAAAAGACTCAGCTCACGTTTTTAATTTACTGAAAAAGGCTGAGTTAGACGTAGTTTAATTTTAACCCAGTTTTAATTTGAAATTGAATCATTTCATAAAGTTGCGCCAAATAGTTTTTGGTGGTATTAAAGGATATTTCATTAACGTTTTAAAGAGAAAAGCGTAGTGGCGTTTTGTATTATGCGTCTTAAAAAAGCAAACTCCTGGAAAAATCTTGATGCATAATATATCTCTGGTGAGTATGATGTAGATTTCAGGGCGTAACTAGCGATGTGTGAAAAATGACGGTAGCGTGCGCGCGTGTCTTTTAATGACATCGTCGATATCTCACCGCAGCCCGGGAGCGACTTGCACCCCGTTTTTATTATTCCAACTTCACCTTTTATGTCAAAATGCGAGTTTTATAGCTCTTATGATTTTTTCATACAATTAACCCTCACCCTCCACTCGACCTGACAAGTGCCTATTAAGTTTTTGTCACTTATTACGTACTGAAACGTTTTGCAATTAAATTGAATTAATTATTTCATTGCCCCCTAAACATTGTCCTTCAGAGCAGCACAAGAGCTGTTTTGTACGAAAATTAAAGATAAAATTCCAAGTTTACCTTAAGTCTTTTACATCTCCATTACTGACATTAATGGTCTTTTAAATTCGGTCTGCGTCACTTTCCTTTTTGTTGTGTAATCTCGTCCTTAATTGTCCTGAATTCCGTTACCTCGCTTGATGTTGCGTAATAATGTAATATGAAAGTGGAGAGGCCCCTAATTGGGTGTCATGTAGTCTAGGGATAAAAGCATACACGTGTAGCCACCGATCGCCGCGATCCGATAGCCCATTGTCTACCTTTTATCACAACAAGTCGTAGGCAATAAATCGCCCGTGTTGCGCGGTGTCGGGTTAAGTGATGTACGCTGCTATCGAGGTGCGTGAAATATCGTCCCGGAATGTTATTAGAACCAAGCGGAGCGCTGCAGAACCTGTTTTCCTGCAACGACATATTTTAGCGGAGCCTTTTATGAAAAAGCTTATACAGAACGTGTTTGTGGAAAACGCATTTAGCTATATATAAAAGTTTCGCTTCTTTAACACATATTCGATTTGCAAAAAATATGGTTTTATTAGAAACATATAATCTGTTATTCACGCTTAAAACTTCTTCATGAAATATTATAACTTTTAAGTTTTTCGATCACGAGTAACTTGAGAAGGGACGCGAAACGAACATAAAATCAACTACTTGAATAGAGCGAATCGTTTACAAATTAAATTACTAGTGATCTTGTAACTAAACTTCAGATATATGAGGTATCACTTTTCATATAACTCGCTGTTCTATTTAAGCAGCAGACAAAATTAACCTAGCCCTTTAGAGAATTTAGTGAATGTGGACAGGTAAATTTTATGACGACGAGAAATTTGTATACGACGATGAAATTAAAAGCACACTCATTTCTGCTTTATTAATCTTATTATGCGCATCAAAGGTTATAGAGACTCGTTTCATAAACTAATAATAAGTATTGCTTATATATATATGTTTAATGTTATTAAAATGTTATAATAACTTACTAAACCTCTTGCTGTCGCCCATGAATTGTCAAAATACTGTTCTTAAACTTTTGAAAACTGAATCGAAATATTGTTACGGCCTTATTCAGATTTATATTACAAATGCGACACCTTAGCTATTAAAAATATTTTATATTTACATTTTATCCTAAAAATTAACAAATTATATTAGTTTAGTATAAGCGATATCTCCAGAATTTTAAACGATACTAATAAAAAAGTAGACAAAAATACGTCTTAATTTATGACGAACTCTGTTATCAGTAGATTTCTTGCTCTTTTAATATGGTTCTTATATGAAATACTCAGCGAACCTTTAATATAAGCACGTATTGAATTATGATCGTGTGCATACTGCATTATAACATAATGAACCATTTTTTGATAAGCTGATGTAAAGAAAGACACTAATTTTTAATGTTTTATCACGATTATTTTTAGGGTTTACAAATTTAAACACTTATACCCTATGTCTAGCCCATATCTGATAGTATAAAGAAAATAATCGAACCAGAATGTTTGTTGGGGAGTTTCAACACTGATGCGACTTAAATCTATAACTTAAATCTTTATTTAAAACATATTTGAACCTCAACGTTTCTAAGAATCGAACGTAAAAGCGTTTTAAAAAATAATAAAATAAATATTTTTTTTTCAGATTTAGTCAAAATAGTATTTCAATTCGTATTTAATTTTATATTAGAACTAAATGAGAACCAATACAACTTAAAGGAAAGGTCATTCCGCTCTACAAAGGCCGGCAACGCACTCACGAACTAAATATGTATAAGGATCCATAGACGGCGGTAGTACAATTGATACCCCAGCCCGATTATTTCTAATTCTATAAGAAAATAGATACACAATCTGGTGCTAGAAAATCAGAGGCCTTAGTGCCTTTTTGAGTTAAGAAAACAATAATATTCAACAGTATACAATTAGTGTGGGATCTGGTACGTAGTTGTGTATTTGCCTATTCGTGTTTATGTACAAAAGAGAAGTTCACAATTCCGCTGTAACGATGACCACTCACCAAGCTCGATTGTCCGTCTTTGGATTGCTCGCTCCACAATAGGAATCTCAGAAATTGCAATAATAAACAGTTGCAGTGGCCGTCTGTGGAAAATCCTGCTAGAATTGCAGACGTTTCATTCATTGTTTATAATTTTTACTACAATATAATATTGCTATTTCATGTTTGTTTTCATGACAATTGTAGTTGAAAGAAACACTATATAACCGTATAAACTGCTCTTATTAAATTTAGTTATTTTATAAATAATATCATGTTGTAAATAATTTTATTGTACTGTTAATAAAAAATTAATTGAATAACCAAACATTTATGGGTACGACGTCCTCATCGAGGATAGTAGACAATATGTCTATTATACTGTTCTTAGATGATTAACATTCTTATCAAACACCTTATATCGCTCGATATTCAAATACAGACCACCTGTCTTCGGTTGGCATCGGCTAGTACGCGGAAACGGATGCGCACGCGCCGACCATCTGTATGTACTTCCTCAATAAACCTTATAAGTGTTACACTGCGTTTCGACAAATAACGAACATATGGACAAAGGGTGAAATTTACATTGTAGTTTCAAAATATATTTTCTTAATGTTACTCTGTGCGCGTAGGTACGTCTTGTTGTAAGCCATGATTTATTTAATTTTCAACTCATATCAATATTGTAAACAAAATCATATTATTTTTTTTATTCATTTAATTGACGGTATGATATTCTGTGTAATTTTAAGTAAATTGTTATAGCTTTCATGATTAATGAATTATCAATCTCAGTTATAAGACTTGTTTATCCTTATTTTTACTTAAGACTGTAAGATTCAAAACTGTTGTTTATATAATAATTAAAAAGCGTATTATCTACTATTTAAAATATATTATTAAAACTGGATACTTTCATAATCTATTTCTTTATTTTTGAAAACTTAATGACACTCAAGATGTCAGCACAAAAACATAGATTTACAACAAATTTTTTAAAGATTTATTAATATGCTGTATATGACATTTACATTTACGTTTCCATTTTTTTTTATTCCCTTACACTAGTCTCTTACTATGTCTTGCGTAGTAATATGTAGCTTAGTAATGTACGTATATAGGTTATCTAAATATAGCTGTATTAAAATGAATATTATCAGGAAGAATGTTCTTGAGAAATGTTATATGGCATCACGTGCGACATTGCGTAGTATGCAAAGGGCGGCATACAACTTTGCATTCGGCTCGCGTTCCTCGAACTTCGAAAATTGACTTTCAATGGAACTTCTCGTTTCCACGTCAACTTTCCACTTTTACACGAAACAGGCACTAACTGTATTTTTTAATAAAGTCACGAAATTGTAATTTCATTAAACGTTTAGATTTTTAAATAATTAATAACTTATAGTATCCCGGCGTATGTCTATCAAACGTGGCTTTATTAAATGTTATATAAATGTTATATAAATGGGAACTTGCTTGTTTGCTGTGTATATATATGGCCACAGCATATATGGTGAAATTCGATTGAACCATTCTTCAAGTTTTCTTAAGTCTACAAAAATCGATTGCAATGAGTTTTGTACAAAAACAGGTACATGCATTTGTTTTTCTAGGGCTATAATAAGTTTAACTATTTCTACTACATTTGAAACAAATTTAACAAAGAACCAAATGAATAGTAAATCTTCTTTGAGTAGTGTAGATAAATTAGTAAAACAGCTTCCGAAACTTTTAAGTTTTTGGTCTGCTTTGACGTATTTTCATGCTCATTAAGAGCACACATCTTGTAGAATTAAAACTGGCTTGAATATAGACTTCGTTAAACTTTTATTGTAATTGGCCCAATTATAGCGGCGTTTTGAAAAAATGCGCACCTGTATTGGCAATAGTATCTGTGACACATTTTAACATATGATTTGTCAATTATGCCCCAAGATATTACCCTGTTATAGGCGTATCGTTTTTCAAAATTTAAATATATAACCTCCAACAGATCAGAAATTTGCACATCAAACAAATGAAGATCGTACCGGAGATTGAATCGGTTCCGCACTCCGGCGTGGTGACCATTGCTCCATCTGAGTCGATTATAGTTATCACGTGTTAATACAATTTTATACTTTATATTTTTTTTTAGTTTTTTTTTTTTTACTTTTACTAATCATTATTTTGCGAAATCTTTTCTTTGGAGTCATTTTTAAACTGTGATACCAGACACGAAGTAATTTTATTATAACTATTTTTAACAATATTATGTAATTTGTATGGAGTACAATAATAAATTTTCCATATTTTATTGAAAATATACTGTCTACTCTTATAAGATTTTAATACATGTGATTATTGTTTGTATTAGATACGCAAAATAGGTGTTTATCGGCTTTCAATCTCATTGATTGATAGAGTTTTTCTCAGTATAGATCCATCACTTTGATAGATAGACAAGTATGTATTAGAAAGTCGGTCTTGAAATAATGTGATGAGGTTTGTTATATTGAATTGTGTGAATGGCGTCACATGGTCAAAGGTCATTACAACATTTAAATAGAAACCTCTTTAAATATAACAATAATACATTTTTGAAAAAGTTGTGTCTCTCCGTTGTAATCATATGTTTTATTTTTTCCGTTATTACCACATTTTTCACAAATACTCGGCCATTGACCAAATCATATTTTTAAAAATGCTTTACGCAGCCCAATTTAAGCAGAGTGTATGTATTAAGATTATAAAATAGCAATGTTAAACGAGGATTCAGGTTCAAACTCGCACGGGAAGAAAAAAATAATTACGAATTTTATTATTACAAAGCGTTGCAGGTGTCCATGAGCGGCGATGACTTTTTTAAGTGACCCGCCTGCTAGTTCGCCCCATATTTTATATAAAAAGATTTCAATGAACTGTTGTGGAAACCAGGTCGCAACACTCCTGTCCCCTCGGATGGGAGCGTAAAACCGACCCTGCGCGTGCACTTTCATTATTTGAGAAGATTAGGTAGTTAATGGCATATGTTCAATACATTCTATAAAACAATAATTGTTATTTAAAGAATAACACTTTGTTAACGGATTAAGTGATGTATTTATTCGACGTTTTGTGTGCTTTACAGCGTGCATGGTCACGGTAGGCCAAACAATAATTGTTATTGTTCCGCTTGTAATCACACTAAAGTCGAGTTTATGATAGCAACATTAACAAAAATGTAACAAAAAAGCCTCAAACATTTCTACATCCATTTGATTTTAACATTAACTGACTAATGTCCTACGAGCAACGCTTATAGCTTACATAATTAAATTCCAAAAAGTGCCCATTGAAATCGTACTAAACATAAAGAAAGGATATGAATTCCGTGACGGACGAGAGGAGATCTGTGGTGCACAGCCAAGCTCGGCAATTTAACCAATTTAATATCATTCGCGCCCATTGAATGGCTGCCGTGTTCTTAATTTGAAAATAGACGCCTTTGTGTTGCTATTGCGAAAATGTCTCATACATAGCCGGATATTCGCTTTAAGCGTTTACAAAATACTGAACGAAATTTTATGTATGAACTGTTTCAAATCTTTATGGCTTATGAGTTATACAGTCGGTTTTTGAAAAATATGAAACATTTGAGCAGGTATTCGATTTATTCTTGTGTTCTGTTAACCGAAAAATTGGGATTTTATGTCTAAAATATGCCAGCTTTTACGCTCATTGAAATTATTTGTTACACTGTGATTCGATCTCATGAATCATGAGCTCATAGCGTAATAGGCCAACAGCGAAGCTGTCTAATTAAAATTGTAAATTTTACAGCAATCCAATTTATAACTATTTTAAATTAACATATTACCAAAAAAGGATAAGGTTGATAAATTAAGAAGAATCTTTCGGTCAAAAAAAAATTATACTTAATAATTTAATATCATTACTAGACATACACTATGACACTATATGATGCTTAATTTTTCATAAATGAGTTCTATTGGCGCTATGAGATGGGTACGACCTAGCGTTCTTGGAATATAATGTAAATAGACATTTCGTCATAATTGCCACATTGGTGACAGAATTATGGCCTATTAAACGTAACGACCAAAGTTTTATTCCCGTAATTATTTACAGTTTTTTATTCGTTATTCCGTAAAGGACACGTGTGTAACATAAAGGTATATCAGGCGAAACGTTACAAATAAATAGATCTTGTTGATAAAAATTCAGCTTCATTGCACATGTTTTTAATATGGAAATACGCAAGAACGATGCAAAATATTGAGTTTTTGAGAGAGTATTTAGCAAAAAGAAACTGGAGACTTAGGGTGCAATGTTTATTTTTTAATACGTATACTGGCGATGTGGATGGAATACAACTAGGAAAAAGATTAAATTCTTATTATTTCTTGATGAATCGCATAATTTGTTACATTAATTATATATATAAAAGTGAAAATAATATTCCTATGAATGATCAAATACATCTAGGATTGTTTACATATAAAATTGGAGTTTGGAAATAATCTATTCTGTGGCCAAATTACCTTTGAAAGCTATTTTTATATCTTATTATGAGGGATAATTCAATGTGGTAATAATTTGCTGTCATCTTGGTATCAATAAATTCTACCTGAAGCTGCTTACAACACATAATTTACATACAATGGACTGTAGGCGGAAAGGGTATTTATAGAAGTATTTCCTGAAACGAATTAAAACGTGGGCGACTGCAAATATTTTATCAAAATGCGTCAATTAGGCGCACTCTGTGGGATAATTTGGAGTCGCTATTAGATTGGGAGGTCACATTATGAGAATACTCTAAACTGATGCTGCCCCGGCAGCTGATCACTACTGAGTCTATTACTATTCCGTAGGATATCATAGTTTCGTTTTATTTCGTTTAGTTTAGTTTTATAAATGACCATATCATCAAGGTTGACGAGAATTATTTTTTTTGTTCCTAATTAAATCAACTGGATTAGGATAGGTAAGAACTAAAATAGCGTACGTGTCAGGCGCAGGATATATTTACTTTCTACATTTATAATATGGTAAATGTATGTATTTAAGTCAACTAGATACTTTTATGTATGTGCAATCTCCAATTCCAAAAGTCTCATATCGCCATTGCGAATCGTCCTAAAACTGCAATGGAATTTTACAATTTGATTTAATCTGCAGTGAAATACCTAGCCAGGTCCCATACTCGTTAATTAGGGTGCGCCGCCATCTTGGATTGGAGGGTCAAATTAAATTGACATGTGGTTTATGCAGTATTGTTTGCTGCGAGGCATTGTCGCCCCTAATTATACAGCCCCGCTGATAGCAGGAGATTAGCTGAGAGCAATTAATGCTTATTGCGAATTTAAAAGCTCAAACTCTAATACTTTGCCATTACATTTATTGCATATGCCATTCATTTGGTAGCTTCCATGTAACAGTAGTCAAATAATTGTTGTCGGGTATGTTATGTTTACGGATAATAAATATTGTGATTTTTGTTAGAAATGTCCATATACAATTCAAATGTCATATTTAACAATAGTTTTTAAAAATTTTAACTCTCAATGTCCTATGTAGATCTGTAACTTTAGTACATGGAGATATTACGAGTCTGCCTCGACTGTCAACTTTGATAAGCAACAAATACAATAAACAATCGAGGAATATTTCTCATATCGGAGTGCACATAATGACAATGTATTATAGTTTTGACTAAAAAAAATATCTCTTTCATGAAGAGTATAGACAAAATATGTAGAGGATAGACAAAACTGTACTTTAGCTAAAAGTCTGATTCACCTTACGTGAGATCGAAGAGGTTTCATTCCCTCCACTTAACACGATAGATAAAATTCACTTTTGATATTATGCCTGAGGACATCGCGTGGGGATCTTCGTCGTTAAATTATCGCTTGCGCGAGGTCGAGCCAGACGCCGCGTCAGCGACCAAGCCACAAGTTTAGCATATCGCTTGAGCTCGCCAAATCCCTACATAACACAGACGTTTACCCCGGTATAAAAGCTATTATCGAACCCTAATACAGTTTAAAAAATGGCCATCCTAAAAAAGAACGTCCGTAGCTCGTTTCTTAATAGAATTTAACGGTAATCGCTAAGTGATAAAGCTCATCATCGAAGCTTTTTTAATTAAAATTTCGAGGTGGTTATTATTTTGAGAAGTTTTCGATTTTACCACTTAACTCCTACAATATAATGTCAAGAATCTAATTATATAATGTTTGGCTTTATGTTCGAAACGCTTCATATTAACTCGCATGCCGATTTGCAGACGAGCGGTATCATTACTCCAAAAATGAACGAATATAGATAATGGACGGCCGATCAATACAAAGTAATCGCGAATCCAATAAGCCCGACCAAAACAACGGGGGGTCGTCGCTCGGATCCTGGCAGCCAATATGGAAAACAATATGGCGGCATGCAAATATCGCCATTATCGCACCTGGGCAGGGTAAACAAGATTACGAGAATTGAATGGCTAATTAGGGGAAAAGAAGGCCCAGCCAGGCTGAGTTATCTCGCTTCGTCTCCGCTATATTTCATGATACTAAGTCCTTATTGTTCAGCTTGTTCAGCTAATAGCCTTATTAGCTTATCTACTGTTGGTGCATTAACGGCCACGCTGACTTAATTTTAATACTGAATATCTCAGTTTACTTAAGTTCCTTAAGGTTACACAATCATGGCCAAAGTAAGAACACGGCTCTATACGTTCTTAAATTTGTCTTCAATTCAATCATAAAATTCTATGATTAACTACAATAAGAGATATTTTATCAAGAATTTTAATATGCTAGACAGGAAACAATATCATAGCAACATACAAATTCATGAACTGGTAGAACGACTCAGTTCTGGCATATTACTCGTAGATTTGATTCCCGGAGCATACTATTTCGATTGCAACCAATGTTAGGTGCACACGAATGCATGTTAGATTATAAAACATCAAAACAAAAATTTAACGATACCCGCATTTTTATATCTGTTACATACTAATTTTGATTACCCATTACATAAATTTCGAGCCTAATTTTATGGACTACCAGTTAGAGCGTTTTATGATAGCCGCGGTCAGGCATCGCAATAGAATACACTCAATCATTATTCAATTAATTAATCAGTGACATTTACAGATAATAAAATAAACATATTTACGAGCTCACTTCGTTAATTTAATGTTATCAGTTTAATTATATGACGGTGTTATGGCGCCCGCAGTCCGATTCAGCTGTCATATTTCATGAATAAAATCTTCATACTTAATTAGTGCATATAGTTTCGACATTCACATTACAAGCCTTCGATTTCAAGAATTTACAGACTCAACACTTACTTCCTCGATATTGATTGAAGCCAACATTGCTCATACAATTTTACTGACCTTTTATATTATTTATAAAAATAAAACCTCTATTCTTCAGCGTTGTAAATAAACTACCTTATGAGTATCCTTTTCCATCACCGTACGTAAATACGATCCGGTTGAACGGATTGAAACGGCCATGACCACTGTTACAACCGAAACGTCGATAAATAATAGTTACAAGTTATTTTATTAAGGTTGATTTATGCCTTATTGCCTGCCTAGTAGAATTTAGCTTCTACACTTCTCCGAACAAAAAATACGATAACCAAATTAGTGCTACTTAGTGCCTGCCTAATGGCTGCCCACCTTAGAGTTTGATCCCCGGTACGGTCAACATTTGTGTGACGAGCATTGTCTGCGTATTATATATATGTATAAAAAGTATATGTGTACTTATATGTGTATAAATGATGTTAGCATTCATAACACTAGAAGTAATGTGCTACGGTTAGGACTAACTGACTGTACGTGAAATCTGATATTTATTTATAAAATGTGTTTACCATAAATTAAACATTAATTAATCAGAACTATTTTATATTGGACATCCTTTTAGCTAGATAATCCGGGATATGATTTAAAGAGGTCCGTCCGGTCGACGCTAACCGTAATTTAATTACAAACATGTAGCCTGTCACGTTGCCCACACAAAACCTATTTAATACAAGATTAATGAATTACTGATAGAAACACGTTCGCTTTGTTTTTTAATCGATCTTATTATGGTTGGAAGTTATTAATTAATGACGTAAATAAAAATTATGGCGTTGTGGCGCCATGGATGACGTACAGAAGAAATAAAAAAATGTAAACAAGGCATTCCACCCCTTACAGACATAAAATATGGACAGCTCCTATAATCGATGTATTTTATTTTTCAACTTAAATATTTACATTAAAATAAAATTGATATAATTCCTATACACCAACAATATACGTGCAAATATACTATTTACAACTGGTGGTAATGGTATAAAGTAAATTATCTTGAAATATGTGCTCACCCAAGCAGAGACAATTAAAATCACAATGAAGTTCAACACTGACGTAGCGAAAAAATCTCATTAATTCCTGAAACGATTTCAGTGACCCGCGATTTTATAAAGCCGAATACTTTGTCTAGAATCCAGAAAGTTGTATTTCTTAAGCGAGATAAGAGGCGAAAGTTCACGCAGGAGCGGAGATTTATGATATCACCGTCGCTTTCACTAAATAATAAAAGGTCTGCTGTAAAACGCTGTGGAAGCATAAAAGTTTTACGTCCATACAACCCGTTGGTATATAGGGCGTGTTAGACTCCAAATCTCCATAAAAGGTAATCAGTGTCGGCACAATAGTCCAATGCCCCATAAATCCTACGCCAACGTATGCTTATTTAATTTTCTGTGGCTGAACGCTACTTAATAAGTGTACATTTTCATTATATTCTCGGCCTTAGGTTTCTTATCCATTGTATAAGTTTCATTTAATACGATTGCGTGAAAAAATAATACGTAAAATTTGAGTTATACGTACGTAATACGTATACGTTATTACAATTGGGGAAAAAGAAGTCAATCAGCTAACTCGCTTATGACTGTGACCCAAAGTGTGTCCCGAAATGAGAAATTTCTATCGGTGTCTATTAAATGGGCCAGATTAGGCAGAAAAACATATAGAACTGGGCAAGTCGCCGGAGGCTATTAGGCCGTTCCAGGTACTGCTGGTAGGCTTGATCCATCAAGGAAATATTTTAAGTTTTCATATTTAAAATATTCACTTACACAAATTTAGTTTACAGTGCTTTCATCGAGGAAATGGAACCGTATAGTCCTAAATAATATATTTATTTCAATTCATGTAAAAGTAACAATATTTAATATTTTAGATTATACTATTTATATATGATATGATGCTTTAACACTGGCGAGTGACTTTTTTGTATCGGATTGACAATTTTCTGGAAAAAGGGCCGGTCAGAAGCAACCAAGGAAAATGTGTGATGAATATAATGAGAGTGGAAGAAGCGAGAGAGCTCGTAGCAAATGACAGGACTTTATGGTCTCTGCCATTGGGAACACTCGACGTAACTTGTAAGTTATATAAATATAAACCAATATGTTAATATTCTCGATACATGTTTGCTTGAATTAAGTAACAATAGACAAATTTAAAGATTCGCGCTTTTGATATATAAGCTTTAAAAAGCCTCCCGGTGCTTTTATATTCCGCCGATTACTAAAATATCGGCTTACAAAAAAGCCGTCTACTTGTTCCCTATACATTGTATTCAATAGGATTTAAGATTTGGTGAAATTCAACCTTTGAATCGTTTTTTTACGACATCGATTGCTTTTATGTTACACAAGACGCTACTGTATAACAGAATAATACTACGACAAAAAATCCGGGCAAGTGCGAGTCGAACCCGCGCATGAAAAGTTCCGTACAGCTTGCTATTTAGGGAATACATCATGTATTTTGTTGTATTAAATAGTTTTATTATGTACTTGGGACGGAAAATTAAACAATACACTATCTATTGCCGAGGTATTTAATTCTTTATGACGATTTCTAACAAATTTTTGAAGCAACAGTTTTATCACTTAAATCACGAACAATGTAAGGTCTATAAAATGAGACAAAATTTATTACATCATTTGGTAGAATATATTTGCGAATACAATTTACACCTGTGTACTGGCAAGTGGCAACGTACAGTTCCGCGGAATAATGCATAAGAAATTCGTCATCTTCCTTGTTGAGGTGAGTTTTGTTCACACGTCCTGTTTGTTTGGTAAACTACATATAAATTTCGACTAGCTTACGTTCAGATAAATATTGCCGTACATTAAAATGTGCTCATTTAAATGTTCGCTTGGGTACATCAGTAAGAATAGCTCATAAATGGCAAATCATTTGCTAAGCCAAAAAGTTTAAAGCTTATCTTGCCTCGTATCTAATCTAATGTAGTATTCAATTTCGTTTCTGAGTTACTACGTTAGTCCAAAACAATTATTATATTCATAAAATTAGTCTACCTTTTTTAATGTTGTTCATATGATTTTAAGATTGGTAAAAATATAACTTAAAATGAATTTCCAAGCTTCGCTCTATTTTAAATTAGCATCGATTTGGACAGAGTTTGTATGACGCTATCCTGACAGCGTCGGAGATCTTGTTCAATACGTGACAAACAATGTTTCTGGGTAGGTTTTGTGCGATGTCATGCTCGGTCAATAGACGTGATTCGATTGTACGGTTAATATACTCTGTTCGTTTTGTTACTTTTGACAAACGAGTTTATTTTAGTGATAAAATCATTGGTTGGATATTCTCGGATAGTTGTACGATGGCTAAAAAGTTTTATATCACCAATACAAGCAAAGCACATTCAATTTCCATAGAATTTTCCATTTGCGTATAAAGGGATCAATATTTAAACGTAATATTGTGTTTTAATATTACTTAAATTACATATTTTATATCAGTATTTTTTTATATTCTAACATAAAACTGCTCATGGTTAATATTCATAAAAATAACTTATGGTGTTAAAATTTCATACTGTTTAATGTGAATGAAATTCGGACACGTCATCGCAAGCTATATTCAATTTGTTCAGGTCAGTCTCAGTTTTATATCATAACCCTACCGAATAAAATATTTCTAGGCAGCTATTTGTATGCGTAATACGATCGAATTTCGTATTTGTTCGGCGAGTCGTTAACAGCACCTTCACGGTTGTTTGTAAAGAAAACAAAATCGTGGGGAGGCAAGGGTGTACGCCCCACATATCGAAATTAATTCAATATGGAACACTTGAAATTTGATAGACGTCAATTAGAACGATCTATTATTTTATCGGAATCCTTATGTCCAACTCTGACAGAAATAATTTTTACGGATACTTTTCTTCTTCTCGTGGTGCCACTTTATTACTAAAGGTTGGATACTTTTACTGGATCATTATTCTGTAATTTAATATTCTGGTCATCAGCAAGACCTCTCCGGATTATACTGGTATTCATCAGCCACATCGACCGTTTTATTTTTGAAAGTCATAGGCTACGAGACTGGGTAATAAAAGTACTAAAACTATTGCAAGTTTAATTCAATATCTTAAATCAAGCAATTTTCACGAAAAGGCTTTTCTTGCTGTTTTGTTTTACATTTTAAATTAATAAAAAAATATAATACTAATGACAGTGTTTACGTCTGGGTAAAACCCTGAAGTTGTCTCGTATAAGTAGGTTTTCGAGGATTCTAATTGTATTTTCCCTTATAGTTATCTATATTAGTTACATCTCCTGTTATTAAGAACACCACCAATGATAAAAGATGTGAGACAAAAACAGCCTCGTTAAATGCAGAGACGCTTAATAATATTAATCAATTACTACTCTGTACCCTTCATGTGAATAGCACAGGTCATCCGTTTGTTACATCTGACCGCGTAACTTTAAAACGATGAAATAAACCGTTCGAGACGTGGGCACAAAACCTCCGCGCGTGACTCTCTTTTACGCTCCATCGACTTTTTGGTATGTAACCTCCTTGAACAGGACTTGTCGTCATTACATTCCATAAAATCGTGCTTTTACGTGTTTAACATCGCCTGCTATAATAATAGCCGGTGTATGTATATTATATATTATTATAAAAGGGAATGATATTGTAAACCTATTAGATAATGATATTGACATAACTTTAAAACGTAGTAATAGTATTTGTAACTAAATCTTTTGAGGAAGTAATTTTTGCTCCGATTAAGCAACCAGATAAAGCACCAATCCATAGATGGTTGAAGTAAAAGTTTCATGATAAGTTATATAGTGATACAATGTATCTTAAGGTCCTGTAATACAGCGTAGTTTTATTCTGGTACTCAGGCCTAATTGATGAGTCATACAGATAAAACAAACCGCATTCACCTCAATATTTGTAAAGGAAAGTGTTCCAAGTCAAGGCAAATATTAATAGAAATATTCGAATCCTTAGTATTTTTACCTTATTCTTATATATTACTACATATACAGAAAAATGATGATTCTTATGTAGAAGATCGAATAAACTAATACAACTATACATCAACGTTTCTCAGCTTCAAAGTTGTTGTAGCAGTTCTCACAATTACCAAACATTCGGATTCAATTAAAGCAGTGTTCATATTACAACAATTTAAAACCCATTTTAAAATACGAATTAAAGCAATTATTTAAATAGCTGTATATCATTAAATCTAAATGATGTCATCAAAGAACATTATGTTAATTATCTGGCATTCAAACTTTCCAGATTTGTTGGTGTCGTTCACCGATTGAGTTATAAATATATTGTAAATTTTTATATCAAACACAAATCCTACACAATGTAAAACAATTGTCCATTCTTATCATGAAACTAAATTGCGTCTTATATATAGCGATTGGAAAAACAGTATTAATTCTACTAGACTTAACTTACTTGACCTAACTCCTAAGATAAGTAGGGTAAAGGGTATCGTCAGTGTTTAATACGATGATAACTTCAAAATATAACTAAGCAACATCTCAGTTTTCTGGAAAACAGTCTTATTTCAACCTAAATCTTTATAATTTAACCAATTTAGCTCAGAAGTGTTCATCTATGATTTTTATCGCATTAAACACAATTTGACAAGAGATGAAAAGGTACTTTAGTCAAATGAATGAAATACGATAAAATGATGTCTGTGAAAATTAAAATAAGCCACTTGGAACGTCAGTGTTATCTACCAACTATGTGTCCAACCACTATGTTAATTTCTGTTTTGGTTAACTTTCCTTGTTGAGCATTATTCAAAATGTCGAAAATTTTTAATAATTTATAAGCGAATAACTAAATTGATAACATATTGTTAAATAATATCTTTAAATTTATTAAAATGTTTATAAAATGCAAATAGCGGTATCGCCCACGCAACAATGGCTCGAGGCTGGGGAATATGAAAATTAGGGAATGTTAATAAGTATATACATAATATGGAAGCAATCATGGCCGTCAAACTGTCAAATGAAATAGGTATTAATTTGACCTTAAATGCGGAGATTTACCGACTGTCATTTGTTTTACGCCATAACAGACTGATGGAGACTAATCCCTAAAATGGCCTGGCCTTGGCCTTTTAGGTAAGAAGATCTTGTTGGAAGCTTAAAAAGTTTTGTTACTGTTACTTTAGTCTAGCTATCTAAAGGGTTTGAATTTCATATCATTGTAAAGTTCGTAAAATTCATTGTTCTATTACTAGGCCGGTAATATATGTATCGCGATTTGATTACAATTTGAACGAGTAAATTTAACCCTATAGTATCTACGGCTTATGTAGGGCACACAATTCCAACCTGTTATTCAAAAACCCAAGATCAAAGGTTATAGCGTCGTATTCGTATTCATCGTTAGAGAATATTCACTGTTACGACTGTTATTTTACTGATTATGACTTGTAAGCTAAACTTCATATCAGAATCGCAAAATCGCGTATGTTTTATGTGTAACAGCTTTTCATTTACGAAGAATCTCTTTACATAATAAAGTATGGCTCTTTAAGCACGGTCTGAAAAATATTTTCCCCGGCTTTATTGCACAAGGTCGCTGTGCTTGGACCCGGCACGTTTGTGTCATTTATTTTCCTTATGGAATAAAATCAGAGGAAAGATGTCAAGGTCAACAAATAATGGAAATAGTAATTAATTGTTTGGGCAACATTAAATGTAGGGCTGAACTGTATTGAACCTAGGCTATATTTTGTTTAATGTGAGCGGAACAGCAAATGAGCGTAACTACAAACATTGCTGTATTCTGTGTCATCAGTTTTGAAAGTACGATACAGATCAATTCCAAGAATAATCAACCAAGAGTTTCATAATTATTTGTTTTCTATGAAGAGCGCAATTTATTAGTTTGGTCTAAACTAGTCAAAATATAATTTCAGTTATCTGGCACCGTTCGTAGATATAAAATCTTTCAACCAATTTATGAACTTACACAGTGTATAAAATAACTATTAAGTACCGCAGTGCAGCGGACTATAAAAGCATAGACTCATTATGTTTTCAGTCACACACAACAATCATTTATTTAAAATAATTTTATGGGTTATATTTATTTGGGTACGGGCTTTGCATACGTGGTGTCAAGATCACGTCGGTGTAGCACCGCCGCCGCGGGTGACACGCGCCTTTCATCCACCTTCCCCTCTGCTTCACCCCCGTTGCCTCAATCTACCCCCGACAACCCCAGTACCACGCATGCTCCAATTATAATCTCTTTAGGCATGTTCTATGTCGATAAATTAAATTTTCAACAATTAACGCTGACAATTTAAGGGAATTGTTTTAGTTTAGAATTCTTGTTTTCTTTTTGGTTACAAGTTCGTTAGTTATACAATATTAGCATTAGTATCTTTTGATAATACAACTTAGAGTGCACACAGCAAGGTTGCGTGTGTTTAAGAAACATGATTTGCAGTATGTTCAAGAAATAATGATTGATGCTATTTATCCATTTAAGGTATGGTTACGCTATCATTTATTTTAGAATAACGAACAGCCTAAGTATCTATACTAACCAACTTCGACAAAGACAGGGCAGCATTACCGCGATGCATAATGTGCGCGCGCAGTGGCGTCGTGAAGAGGGCCTCAAATCGCTTCGAAAGAGCGACCGGTCCGCGCGTGTTTTCTCAGCCTCACGGCAAATCGGTATACCTCTGACAGTGAGAGGCTTGGTGAGACCTGCAGCGGTCACTGACCGATACGACGTCCGCTCGACCTCCGCCCTAGCTTGGGCGGCCCAGCTTGGGCGGCCTCAACAAATCTTATCGTAGCGTGATACCTTGCAATGTAAGGTGCTATACCCCCTAATCGTGTGTTTTAATTTGTTTTTTATTGCTTTTGGTGTTTATTGTTTTCGGTGCTAATGATAACCCCTGTACGTGACTGTGTAAAGTTTGCGGTATTACATATTTTCGGCATGGCGTGAGTTTTGACCTAACTGACCTAATTCTCACATGAATGACTCCGGCTTATCCGATGATGTATCCTGTATCATGTAAAATTTATTGTATTCTTCGTGTAATACAATGGGAATAATATAGTTGAAATTACGCATTTATCGCGTTTGTATATGCAATTTTTAGCATATAATTCACTTACAATCGTTAGACGGTAATGGAATTACTGACTGACTTTAATAGTCATTCGTGTAAAGCTAATATATTAATCTATTATATACCTATAAGTATTTTTTTGTATTTAATAGTACCGGTGCCTTGCAATAATACTACAAAAATTTAAACTATAACTCACTGGCACATTCTAAATTCAGTTTAGTTGTAAGGATGACATTTAGAGCTTTATAAACGTTTAAAAATGGAAAAAAAGAATACTCCGACGGGTTGCACGCTGATCGAAAATAAAGATAATGTAATCGCTCGTCCGTAGGCTGTTTCTTTTTTTAATATGAATAACGAGTGCCAGTATAAGGCATTATTATAGCCACGAAATTATCAAGCTGGTTTTAAAGATAAATCAAATCCCAATGCGCTGGAATCGATTAGAACTGATGACAAAATTATACGATCATTTATATATTATGTGGTGTGGTATATTTAAATATTTATTTTTTATTGACGTTTAATTGACTTAGAACAGCATAACACAATGTGCTACCTTCATAAATTTTCTAAATTAAATTATTAAAATCGCTGTCTGATATTATGATATATGAAGGTGATGATTATTTGATAAGGATTTAAGGTACATAACATATTAGTTAAACAATCCTTGTAATTCATAATACTATTTTTTTTTTAATTAAACTATCGAAAGATTACTCGGAATTGGTTATTAAAATGTTTCTAAGTCGAAACCAGAATTACGATATAATAAAAGTTTGAGGAAGTTTTGATTAAAGCTTAATAGAAATATTTAATCTGTATTTCTAGAACGCCTTTTAAGCTGTGTTGCCATATTAAATATTTCCCTTTTACCACAGACTGCGATCACGCTCAAAGCTCGTTCAACCAGAAAGCTATTTTCAAGTCTGCGGAAACATAAAGTCAGAAAAGGATGTTCTTTTTACGACTTTTACGAAAAAGATAATACTGAAATGGTACTTTGTTTACACGAACACAAATACTTGCTTTTAACTCCACAGACTTATGCAAACGCAAATCAAATTTAAGAGTACAAATGGTTGCTTTGTCTACGTCTATTTATTCATGGTTTATAAATAAATAATATTAAAACCTAAGCTTGTTATTTCATTAAAATTGTAGAATAGTTTTTTTGAAATTCGAACCTTACGTTTTATAAGAATCGAACCCAGTGAGCCTCTAATCGGGAGCATGGAGTGGTCACCAATTCGCCGACTGGGACGTCGATATATTTAATAGAAATTAGAATTAATTCATTCAGTTAATTAATTCATAAATATACGACACACAAACTTCGAAATAAATAATATGTAACTAGTCTCAATAATTAATTTCTAGCATTATCTTGACATAGACATAAACATAGAAACTTAGCGGGTTTGAATAATTTGCTATTTCCTGCGATGAACATTGCTCAGAAATAGTTTGCGTTGAATTAATCTGGCAACACCGCAATGAATTATGATGTTCTTATTCGTTGTTTGGTTTAAAATAATATTAACATATTATAAGCGAATTCATTAAGTTAAAGGATAGAGTCCCATCAACACCTGCCTGGACTTACAAGTACGAATAAATTTGCGATTTGGATTATTAATATAATATTACCGGAAGTCACAAATTTAGAACTAACTTAATAAATAAAATTGATAAATTATGCACATTTAGGCAATTCTAATTTCATTCCTTATTATTTATTAAATTGTGTATATTTTTAACGGTTTAATACTTTTTTTAATGATGTATACTCGAGTATTACACCTTTAATAAAAATTGTTTTAACGTTTTTAATGCGTTTAATCATTAATATTATAATAAATAATAATTATTTTATTTTTCTTTTTTTTTTTGAATATAACATATATAAACCTAACAGTATTTACTTGTATGCAATTAGAATGGTTATTTTATAGAAAATGGTGGCAATTTTTGTACACGTTCTCATGCTTTAGACCTGTCAAACAGTTTTAGAGAGCATTACCTTTCTGTTCATTTTAAATTATAATAAGTTTAATTTCTGTAGAGACCTATAGAATAGTTACACGTTTGCGGTTACCTAAATTTAGAGATGTTTTATTTTATGTATAGATCGCCACCAATGCCTACCTGCCTAAAAAGCGTTACCGCTGCTTAGGATATGTCACACATCTTTTTCCTTATTACGTGTAAATCCTAAAAATAATAAAAACTTACTAATGCAAATCAAACCTTTGTGAAGGGACTTTACTTTACTTTACTAGAGATCTCAGATGATGATAATTATTTCATTAGTAAATTATAAATGGCATTATGACGTATTGATTTAAGGTTTTATTGCTCTGTTTTATAAGCGGGACAATGGTTATTAAATTATAATAAAATTTAAAACAAATATATCATCATCACGTTAAATACAGGAATTATCGACTATGAGACGTATTCAATAAATGTTACGTCTAGTCCGTAACGTAAACAAGAACCTGTTTGCGATATTAACGGCAACTTGAACCTGAACCCCGTCAATTAATTGCAGCAATTATATGCTCAAACTAAATTGCTGGAAAATTCTATAGTTAATATGTAGCTAATACTTCACCGTGACATGATGAGGCTTCGCGTTCACACGGGACACAAATTCTTCGCTTTGACGTATCGGTATGAAAATAACTGTTCTCTGGGCATTCGAAATTCAATGTAAAGTTTAAATGTAGAATGCTTTCAAATTAAGATTTTCAAGTTCAAGGACACACGTGATACAAATATTTTTTGATTTATGGAACTTCGACGATTCGTAATTCAAATTTTTAAATGGAGAAATATTTTCCAACAACTTTAACCAAGTTTATTAGGGTTTTGACGTATAAGAAGAAAAAATGGACTTCGGAGATTCGAAATTCAATTTATATAATTTTAAAATAGAAAACATTTCATGAAGATTACTTGAAGTTCACAGTCCTACAAGACGCAAATAGGATTTGGTTTTACAAATCGAAACATTGTACATTGACAGCGTAATTCGAATTTGTTTGAATATGACTTAAATGCAGATATTTCAAATGGTGCATATTCTTTCTCTGTGAATTCGAAATTTAAAAATCGGAAAAAAACAAAGTAGCTGCTGATTTTTTAAATTCACTTAAAACAGAAATACGTTTTCATTTAATTGAAGGCTCATTTGGCACAAACTATTTTATTGAAAGAACAATGCAACGGATAAATATTTTAAAAGCTGCGGTTGGAATCAATTAAAATTAATGATAAAATGTTCTGGCCATCCGCTGCGGTGAAAGCTTGATTGTATTCCTTTGCACTTATTTGTATGTGACAGAAGCATTGTTTGGACTAATGTACTAATGCGAGGTAGGTCGGACAAGAGGCAATTTCCGGCCTAGCCCCTCGCCATTACTAGAAACAATTTCCAAATCATTACTATTTATGAACACTCTTGTTGGCTTATAAAACGTCTAAAGATACGGGTGTATGAATAAAAGTAACTTTTAAAGTTTCCCTTGTCTTAAGACCTACAAAAACTATTTTAATCTGAATTTAAATATTACGTCATCTGGACATGAATGTTATCTATACTTACTGAGAAATATATATCACTTATGAATTTAATCGTATCTGTTTTGCCTTTTAAACCAAAAAAATTAACAAATGTTTGCCTGTTACTCTTTTATGCAAAATTTACTGAATGTTTTAATAGTATATTAAAATTAAACGAAGGCTACTTTTTGTAACGAAACGCTTAAGTGAGGAATAACTCGCCCTGATATTAGACCTTGGGTGAAATCGCGGTAGCAGCTAATATGAATTATACACAAACTCACTCTTTTAAGGTCGGTTAACTGTTTGAGTTTTAATGCCGATTTATAAACCTCTTACATCTGCGATTCAGTCTCTGAAAAATGCCTTTGTGATTATTTTTATAGTTTACCAGATAAAATCTAGAATGTTGGATCTTACTCCTTACGAGCAAGCATTGCGAACACATTAGTTTTTTAACCGGAATTTGTCTGGCCTGTCGCGCGCCAAGCCTACTATAATTTTATACAGAATAAATTACCAAAAAAATAATATTGTCTTTTATTGACACAACTATTACTCATTTAAATAACCTTTAAAAAATTTAAAATCACTATTATCAGTTTAAGCTATGTATTTTTACAAAATTTAAGTATATTTTACATTATTTTAAACTTTACAGCGTACGTGGTCACGGTAGACGGAAACATCGAGAAAATTTAAAATAATGTAAAATATACTTAAATTTTGTAAAAATACATAGCTTAATCCGTTAATAAAGCTTTTTTTCTTAACCAAAAAATTTGTTCAATCGCTTGCTTAACCAAAATAATGTATGGCTAGTAGATTCATGGTCTTGTTAGAGGCTAATCCAAAACTAATGTGGTAAACGGAACAGTAGGATGTAATATATAAACAAGACAGATTTCACACACGGTTAACCCGAATGTTAGCTATTTATAGCTGCCAACCCAACTAATAAACACATACTAAAATATATTCGTAGTTAAAGTCTTTTTATGCTATATTAAAACAATAAATGGTCATCATACAAATCTTGACTGTACCGAGACTCGAACCGGGGAGTCACTGTTCAGCAGTCCCGTATGGTGACATTTGGAATTGAACCTATAGCAAAGATGGATGAATTAATTACAGTCCAAAGACAAAATTTTGGTGAATATCACCGCGCGGATCTCATTTAGTAGCGACAGTATCAAGAAGTTATAAAGTTCACTCACAGCCAGCCGACAGATCCAGGACTAATGACTGATTACCGTTTAATGTCTGAACAAAAACTCGAGTGCTTTTATCTCGGGACTCGCGTTTGTTTGTTAAACGATGTGCAAGTCCCGCACGGCCCCTTTTAGAACGCGGATGTGGCGAATCGTTTGATCTCCTCTTATAAAACTCTCCATTTGTCAAATTAGTCGATTCTTTTATATTAATTCCGTTTACATGAGTCCAAAAATTGTGTTGCAATATACAAGAATGTATCAGGTCGAACTCATATTGGTATTTTATAAACGCGAGTATCAAACATTTAAATAAAATAATCTATTAAAACGAGATTATTCAAAAATAATTAAATTTATTGACGGTTTTAAACATTATTTTAATATATTTAATTGCTATGTGCGTGGCAATAATGTTTGTATACAAATATGGATCAGGTAGAGAGAAGCAACATCGTCCATACTAATTAATCAATTTTAACGTGACTTTTAACATTTAATGACGTAAAAGATATCGTATTAGATTATAGTGAATATTTACACGATTTAACTTAACATTTTCACTCACTCAGAGTAAAATTAAAATCGCTGGACCGACGACCTTAGGAAGGTAGCCGGTAGTGGCTGGATGAGGAAGGCCGAGGACCGAGTGTTGTGGCGCTCCTTGGGAGAGGCCTATGTCCAGCAGTGGACGAATATAGGCTGATGATGATGAATTAATATCGTGGCGGCTTAAATTGTGTCAAAGTATAATACGTGTATTATATGATTCCACAATACACAATTTACTATTACTGTCACTTAATAGCGAATTAAAGCTAAATAAAACAAAACAAACTTTTATTTAACCACATCAGAGCAGATAACGTGAACGCCAAAAAATTCAAAATGAAAATCGCGAGTGAAACCCGCTCCCACGACAATTACATTAAATAATGTGAGTAGCAAATCACACACTCCGAAATGAGGCATAAAATGTTAGAGGAGCTTGGGAACGAGCCTTGAGTAGGTAATTGCCCGTCGGGAATGCGGCCGAGTCCTGCGGCTGGCCACTTCTAAACTAGGCATACCCCGTTCTATGCCCTTAACTAATTATACTTACAAACAGAAATCATACGGTGCTAAGAACCACTTACGGTGTTAATATACATCCGTTACGGTACTTTTGAAAGCTTCTTGCTAGTCATTTAATATTAATAAATGTTCTCCCGGCAATAACCTCTATTGCAACTGGTAGGATATATGTTTATATGAAATTTTTATTAGCATAAATCCTACCATACTGGATTGGGACGTGCTGCGGGGTGAAAATTTTGTATCAAGAGACGCAGGCATTGAAGATGTTATTGTCGCAAACTAACTGTTGTGTTGATGACTATCAACAGATTGATACTTTTAAAGTGAATTCATTCCTCCGAGAGACATTGCCGAGCTTTACACGGCATTGGTACGAAACTCGGCTTTTTTCGAAATAACAAAGAGCTTTTAGATTTTAACTCGAGAGGTTATGATCTGCACTTATATGCAATTTGCACCAACGAGACATTAACGTAATCTAATATAATAGCTAAAATTAAAATCCCTCTGTCACGCTTGCTTTTAGATGAACAAAGACTGTACAAGTGACTCTTCAGGGCAACTATTAAGAATCGTTTCCCACAGCCCGCGCTCGTCTCGTCACGAAATCAATATCTTTTATTTTATACGGCGCACTTGAACACGAAGGGTGTGCTTTTAATTAATAAATTGTACTCACGACACGTGTTTTCTCGTATTAAATCACAGATCGCGAATGGAATTATGCGTTTTAATTATGTGACGAATACATACTTTATCGTACCCACCTTGCTAACTTCTTTTTCCGAATAAATCCTATTCGTAAGTCTATATATTGACCGTTATGATGGCTGAAGACCGAAATAATTACGTAATTGCCAGTATTGCAATATATTATTCGCAACAATATATAATTCTCATAAAAATCTGTAGTAATATTTATAATATTTATCATTAATTAATCATTGGTTTGAACATTGAACAATAATTATATATATATGCTGCTCAATCTTTAATAGGTCACAATATCGGACTTTTGAATAGAAGCTTCGATTCCTGGTACGGGTAAAATTTTCGCGATGAACTTATTTGTGGGACCTCCCACATCCTATGTGTTTTTTTGATTTAGTTTATATACAAGTACATATTTACTAGTTGTGTTTCTGCATATACTATAAATAGGTAATCTATTTACTTATCTTGGGGCTAATCAACCATGTCTGATATTATTATAAGCTAATGCGATTATAAACTAATCCTCACTAGATTTTGTTGTAAAACAACTGTTGTAAAAACTTTAACAAATTTTAAAACACTTCTAATATGGCAAAATGAGTCTCAGATGTCACGTGTGAAACCGATTGACATATTAATGTTCAGAAACTTCAAACCTAAACCAATTAAAATAGTTTGGTAATTTTTTGTGGCGCTCTCGTGACGGATGCCGAAATTTATTTGGGTCAGGAAGATTAATTTGGTACGAACTGAGTCTCTTGTCCATTCTAGTGTTAATACTGTTTTATTGAATGCAGGAATTTCAAAATACAAACATTGTTGTAGATGCAAATCGCTTGCCACTCTAATAATTTTAGATTATTAGAATAATTGTTTCAACTACTATTTACACAAAAATGAAAACATTATAGAATTTCAACTATAATTTAGTATTTCAAATTGTGGTTTGGTGTTCAAACCCCGACTGGGTTGTTCCGTAACACCAAAATCGATAAGCCAGACTTAAGACAGATTCTTTTTGCATATCAATATTTAAAAGTAACGTATGTACAATGTTAAATATGAAGCTTAACATGTGATGCGTTTATTAATAATTAACTCACTTACAAGAGTCATTAGGCACAATGAACAAACGTCTATACGACAGAGTGAGCGGATTCATAACCTAGCCACATTAGGTCAGGAATAAATCAATGCGATGGGAAAATAACGTTCAATATGCCGTATATGCCAATGCTATGGAAACAACCGTTTAGTTTTATCATATACTTCTTCCAAGCGGTTTCATTTGTATTAATTAACCATAATAAAGAGAAAGCGCGATATAAATAATTTTACCAAGTTTTACAACATTTTTCATTTATTTTTTATAAGAAACACATCATATTTTACACACATACAATAACAGATATATATATAGATGAGTTCTTAAACGCGTTTCATAAATAAATATTATGAATAATTAACAAGACGTAGACATACAAACAAAAGATGAAAAATAAGATTAAATGAAAATTAAAATACTATTTAAGTTATAAAACAATTTGCACCCGAATGAAGCCTTGGAGCATGAAAATATGTCTATATCTGTGAAAAAACTTATGTGTTACACATCCTGTGTATTGGCGTCCGCAAATATTTGTCCGTTTACGCTCCGTTCTCCTTGTAACAGGATAATATAGCATATAACTTCCTCGATAAATGGACAACATACAAATATTTTTTTCAATTCGTAGCAAGGGTTTAGCGCCTTCAAACAAACAACTTTTTGCTTTTTTTTATTATGGTTACTATGAACAATTTTAACAGAGTCGTAGGTTTATTTGCACATTCAAACTATTAGCCATGTTGATTGGTAAATGTCCTAATAATATTATAAAAGGCTGTTAAAATCTTCAGTCGGAGAGTCATAACTTAATTACGTAAAATAGTAAGACTTAGGCTTCAAATCTATGGTCAGGCTATTTAAATCTTTATGTTCTTTTCATGTATTAAGGATGAAACTCACATGTGTATACATTACTCAATTAACTAATTTTGGATAATTTTGTATTAAAATACTGGTTCAATATTTAATATATATTAATACATTTTATACAAACAAGGTATTTTAATTCATGGAGAGTATGTATATCCTGTGCGCTTATAAATCTTTTGTTAAAAGGAGAGTTTAGATAATTTCACTAACCCGTTTCTAGGACATAGGCAAACAACAGTTTTTTAATGATACAAAAGCGATTTATAGGGCAACATTGCATTTGTCATGTATGAGGGTAATTGTTTGACATGCAAGCGTCGAGATCGAGCGAGGGTCTGATGAGGGATTCAGGAGATGGTGAAATTACGTTTTACAAAATTAAACCTTATACAATTGAAGTAAGATCGTGTTTTAATTGTTGCCAGTTTCGCATCCATTCCGTAATGTTGAACAAGAAGGTTCAAAGTTCTTTAAATATTTCGATATATTCGATAGTTTTCGTTTATTCGAACTTGTGCAGCCCTCTCTTATAGGTTGTGAACAAGCGGAGCTTGGATAATGAATAATTCATTTGTTAATTATGAATTTTCCTTCACTCGCGCGTACTTCAGCTTATCGAGGAACTTGAATTCTTTTGTTTTTCATCACAGATTGGATGTTTCTACCAGGCTCTTATGATTTGAAAAAAGAACAGCTGAAGCAGAGTGAAATTTGAATTTTGAATCACTTTATAATTTACTACAGATTAATTTTATTTAAAAATAATAGAGTTTAATTCAGTCCAATTAAACAACATAAACATGTTCAAAAGTTACATTATTAACATTCTAATTAATTTAAATTTAACAGTAACTAATGCTTAATAACACTTTTAAATACGACTGAATTTGTCTATAAAAATCATGTGAATATTTTATTTTTAATCGATAAAAAACATTCTAAAACGTATAACTGATTTTGTCTAAATACCTACCACATGCATAGACTTCCCCTTGTAAAGAAATCGCCGCTCAAAAATTATAAGAAAAAATGTACTTTGTTCGCACATCACACAATGCATGTTCTTTGTAATAAATTTAACCGCATCACGGAATGCCGAAAACCTATTGATTTCGTTGCATCCAGTCCATTCGTCGTATGCTTCATATTTTTTGTCCATCATCTAATCGACAAGCTTTTATGGCACCTCGGCGCGGGCGCAAAAAGCTAAAGCGAGGGTCGAGCTGAGGCGGTAGTGCTACTCCGTTATTTCAGTAGATTCGTCCACAGTTTATAAGTATCAGTAAATACGGTAGGATTACGTAAATATACACAAAAATAAAACCAATTTAAGACAGTTTAATTAAGTATATAGAGATTCCTGTTCACAGCCATATGCAATGAGTATAGCAAAAGCTATCAATAAGCCACAATATATTAAAGTACAAGTTTATTCTTAAAAATAAAATCGAATACATTTTGTCTAAAGAAAATTGTTATTATTAAAATACTATAATACTAAATACTTAAATTTTCATTTAAACCTGAAAATATTTTAAATTTAGAACAGTATTCTAAGGAATCTACTGTACGAATAAACGCGCGCGTAACGAGAGTTCACGAATAAAGCCGACCTCAGTCTGCCGCATTATCTCAGGTAGAGAGGACGTTTGACAGCTTTTTGTAAACAAACCGTTACAGAATCGATGATGTATACGAATATTTAGAATTAAAAAATGTCAAGGAACGTTAAAGTGTCGTGATGTAAGTGGTACAATTGTGATGTTTGGCTATCACGCCTTATTGTGAAGTGAACTAACGCCAAGATGACGATGAAATCGCTGAAGTACAGTGAACGGGAGGATATGATGGATGGCTTTAGCCCTGTGCCTCCACCACTGCCAAGGCGTCAGCCAGTTAGGAACATTTATGCTGAACCGTTCGTGGACCCGAGGTAAGCATTAGTTATAGGTCACCAAAAAGTTCTTATAGCACCTTAAAGGGCTTTTATTAAATATGTAATCGTTAATAGATGATTGTATCGTTACAATGAACAATTATACTCTCGACTAGTTAATAAAGTAGAAAATTAGATGGCACATGAAACCGAAGGGATTTGAGTATTAAAACATAATCTTAAAATCTCAAGCGTGAAAAATTTCACGTTTAAATTTCTTTCCAATGGAATAAAAATTTCGGTATGGCTAAAATGTACGATTTTACCTGCTATGACAAGGATTTTCCATTTTAGTCTAACACAAAATAAAATTATGGTCTACGTACGTTTCCAGAATAAAGTACCTACTGTAACAAGTCGTTTGAACTCGACAATATTTTTTTTATTATCTAAATTACACGAATAATTGCATATTTTTAAATTGTACTAAAATAATACAAAATAGATAGAATGTTTGCTCGAGCAAAATTTCTTTTAAAATATTCATATACTATACGGGACTGTGTGTTACATCGTTCCAAATATATGTTTTGCGCTAATATGCGACATATGATAGCCTAAATATTTTATATAGATATAGTAAAAAGTATATATATTGAAGTTCTGTGAAAAACCTCGTAGGCTCGTAGTAACCCTACAAGTATAATGCAATACTTTCTCAAATGGCATTAGCAAATGTTATGCAATTTAATTTGGATGTATATAATAAAAATATATTCTTAGTATTGAACTTATTGCAACGCTTCTGATTCTAGCCATATTTTATATAACCTTTTTCTCTTAGTACATGTGTGTAACATATGCTACAAGTTGAAGCCTCGCGATTTCGTTTAACGTATTGTTAGGCACAGGGGATCGAAGCACAGTCTTGTTTTATCTATCAATCTAAACCCAAATTACTCAAATTTAAAAACTATGCTCGAATTTTGTCAATGTTGAATATTAAACTTTTATAGGAATTCGGGTGTTAGAAGTACATCAATAAAGTGAGCATAAATACCATAATTACTTTCTGGAAGCCTTATAGGTGGAAAACTTTAGACCTACAATCGCTGTATACATTGCAACCCTAACCCCACAACCCGCCTCAAAGTAATAAACTGCCTGAAGCCAAAAAACATTTCATATCGACTATAACGCGGAAACCCCGCAACTCTATAGAGACCAAAGCATTATTAAAGGCACACGAAACTAATTTAGCGAATTCGAGATATCCTTTGGGGGCCGGTAACATGTTATACAATTCTTGGGCTTTAACAAACAAATATAATGTTAACTCTCGAGACTTCCTAGTGGATTTTGCTAAACCAATTGAATTGGAACTACGCCAGTTCAGTTTTTCTATAATAAAACTAAAAAAACGCATTTCCTTTTGAACATGCTTTATAATTGCTAATATAATTATTAAACAAGTTTATGTGGGTACTACATACATTTAAAAAATATTTGTCTATTAAACGTTTCTATGTGGGTCTGTTCAGATTTACTGTCTCCTTAGAAGTGGTTTTCGTCTGAATATTCACATCATTACATTTAGATTTCAATGCATTTCAAATTATAATTTTATATCACTACAATGTATTGAAGATGTCAGACACTCCGACGTTAATGGTTGCGGTGGAAATAGAGGAACGGATGCACAGACTCAACCATAAATCATATACAAACGCAATAGTAAACTTCGAATTTCGAAAGCAGTTAGTACCATCTGTGGCAACTGTCGACAAAGAGGGCGCGTCACAATTATTGTCAACCGAAATAGTTTACAATACTTGTCAAAAAAAACAAAGTTTATTATCTATGTACACACAGAATTTTATGTAGAATTAACTATATTATCCATTACTTTTTATTCATAAGTAGAAATATATTGTATTGCTTAAATAAGCCATCATTAACAAGGGTAAAATTCATGCGTACGTCGCATTTTGAGCAAAAGTCCGTTGTTTCAAAGGTTAGACCTTCTCAGTCGTAGATTTCATTTTGTTAGCTAGCCATGCCACTCACTCGATTTTTTGTGCCTCATAGACAAGAAAATTTGCCACAAACCCTTTCAAATTATCTATTCTATAGACATGTCTAATGATAACAATTGGTCATGGTACACTGATGATTGATAACGGAAATCGACCGTGTTCCCAGTGTAAAAATGTAATTTCCTTAGAATGTGTTAACAAGGTTTGAACACTGACGGTTAAGTGCACGCAATAACGGACAGATAACGAGGGGAGCTCCACCGTACCCTATCGACCTTAAGAAAACATAAAAAATAGTATAATTTATTGTTGAAAACTCTGTGAAGCAACACATTATTTCCACTTTATGTGTGAGTCTGTGCTACCGACTCACACATCGAAGGCGTCGAAATGTCTATGCTAAAGTCAAAATTCAGTCAACTGATTAAAATCGCGTATAACATCCTCAATTTATTCAACCTTTCAAATTTTTTATTACTCCTTTTAAGTATGTTTAACTATAATCCTTTTAACAAATAATCTACTGGATTATCACGCTACAACATTTTATGGGTCTTGGCTGTTCCATTGGTAATTTATAGACGATCAGCCGTCTGTGCATACTGAATGCATTAAAAGTAGTTCACTCGAACGTACATTACGTTCATTAGGTTAAGAATCTGCATGACAATTAAAATATATTAAATTTTAATTCATGCTTAATATACTAATAAAACTTAACTTTCTAAATTTTATTATAACGCATCATATACAACCGCAATGGTCACCACGCCCGTTTGCCGAACAGAGCATCCTGGATTCGAGTCCCTGTACGATCGACATATTTTGTGTTGGGCATATTTATTGGCTGTTTCGTATAGGTATTTATAAAAAGTTTATATTAACAGATGCGCGACCGTGTGTGTAATGTGTCTACCTCTAGATATGACATATCCTCCTTATTAATAAGCCAATTCCTGAAATCGTGAAAAGTTTTAAACAAATAACAGTCGATGCGGGTAATTTATTCTGCAGAGTCGAAATCAATTTTCTAAGTAATCGGTTAGGAGAATTACGCACCGATGAATTTCTTATTGATCCTCAAAGACACGATAGAAATTGTAAGAGGTTCTATCAAATATTTGGACAGTTGGATGAAATTCGCCCAAGCGAGTAATTATTCTCAGACGATCTGCCTACCTATCAAATTCCGATACTTTTCCAAAAAGTTTCGGAAAAGTCTACACTAATATTATCAATTGAACAATTGAAAACTTGTAAATTATTTTACAAGTAGAAATCTAGGTTTATTCAACAGCTGGTAAAATATAACTTAAGAGTTTTAAGAAAAGTCGAGTTAAAAAGGTTAGTCAATTAATTTATTTTAACGGTGACGGAGCGTTGTAAAAAAAATAACAGTTTATCGTAGTATAAAATAGAGATAAGAACGTTTTAAAAGCTAAAAGGATTCTTGGACGAAAATTTTAGTTCGGGACATATGATGTTTTGATTTGTATTGCCTCTCTTAAGTGCTACAGCCCATTTAAGAAAAGACAATAGAACATCAAAACTTTTTCAAAATTGGTTCTTTAAATACACTTTACAATGGTCTTTATATTTTCTCAAAAACATCGAAATCGCTTTCTGGCAAGGAATATTTTTCCCATATCCAAATCTGAGTGTTAATAATCATAAAAATTTAGGACTATTATTCCTTTGATAGATCATTTCAGATTTGGCTTATAAAAAATATGAACTTAAATCTCAATATTATAGTCAAATTCTTTCTCAAGTATGAAGAGCACCAAACATGAGATAGTTGATAATATTCCAATACTAGTAATTGAGATCTATTCCCATCTCATTGCTGTTTCACTTCACATTCAAGTGCTATTCACTTGAGAACTGTTTTACCATCTTAAGTGTATAAATAATAATTAAAGGAAGCGTTTAATAAAACGTAGGGGCAGCGAACACGTGAACAGTCGGTGCACTTCAAACCGTATACCGCCGCTCGCAGGAAATTCAATTACCTACTTATTCTGTAATAATATCGATACAATCATTTCATTAGGGTGGTTATCGTACGAGGAACGTCTGTGATGTCCATCTGCTTTGGGAGTGTGCGTTAATTAGCTTCACGCAATTATAATAATTAGCCTAGAAACTTACAAAGTTATGAAAACCTTCAAGGACCTGCAAGAAATAAGTGGAAAAGCGTAAAAGAAATTGTGAATATAAAGGCCGGCGATGTCAAGTGTATACGAGCCCTCTGACATTGTGCGTGTCTATGCAACGGTATCACTTAAGATCAGTTGCGCTTCCTGCCCGTTTATCCCCTATAAAAAATATATAATGATATATAAACTCTGTTGAAATATATGACATATGAGTAAAGGCTCTTAGTAAATGTAAACTAAACCTACAATCTCCACGCAGCGCTTTTATTTTTAAATGTAATATAATAAATAATAATAGGTACATAAAACGTAGGGATTTTATAATCTCATATACATTATGAAAAATCCCATTCCGTGAAAGGCATAAATCTTATCAACGACGTATGCTTTGAAACAAAGGATAATCCCGGCTTACGGCAACAATTCCATGACAATACTGAACGTAAATCCTTCAAAGCATCGACAGCTTGCATTCCCAAGTTATCAAACACGCCACCTATACAATAAAAGACAATTGACATGTCATAGACTTTTAAAATAAGAATAACGATAAGAGTACAGACGATAGACAGAACATCGAAAGTGAGTGGACGCTGATAAGTTTCGTACAGATGATCGGCAAAGTTTTTGCGATTTAGTTCGGCGTCTGCATGACGTCATAACATTCGCACATTAACATTCGTTATTAGTTTGTTTATGTTTCACGAATTTGAAAATAAGCTCATTATATTATTCGTATACTGTATAACATTGTACTCCTTATCTTATGATTAATTTCGTATTCAACTTGGAGACACCTCACGCTATCTCGCAGTATACTAATCAGTAAAGAAACAACTTTTTGAATAACTTACCGAGGTGAGGCTCCGAATACAATGACACGACTGTAATAGTTTCCGTTTTCAATAAGAGATGCCTATTGTCTCTCCACGGTATTGATTGAGTTTCTATAGATGGCTTATGTTCTATTCAACATTGTATATTCCCATTGGTTCATTGTGTGTATAAGAGTCGATTTGTCTACAATCTTCGCATTAAAACCTCTTTCGATTAGAGAACGAAGTTTTCTTTATTTTAACTAAGCTTTGTAATTTATGGTAACAAGATAAATTTTTAATTATAAACCATATTTCTGGGAAGTTCAGTGAACGCATTCTTCAGTTATAATGAATTTCTAATTTTAGTTAGTAATATTTCGTCACGTCAAGCTGACAGCTTGACGTGGCCGTATCAGTAAAATCTATGAGATATATTTCAGTTGTTCGAGCCTTATCGTCCGTAGTCGGGTCAAAAGTAAAAAATATGAAACACGAAGTAAACTCATTTGGAACTCTTAACGAATTTGTATTAGACTATTATTACTCCCAGTCAATGTCAGATCAATGACATTGACGTATCTGTCAGTAAGTTGAAACATTTTAAAAATCGAAGAGTTCCAGATCTAACTCATTAAGTTAACCTTTCAAAGAAACATGTAAAAAACGAGCGACGCTAACGCACCCTTCGATAATTATAAATTTCTAATTTAGTCTGACTTCGCAACAATAATAATATATATATTAATTAAATCAATACTCGTTATTATTTTGACTCGTACCCCGTTGTTAAAAAAATTGTGTGTATGTAGATTAGCGAATAACAAAACAAACTGTTGAGCTTTACAAAGGATTATTATTTATTATTAGCAAAGCTTTTAATTTAGGGAATCTAAGCATTGTTTACCCATTTTTTATTGAACACTTTGACACTGTCACACATAAATCTAATGCGTATATGGTCACAGCAATGTGTACTGTTGACATATCCTTTGGATTTAAAGTCCCTTATTTGAATATTTATCATTCGGAAGTTACTTGTTCCCAAAGTCATAACTAAAAAACGTTTATTACACCCACCACAGCCCACCAAGAGATTTATGTTTTAGGGTGCATTTTATATACATTTAAAAAATTAAAATTTACATTTTTACTATTCGTTACTAAATATAACACGACGCCCGTCTTTGTTGTATCAACTCATTTGTGTACCACATTTTTTTTCTAGAGAGAGTGACTTAAAATAAAATACAAATACCTTACAGTACCAGTAATTTAAAGTAGGGCTATGTTCGTTTTAATATATTGTTTGTTTGTTTATAATGTTTTGGCACCATGATCACGTGTCCTAAGCATCGGCCTCGCACTAAATACATCCGCTATACTACACTACTACCTATTTCTTTCCTCTTGGCCATCTTTGATTAAAATTTATTTGAATTATAATGTAGCTAAGGGGGACCACACAGGATGCATATGCCCAAACCTCGGGACTCGTGAGATAACAACGTGCGCAGCGAGCTGTCGCGTCGGCTGTACTTATCTAAACACTTAAGTCTCCACAAACAAAGCTGCCCCTAACTCATTTTTTACGAAACGTTTACCCTTTGGTTCGTGGCGCTGCTTTGCGTGTCTAGTGCTTTGTTTGCGCCCGGAAATTCATGCATTTACGCTAAGATATGTTGCCAAAGGAATGTCTTTTTCGTTTGCACGTATCGTGTACTAGGTCAACGGTGGTCTTACAAAATGTGTGACAACGCCTTACAACGCAAAGCTTTTAAGACTGATCAAATCTTTCTAATAATGGTTTTGGTTGTCCAAGGTACACGTCACCCGGCGTGACTAACGAATGGCTCGCCCTACAGACCCTTAATACAGAGTCGTAAGTATCAATGACACCGGCGAGATATCCAGAGGTTGCCGAACATTAACATAACTAACCGAACTATAAACGTAATTAGAGACCAATACCATTTGAAACACTCGAAATGCATTATCCATCCAGGGTCAACGCTCTCGCTGGCGAGTCACACATTTTGTATGCGTTACTTATGAATCTCTAAAATATCATGAGCATCCTAACCTTATTTATGTAATTCATTGCAAGTGCTTAAAAGACGACTGGGCTGGCGCAATGGTCATAACAGAAGATTCCGGGTTCGAACCCCGGTAGGGTTTGTGATATTTTTTTGTTGGTGGTCTGGGTGTTAAGATGTGTTTCTATAAAGTATATTTGAAAGTTTATCAGTAGATTTTTACCTTATTTCTTACATAAAAGTAAAGTATTTGTCGAATATAAGTACTGTATTTCGGACACTATTACCAATATAGAACTAACTAATACTAATTATTTATTGTTTTCTTCAATTGAAACGTAAAAAAATATCAAACAAGTATCACTTGCTTCGTTAAACAATTAAGGTACAAAAATTGATAGGTTGAAAATGTAAGACATAGTCTCTAAATTCTAAGAGACCCAATAACAGAAAATCTACAAAACATATAAACACTTAATGGTCCAGTAAGACAAGTAACGATAGCAATTCAAGTGCCACGAGGAAAACCAATGACCCGATACCCTTATCATTTATTTGCTTCGGTCAACCGTAAAGCTCTGCGCAAGTTTTACTGGCCCTCCACTTGAAACTAACGACTTATGCAGCGCTCGAACAATCGATTTGTTTTCGTGACCTGCTTGAATTTAATTAATATTTACACAGCTTCCCGGAGACTGGGTATTTTTAGCTTGCACATAATTGATCGTTAACGAACAATAGTTCTCAATTTAAAATGTTTTGATTTTCGTTAAAGCTTCGACAAATTGCAATCTTTCATTGTTCGAGTGCATTTAAATAAAAGTTTATTTTAAATGTTGCGAACACTTTGTAGTAATCGTTTCGTGTATAAAATAAATTATTGGCGATACAACCGTTTGGTGTAGGCCTCAGATTTCAGATATGCATGATATATTCTTTATTAATAGGCAAGTGAGTGATCAGCCTTCTGAGCTAGACACACCTTAGATGGTTTGGTAAGCAATACTTTTTTTTTATAAGGGGGCAAACGAGCAGGAGGCTCACCTGATGTTAAGTGATACCGCCGCCCATGGACACTAGCGATGCCAGAGGCCTCACCAGTGCGTTGCCGGCCTCTAAGATGCTTATACGCTCTTTTCTTGAAGGTCCCTAAGTCGTAATGTTCGGAAATACCTATTTTGGCAGCTGGTTCTACATAGCGGTGGTGCGCGGCAGAAAGTGCCTTCTGAAGCGCTCAGTTGTGGAACGGCGGACATCGAGGAGATACATACTTTATTATTATGAAATAAAATCATACAAATGTTACCATATAACAACAGATTCGTGAGGATTACAAATTGATATCGAGTCCCCTTGTTTCAAACATTGCGGGTTTTTCAAATGGCGCGGCGTAATCCGCACCGACCGTGATTAATTGATAATATATAGTTAATAAATTTCATGGACCATAAACAGTATATGGGATAAAAATGTAGATGAGGAACATTTCGATTCAATATAAAAGGAAGGGATGTAGTGCAGCAACCTCGCGCCCCTTGCTAAGACCGATTGTTCGACAAATGTACTCGTAACCATTGCAAATGAAACGCATTTTTCCGCTCAAAATGGAACTAAATTACACAATGAAACAACCATTCACCCTTTATACAGTCCTGGTACTTATTGTTTGAATTGTTGCTTACACATACATTAAACCAATTAACGATGTTTATTTTGTCCAAATTTGTATTTTAAAATGATAAGTTACATTGTTTTACGCGTAGACTGTATGTAGCTTAGCACACACCCATATTGTAACCCCAAAAATAACAAATGAAATGCCTATATTATTTAAATCTTATTTTTATTATAAAAATGAAACCCGTTTCGCTTTCACGCATCACTTGATGACTGAACCATTTCGATAATTCTTTTTTTAATGTTTGTGGAAGTCCAAGGATGGTTCTTACGGAAAAAAATATTAAGAAAATCTTTCAGGAATATTAAAAAATATACATTTAATATTGCATTAAAAAACGCGCAGAACGAATGTCAACGTCATGAGAGTGAGAGAGTCGTGGCTTATTTCTATCTGTTTCCCTCTTATAATACGAAATAAGATAGGTCAACTATACAATATAAAATAGTGCATCAAAGCTACGCTAAGGCAGTGAAGCTAGCTAGTTTGGAATAAAATAATACTTAAAAATCCCCTTGGATGTGATTTCATATTGAATTCTAAATTCAAAAAGCTACCCCTTATTCATTATATCTAAAGTAGCCTTAATGCACCATAACTAAAGCACATCGATTCTATCTGTCACAGTGAGTGATGAAAAGAGACTTTAGTTAAATCAATGCAATTAGACTAAATATTCTATACGCTTTGTAATACATCCCAAACTCAAACAGAGCCATGTTTTTGTAGAACTGTTTCTGTAATATTCATAGTATTTATTATTAGTTGGAACATATTTATAGCTCATATTAATGCTTTCGTTTTGAATGTCAAAGCAATTATCTTTAGGCTATAAATTTTCCCTGTGGTGTTAAAGGTTCATATAAATTAGCCAACCTGTGCTTGTAAATATCATATAGTAAATATAAATATCAAATAATCAGATAAAAATTAATGTTTTAATGGGCACGAAACATGCCTGTATAATGTTTGTAGACAGTTCCAGTTGTCTTTTTAAATTAAAAACCTTTCAATTAACTTACTTAAGTAATTACATAATAGTTTTACATTATTTTAGTTATTACTGTTGTGGTTTAGTGGTAATTGAATGTATGGTTCAAGTAAATTTCATAATCGAACTTATGGACGAACCAATAATCATTGCTAAGCACAGAGTAATATTAATTACTTAATTATCAGTCCCAATAACATCACGAGATATTCTTTACGTAATTTACAAGAGCAGTAATACATTACTAGATAGAACGTAAGTTCAAACAGAAGCTGTACAAATGATATCATACATTAGAAGGGTGGAATGTTATAACATTTTTCAATCAGCCACCAAAAAGTATTTACTGTGTAACTTGAATCTGTGGGGAAGACAATATTACGCCACGCCCGAGGCGGCACGGGCCTTCCGTTTCTTTGTGTCACTGTCGAAATAATATTGAACTCTTGGTAAAATACGGGCTGGGGTTACTGTAAAACCATTTTCCGTTTCGCTGAACAATAGGACGTTTAGTTAGCGTTTTAAGAAAACGCAATCATTAAGGATAGGATTTTATCGCGGCTTCTTTTTTATTCCCAGTGAGTCTATGAAGTCATATAAGTATTTCGAGACACAATCTCCAATTAAGCTGTTCAGATTAAAATTCAAATAGAAGAAATGGTTTCATTGCTCTTTAAAGTAGATAATAATAATAATAATCAAGCTTTTTTATTGACGCTAACTTACATATTTACAATTATATATTCACTATTTTATTTTTAGTACGGGTAGGTAGGGTTAAAAAAAAACGCGACGAAGGTGGACAGACGACATCGTAGATATAGGTAGATCGTGGATGGAACTCTCAAGGGACACAAACTTCTGGAAATCACCCAAGATGGGATTTACTTAAAAATAGATAGACCACATAAATATAAAAATACATTTGCATACATTTGTATTTGCAAATCATGGTCAAATTAAGTTATAGTATATTTATATATCTATTAGAAATTGTCAGGAGCAGACGTTTTAAGATTAGTGTGAGTCAAATCCCACATCTACCCTTGAGGTAAGGGGAATGCGTAAATTGAGTTCACGTGTAAAAAATACTACCTATTGGCAAATTGACTACGCTGGTGCATTTTGCGCATGCGCAGGATCCCTGCGGCAAAGGTGGATAGTAATTTGCCGTTTATTTTGTATTTTCCATTTATTTTCGCGATTATACTATCCGAAGCGATGTTGGCTCGAAACAGATAGTACTCCTTGATTCATTGATATTATTCTAAAGAGTACATTCATGATTTTCACGAGACTTGTATTGCTACTTTATAGGCAGTTCGAATTTAAAAAAAATGGGACATATGAGGTTTTATATAATTTTAATGACTTTTTTTGTCTTTCATCTCTCGTTATATTTTTTATATTGCGACTCCTAGTGGCCCTATTTGGAAAAAAATTGCCTGTATTTTGTTAGTATGTCTTGCTTCTTGCTGTTAAGGTTTAAAAAGAAATTAATAAACATTATTTCAACCTTCATTATCATAACTTTTTTATGCTAACTATATAAATAAGTTTATTTTTCGTAGGTTAAGTCAATATCGGAAGAACAGTATATGCCACTCGTAAACACAGAGCTAGGTAATTATTTATTAGAACTTCCGTCGCTTGACATTTCTTGGAAAAGGAATTTCGCTAAATATACCGCGGTTTGTGATTGCTTATGAGTTGTCGTTTCAACGTAACCATCTCGTTCATTGAAAAGGTTGATTTGTTTATTTCAATATGAACCGTCGCCCTTTATATTATGATTGCAATTTGCTTGTACGTAAAGGTGACGTCTGGAAAAAATACCACAGATAAACAAAACTAGATTCAAATTTCGAATGGGTTGAGTGTTCCAAAAATAATAATCACGATTTTAGTTGAACATTCAAATTTCGAATGTTTTCGTTATAATATGCAACATCCTTTCCACTCATACGTATGCTCATTTTATCACCGGAAAGCCATGATTTTACAAAATAAACGTTTGATAATTAATCTAGATTCAAATTTCGAATCTTTGTTTTAAACAATTAGAAACATCGTTCAGTAAACTTCATTTACATATTCATTATTATTAGAACCACGAACTTAGTTCAAGCTACTAACTGCTTCATAAAATAGCAAATCCTAGTTAAATGGAAAAAAAATTACTTTTCTTTTCTCCCTAACATTTTTCTCCCTAATCTATACTAATATATAAAATTGGAGTGTCTGTTTTTAATATTGAAATAACCGTTTTTTACTACATGCATATGAATATTTATACGATACATACACCAAAAAGACGTTTTTTAAAAATTTTGTCTGTCTGTCTGTCTGTTTGTTCCGGCTAATCTCTGGAATGGCTGGACCGATTTTGACGATTGACGGGACTTTTTTTGATTGGTAGCTGATGTAATAAGGAGTCACTTAGGCTAATTTTATTAGGGTTCCGCAGTCTACGTAAAGGAACCCTTCATCATGTCCGTTCATTCGCCCGTTCTCACTCTAGCGTCGAAACGGTTAGTGTTAGGAAGATGGAACTTTGCACGGATATATGTGCATTTACTACGCCAATAAAAAGCTAAAATAAAATTACGTAATAAAAAACGTATCATACAAAATAAAATAGTGCATCAAAGCTACGCTAAGGCGGTACGAAGTTCGCCGGGTCAGCTAGTGTAATTATAAAACTAAGCTTAATTAGTACTCTACGCAAGAATTGATTTAATACAGTATTATGAGGCAGTAATTTAATTCGACTATTAGGACAAAAAAAGGCGATATTTAGTTATGAATTAGAAAAGACAAACTCTCATCCCAACTGGAAGACTGACAATGTACATCTACCGCATTAAATTACGGTAGGACATATAAATTACAGTGAATCTACTGTAATTATTTAACGTAGACCGCTTGCGTAGCCTCTCCCATTCATGAATCAACGTTACCTAACTATATAAAACAAACGGCACGCTGAAAGTTATTAATAATTGTGGCGAGTTCAATGATTTCCACTCTATTTCAATCCCGTTGAATTGCAAGTGAAACATTCTGATATCCATTATCCAAAATTCCGTCGACGACTTATTAATACTATCTGTGCGATTTTTTTTCACATAACGAGACAAAATGATAAGTTCCTGTGGCCTATTCTAAATATTCTTAAATATAGTTAACAGATTTGTAGCGATATATTCATTATTTTATAAGATTCCATATTATATTGGTTAATGGTAATTAAAGTTGTATGATAATTAAGAACCGTCGCCACTTGTATCAGCAAGTGTTTTTCAAAGTTGTTCGAATCCTTATTATATGTGCCAATAAGCACCAGTATGTCTTAGCCTAAGTCTGGAGTGTGTCAGTGAAGGCTGATCTTGTATTTGAAGAAAGTAAGAAAATGATCAAGAAACAACAAAGGCCCAGACCATATTTGTTTTATTTATAATTAAATAATAGTTTTAACAAGGATTAACTATAAATAGGAATGTCAAAAACCGAAAAAGCATTTCCAATTTGTAGTCTGTATAATTATCGAGTCGGAGAAATCGTTTAAATTATTTATAATTAATAGAATGGGTGTGATAGTGAACGAGTGGCTCCTCCCAGCTCATACCGAAATTAATTTGTATACGGATGTTTTACAAGTACGTAATTGAGGGGTTCCAAATTTAAATTTGAAAAAGGAATTCATTTTAAAATATTTATATATAACATGTGTTTCTTAAAGAATTCTTACTTTAAAGGTACACAGATAATAATTAACTTCTTAATTTAAATTTACTATAGATGTTAATAAGTCTCTAAAATTGCTTTTAAATATTTATTTATTAAAATAATAAGTTGTACAACATTTTGAATATCAAAATTACATTTTGTAATTAATTTAAATGTGCCATGCCAATATTTCCTTTACGTTAAAATATAATATCTATACTATAACATCAATTTATAACGCCATATCGGCTACGTTATTTCTTGTCTTGGTAATAAACACGATTGTAGCGGGCGGAAATTGGCAAAGCGTAGCTTTTCCATTGTTACACATTTAAAATTGAGGGTCTTTCTTAAATTTACACCAGTATAAGGGAGGGTAGATTCAATCGATTATTTTATAACATTTTGTAACCATTCGTTTCGACTCTCCATCCTCTTGGAAATTGTCGAGCATACTTCGGTATACGATTTTGAGCGAGTTGTAATTAATTTTACTATTGACACTAAATTCAAAGCAACTCTTACAGCTTTTATCGTTTACATTTAATTAATGAATTTATAATAAAAATGATATTTTTAATCTTTTACATTTCTGTCTGTAGTCACAATGTAATGTAATACGATATTTACAAAATCAAGATATCTATTTTTATGCGCTGAAAATACTATAGTTCAGAAATGTTTACACATATTAAGATCGCTGTCCGGGATTCAAACTCCTGGGGTGCACAAAATGAATCATGGTCATTCTAGTACTTCAAATCCCAAATAAATTTATTCATAATCGTTCACATGACAACTCACTAAAACACCATATAAATAACGTCAAACCAATAATATTAATAATATGTGTTCTGAATAAATTACAAAAGTCTATACACACACTTTATGAGCGTATAACACTTTACATCAGTTATTTATGTCTCACAATAAACATATTCTTAAACAATGGACAAATTGAACAATCAACACTGTAATCAGCACTGCACCGCTCGACCGACGGTATAATGTATTTCATTCACTCCATGCAATTAAGTTCAGAATTTGAATCTACCATTAATTATCCTCACATGGCATTCAATCTGTTGTCTATTGTTTTCTTAAATTAGGAGCTTACATGTAGCTAAATTCAAATATAGAACGCTTAAAGCTTTATCGACAAATCACACGTCGCGACGTATGATAAGAAATTGAAAAGAGAAAATTTAGTTCTACACACAAATTACTAAGAAATAAAAAGCTCGCTATTTTCTTTTATTCAATATCACATTCATATACCTTAAAATGATAAGACTATTTGCATGTACTGCGCTCATATTACTAACAAAGTTATCATCGGAAGACAATAAATGAGCATGAAGACAGAAGCTATTGTCGGCTTGCAATAGATATTTAAAGTTAGCAGGAAAGATTTTGACAGCTTCTCTTAATGAACCGGTGAATAATGAGGCTAGGTGTTATGTTGCACGAGCTCCCACTAATTAACGCAAGAGCTTATTTTATGCAAACGAACATTTTAGATATAAGGTCTCCTTTCATATTTATTTACTATTAAATAAAACTTCTTTAATGGATTAGCGGAGTATCACCACAATTACATAATATGTTACACTCGCCTTAAACGACACAATATTAATTTAACAAATGCCAACATTGCTATTCTAAGGTTCAATATAAAGACATTCAATCTATTACGCTCAGCATTATAATATTTTATTAATACAAAATAAAACATGCTATCTGACTGACTCTAAAATAACATCAAGTGTCGAAAACTTTGAATATAGCCTAAGCTCACAGTTTGCAACTAGTATAGCGTCGTATTAGTGGTGAACGTCCCTGCTTTATTTTCCTATCGTATGCTCCTGATTATAGCTTGATATTATATGATGGGTCTCCCTCGAAGCAATTGTTCAAAACGGTCCATTTGTTTCGGGTTTCAATCCCACTTTATCGTGTTAGTTTAGTGCTTTAGAGCTTTTGCGAAATAAATAAAAAATAGGAATTCTAAATTTGTTTAATCTATATATGCATAGCTGTTATATAAACATGAAAATTTAAACGATCGTTAATTTTTTATACGATAATAATGTGCTTTTGTACTATTCAAAAACATTTGGTGAGAACATCGAAAACCAACACTCATATAACCTAAGCCATACAATGATCAATCAATCCTCAACATTGTTGACTGACACATTTATAGAGACAACGGCATTAAAGCAGTAATCATATGCCTTGTATCGAAATAATTTTCTCCATACATTAACGAAGTACCGTTAAAGAAAACATCGATAGTTAAACAACACGTTGCGATTTTCACAGCAGGTAGAAACTTGTTAGACATCCGCGGTCCCATAGTTTTTATCGTTACAATCGCGCGTGCAGCGGTCACTAGCTCCGAAGCGTCCGACCTCTAACTCGGAAACCAGTAACAAAAAGAGCAAAATGCAGGCACGGGCCGTGAGAACGCGTCTCAACAATTTATCTTGTACGGTCGGGACTGGACCAGGCTGCTTTTATTGCATTGAATTCTTAAATATAGGTGTACGGATTGTGGCGGACCGCTATACTACTAATATGATTGCAACGGCTTTGCGAATAAGATAAAACAAGATGCTTTCTTTCTCATCTATTTTATTCCCACGCTTAGTTGATTTCTGTTTAGACTTTTGCAGTTTCATAAAGTAAGCTTTACTTATTCGGAAAATGGCAGTGTATACAAGTTGATAAAACTTTAATTTTAAAAAAATATGCTGTGTGAATAAAATAAACCAATCAAAGGAATGTATTACTTTTCACATTTTCTCAATTAGGTACAACGCTCATAAGGAATACGAGAAACCTACATATACAAGAGTACAGTCGTATCGGGCAATCAGAATATAGTTTCGTTTACTCAACCTTAATATACCTGAATCATTTCATCACACGATTTTCAATTTCGTATTGAGCAACATCGGTTTATTACCCAATTCAATCATAATAAAACTAAAACTAAATTATCTCGATATAGCACGGAAATGATGTGCACTAGACGTAATGCTTAGTTTCTATATTACAAAAAGATTGACGCCACAAAATCAATTCCATGTACTGTTACGATGTAATAACTTGTTTGGGTTAAGCTTAGAGTATAAGCTCGTCGATTCGAAATTGACAATGTATTTCGTTATTTCGATAGAAATTTCAATAAATAAATCATTTATTTGTTTGCGAATATGGGTACAAGAAAATGGTCTTAACAAAGGTATAAGAAAGCGCATAAACCATATTCAAACAAAGCATGCAAACTATGAGTATACTTCCACTAGCGGATATTCCATCCATTTAAATTCATATCTACAAACAATAACAACCTAATATTATAAATTATCTTTAAATTTCATAACTTATTTTATTTACTTTTGATTTGAAGCAATTCAGTCTTAATTCAAGATATACTATTTAAAGTGTGTTCGTATAAAGCGGTCAGGACATCCAACCGTCTTACTATTCATTATTAAACCGTCTCAATTATCTCAACCTTTTATTTTAAAGTATACAAACGTCAGGTGGCAGACATGCGCCATATGGTAAGCCTTTAGTGACGGAACGCAGTAATTGATTAATGGTTTCTCGGAGCGACCTTAAAAGCGATCTTTTTTTTTAAATCTCGGTTAGTATGATTTGATTGTGTTAAAAATGGCCATATGGTCTTTACGCAACAGTTGTTCTCACTATCCCTTAGTTTGTTGTACCTGCTCATCTGTGATACTACGGGAATGGATAGCGAACAGAAAGCAGATTCGTTATACGATTAAGATTTGAAATTTGAACTTTAAATCTTTCCCATATTGAGAATATAATCTAGCTAAATGTTGTATTTTTTTTAGTTAATTGTTTACTTCGGTGTTGTGTTGATGGAAATCATAAAAGTATCAAGTTAAAAATTATTAATTTACTAAAAAAGATAATTTCACTGAGAAATATGATTTGTGTCTAACAATACAACATCTTGTATTATACCTGTATAGGTAATAATAACCAGAAAAATTTGTTCACAGAATCACCGGTACGGGTATGTCGAGCGGAATGGGAGGTACCCTCGGAGGTCACTGCCAATTGGCAAATCAGCCGCTGGTGATGCCAGTCTTCCCACCTCGAACTAGTCAACCAAGCCCAGTCCCAGTGTACTCACCCTCACGGTTTCACATAGACAAGAGATGTCAACACCGATGCACGTGGAAGTGTTTAGCCATAGCGATGATATGCCTATGCGTCATACTAGCAGCGATGCTCGCCTATTTTATAGGTAAGCGAAAATATTTATTTATTAGAATCTCCAACTAAGACAACACAAAACATATAAGACTACATTATTTATCCTTCTGCGTGCATCTTCAATTACAGGAGATTAAAGCAATTTTTGCAATTTACTAGGTTAATGTTTTATATCTTATATTACACATTTTTAGATAACTATTTTTTGACCCGCGTAGACAGATCTGTTTTATTAAATCTCTTGTAGTCAAGGGAGAAGGGTAAACACAACATTAAAAAATACCGGACTATAATGCATTAGAAATCAGATCGGGGGCAGATTCAAGCTAATTCCAAAGCGTCTAAATTATATTGGATGCAATATACTGGGTGAAAATAGACTATAAATAATATTTAAAAGTTTTTACAAGTAACAGAAATCCAAGGTTCTATTTATTTCAAATAAGTTGTTTTGCAAACTCGCCTTAATTTATCACACAAATAAAGTTTTAAACCGCCTGCAGAAACTTCTCGACTTAATAACAATCGTCTCAGGTTCCAAAATAAATCACATTTCAAACGTCTCGAATATATTTATAAGGAATCCGCTTTTTATGAGTAGGAAAGGTTAGAACAAAATGTTAATGTCAAAATATATTATTGTTTAGTTAATCACAGCGGGATGTCTGTATGTTCATTAAGCCAGCATTTTATTTACTCATTTCGAATACAGATAAGATTGTTTCCAATATAAACAGTATCTATTGCATCTGTCAATGTTTACATTGAAAAACGGGAATAGATGTACTCTGTGGACGGACGAAGACCCCGCGTTTTACAGCCTTTGTCGGCGGTGTGACTTTTATATACCTCAATAAATAAAACTACGCAATCAGCTTAACAATATTAAAAAGAACCTACCATACATAACTATTTTAATTAAAAAATAAAATGTTATTTCTGTTATTTTTTTTGTGTTATATGACGTAGATATAATATTAAAAAATAACACTGCTTTTGATTTGTCGACCTTCCGATATTAAAATAAATACTCATATAAAACACCCATTTAAATTCATGAATATATATTATATAATATACTTTCAGTATATTCAATACACTTATAAAGCAAGTAGAAGTACTTATTTTTATTCCCTCAGGCGAAAACCTGCATGTTTCTAATTTGCCGACAGCCCGCAGCGATGGATTTTCTCCAATAGGGGCGACTTTAATATTTTTTGATTAGAAACTGCTTCGAGTAATCTTTAAATTATTTCTGGCATTCCCTTTCAACCTAGCTTAACGCCATTTTTAATTTTCTTTTTGATGTAGTAATTATAAATAGGTTTTTTTATATATGAACTTTGTTACTACTAGGTACAGTAGGTATTGAAGTATATAATCATAAATATACTTACGGTATATATATTCATTATTTTAGCATAAAATCGATAAAACATTGTTTTCTTTTACGTATCTAACACAATTAAGAAGTTGTTACATTTAGTATTTTATGAAGTATAAAGAGGAAATTTAATATAAGGTTTATATGTCTATGGTTTGAAACAAAATGATAAAATGCTAATAAAAGGAATCGATAATTTCGTCGATATGTAAATTGGTTGATCAAACAACTATTTCAATGTAAACATTCATTCTTTGTTTAGTTCTCAAAAGTACATTCACCGAGAGTCTCTAAACAAAAAAACACACAATGTTTAGAAATTCAACTTTGCTGTGAAAAATCAAATCGAATTGGTAAGAGTATTTCGTAGGGAATTTAGGCACATCAAGCTTACGCACTACACGTGCGGGTAGTGAAGTATTTTAATAACAAAGTAGACAGAAAAAATAAATGATTCATCCTACCCGCGGCAACGCGATGCCTCTAGCCCTCCGCTTCTGTTTTATCGAGGCTATAAATTATATCCACGTCCCTTGTAATTTTACTGCGAATATCAAATTGCAATCTCAACTTACACAGCTCAAAACAGATGTATTTAATTATTTGCGATATAGATCTCTGGTTTGACAATATTATACGATCTTATACCGGTCAAAGAAATTACGTATAAAAAGTTGAAATACTTCTTCAGTAAAAGGTTATGAAATTTCATTTAAAAGTCGGTCTATTCAGTCTTATGGAGCAGCATTCTTACTATTTTATTTTTTTTATTTATTATTTTTTTAAATTACTTGATAACGCACGCACATTTAATTATTTGACTTGTGTATTTAGTAGATTACTCCAGAAGAATAAAAATGTTACGAGCGTCTTGGTCGGCATTTTGTAATAAATAATGATCATAAAAATAAAATAAATCTTCACTAAAGAAACTAAATTAATATAAAACTAAATTTACTTTGTCCGTGTAACCTGAGAGAATATGCAATACGTTGAAATGACGCATACGCATTATATAATGATAAATTGTAATATGGGGTAGATAAATTAATTACTTTAAAGGAGTAATATTAATAATAATTAATTTTAATTATTAGATTTTTATGTCAATCTTGCTTCAAACCGTTCCACAGTTTTGTCATAACTGCGTGTTATTTGTTTTATAAACGGAAAAATAAAGAAATAACACAAAGCTCTCTAACTTGTTAACATTAATATTAAAAGAGACACTTTGATAAATTATAACAAATGGTTTAATATTCACTTATAAGCAGTTTGTTACTTAATATTCTCAAGACGTATAATTTATTAATGTACTTCGTAGTTAATTATTTTGTTTACGTAATTTAATTATCTAAAGTACCTGTACATCAATATCATTCAGGAAACTAAAATAACAGAACATAGATTCGTTTATCGTAGAGCACATCCCCATCGACCACACACATCAGATAAACCGCAGACAAATTCAAGAGGTTGCAAAAATAGCATCAAAAAGATAGTGAACGCGCTAAAAGTACTGACCTACATTCAACTTAAATCGATCCAGAGAACGCTCCCATCTATTTCAAACATTTTTAGCGGCTTAATTAATTTTAACGTTCAAAATTAACTCTTTGCGGTCTTAAGATCCCTATCGCGAACACTGCAGACTTTTCTTTGGCTTTAAGTGAAATTATTTTTAGTTATTGGGGCGGAAATTCTTCTGGGATTAAATTAGCGCTGTGTATTTTTCATTTTATACAGCGCTTATATATTATATATTCGACGATTAGATGTTTTTGTTACTATTTTGTATATAAGATTCATTAAATATTTGAGATGTTTGCAACAAAAGTAGATCGTAAATGTGTGATTGTTCAACTAATCGATGTTTGGTGAACCGTACGAATCCTCTATCCACATGTATCGCTACAATATATACTAGCATTATTGTTATGATCCATGATCACCAACATTATTGATCTCACTCAAACTCCTTTCATCGAAACAGTTAATTTAAAAGAGATTATTTGAGCACCAATAATACATCTACTTAATTTATATAACGAGAAATTAAATGTAATAGAGGAAAGATATCTCGAGAACGTACTGAACTGGTTCAATATTTCGAGTCAATGGATCTTATCCTATCGGATCTTTCATTTAGAAATCTATTAAATTATGGAGAGAGATAAGCCATAAGCACCCTGCATACTGATGGAGCTCCGAACGATACACGAATTTCTAATTGAATGACTTATACGCCTCCAAATCACCGCTTTAGATTTCACTGATATACGCCGAAATCCCAAGATAGCCATAAAATTTACATGCCGACAATTTTGTTCTCAATTCGAATACATATAAAATTATTTATGTCTAAGCGTCACATCAAAGGCTCGTCTAATAGAAGTATAAATTAGTTTTACTACAATATAATTAGGTAGAAACTTTTCCCATTACAGCAAGTTACAGCTGAGCAATCGATACTTTTGAATATCAAAACTCAGAGTTCTAATGTAATTATTATGCGAAGTTCTATGTCACACCCCGAGGGAATTGTGATCGAATAAAATTGGGGTAGGGCCCAGATTACAATTTTCATCAAACAAGTTACAGTGCTTAAGTATCAAGAGATTTGATGTGACAAAAGACTTCTTGGACTAAAGCTATATAATACAATTATTAGCAAAAAAAACGACGATTTACAATAACGAATACATATGTTGTAGCAAAACTAATGAAAACTTTTTTAAAAATCTCATTAATTACATATTAATTGTATACAACTTCGATTGTTATAGTTTTATTACTATTTGAATGTGTAGCAACGTAAAAAAACAATATATTTTAAAAATAATATTTGAAAACTTTATGAATATTAAAATGTTTATCAAACTAATCCATCTCTCTCGGGACAGTAACTCAGAACTAAGGATCGTCATCGTAGTAGGATTTTGGCCAAATGATTCAGTCCACCAATTTATACTACGCCTTTCTATAATAACTGACGAGTTGACATCTTTCATGTTGTTGAACAATGGACAATAGACTAGACTTGTCCCTCTTATAACCCTGAATTTCAAGCATTAACCTGCGTACAAAATCATAAGATTAATCGATAGTAAAAAAATATTTACACAACACGACAAATTAATAAATATCCCGTCAGCATTCCAATATAACACAATAGAATGTGTTGAGCACGCCTATGCCGGATGTATATAAAAAGCCATATTAGCCGACATTAATCCTAATCTTTAAACTGGTATAAATATAAACCATCTGTTGCACCCTCCATTACATATTACGTACGTTGCAACTTTTTAATGTAATTGAAATTTTAGGCCCAAATGTTTTATTAAAGCTCACTGTCGCTTTGTGTTTAATGTTTCTAATAATAATAATATAGGGCTTTAATATTTTGGTTTTACTACGGATAAACTACATAGGTACTTTATAACAAATCGTTGATCTAAAATAATGTATAGTATATAATTATATTAGTATAATGAAAATGAATTTTCGAAACTTAACTCGGGAAACTAAAAAGTAAAATAATAATCGACGGTTTTCTCTTTTGGATATATTGAACTATCCCAATTTCTTTGGGATGTGATCTCCTTTTAAAAAATAAAAAAGTATAAAGTCACATTTCCATTACTCGGTTCCTTATCTTAATGAGATTTATATCGCTTTAAAACTTATTAAGACTTAAAACCAATTATAAAAATGAAGATTTATTGTTACACATTGTCGCCTTGGAATGGATATTTCAGTATGTTCACTATATGGCGCGAACAGGACCTTACCCTTATCATATTTATAAGAGAGAGAGAAGCGATTACTGTCTCATGTTGGAGAAGGGAGATAGAAAGAAGATTTATCACGTGACTAATACCGATTCTTCTATCCCCCGGGACTCAAACGAGTTTCGCTCCCCCATCTCCGATGCAATCTATGCTGAATCGCATTACAATAAATTGTATTAACTCGAAAAATGGTCCGACGTGGACCCGTGACTTTGTCTGCGTAAAAATTTTACAACAATTCTTGTATTGTTGTATGCGGAATGTGCAGGTTTTCTTTTAATAAAGTGTAGCATGATGTTTTTAGTAAATAACCGTCACAAAGCAGATTTGATTTCCACAATATTCCTTTTAAGGTTTGGTACCCTAAAAATTGCCAATAGTTACTATAATTATAGGCCGCACGCTTCAGTCTTTTCATATTGAGTGACAAAATCGTTTGGCAGTTCACTGTACAATTTGTCTGGTGATGATGGTAAAAAATATTTCTCTCAAAAAAGGTGAATTTAATGATGAAGTTTGATACATCGTTTCATGTTTTCACATCGATTTCCTTTTATTACTGATTTATTTCAGATAACAAACATCGTCCATCTGCACTCAATCGTCCCGTGATCTGAGACGTATTCAATGTTACCCTCTTTTCGTAAATTTATAGATTTTACGAGGGATCATCGAAAAGTCGCGATACCACATTGCAATTTATCATTTTTGTGGGCGGAAATTGCGTCATTTACGCTCGTTCGCTCGTACTTTTCTCATGTTTACGATGGGTAGAACTAAAATTAATTATAGAAGTTCTTGGTTACATTCAGTCACGTTGTGGCATGTCGTTTTATATACAGATAGTATTAATACCATTTACGAGTACTAAATGGATAGTAAACACTTGCAAAAGGAAGGCGTCTATATGAAAACTAATATCTTATGCATTTAAAACATACAGACGTATTTATAGACTATGTCGGTATTTTGAACATTTAAATTATATAAATGAATGAACTAATTACCCGTTCTTCCCTAACTCATACTTAACGTCAGCGTAATTGAGCTATAGAAATAAATGTATCTCTGCTAAGGGCTTCAAAGTCAATACCATGAATAATAAACCAATTTAACTATAGATCGAGAGATAAAACTTATTATCGACCCTCCAGTTAACGTAAATTGCCCAATTCAGAGTGCAAGCCAAATGGCGTCAACGCATCCAGATCCTTATCACCAAATCTAGGGATAGATGGCCCGACGACCGATGATAACATAATTGCTGCGACACACGCTTCATACTCATAAATTACAGCAGTAAAAATCACTTCTCATTTAAATCGGATGAACCATTATTTGGTATTAGTCGTTAAGCTAATCACAATAAAATTTATTATCTAAATCCGGTTGAATCTGTACAAATTTTATAAATATTTTGTTTTTTTAAGATTCTTTATTAATAAAAAATTGTTTTTTCTAAAATGTTTAAATCGTCACAAAAAATTTGCTTTTTTATAAATTCAAAAAACAGCTCTTACAGCCTCACGGTTTATACAAAAAAACAGATGAAAGTATTGTTAAAGCTTGCCATGTTTAAGCTTAGAAGCGTGAAGAATTATCCTATTAAATTACGTAACACGGTTCGGAGTTTTATAGATTGACTATCGATATATTTAAGTAAGAAACGAGCAACTACGTGATAGACGCTTTACGTACCGAATCCAATTGTTCCGTCATAGTTCTACGAAATGCGCTGCGCAATGCCTCGATTAATTAAAACTCGACGGGACGTCACGACACTTACCCTACTCATGCATACACTCGAACGTCACATTCTCCAGTGACATCTCTTTATGTACCCGATTTTGTAATGTGACATACGAAATGTGTCGCAATAGAAATCAATTTTACTTACAGTGATTGATAGCTGGAGTCCGTAACGAATCATCACAATCAAACGTACTCAGTCACAAACGCTTATAAGTATTCGTTTGTTTCAGCATTATCGTCAATTAAAAGTAATATAGACAATTCTAATTGCATACTGGTTCAAGATGTAAAAGCTGTAACACATTCTCATGGAACAAGAGATGCTTTATCAACGTCTTCACCTTCCGATGGTATGAGTATTAAATTGCTTATAGTTATTCTGTAAACACCTTACTAATGAATTTTTATTTTAGAATCAATATCGACATCGTCACTAGGATGGTCGACTACAGCTGAAGCGGCTATTGAATCAGCAGTGATACCACAGCTAGCCCAACAAGCAGCACCACCACCCTGGTTACCCGCCTTAGAAGTTAGAGAATTTGACCATCTTCATAGTGCGACTATACCGGCTTATCAATTCTGGGGCTCGGAGTTTAGAAATAAACAGCCTGCGTTCGTCAGTCTTAACTTCACAGTGCCATGGGGAGCAAATTTTGCCGTTTACGGGAGAAGAAACGTAGCTCCGAGTGTAACACAATACGACTTTGTGGAGTTCATTCGTGGAGGTAGAGTCGATCACCGACTGAGACGCAGGAGAAGTACTCTTTCACGTGATATAACTGACCACAATTTCAATGACTTCGAATCTTTATTTATCTCGCCTAAATCTCACCAAAGATGGAACCATACAATTTCAAGAAGGTCTACTGACATGAGAGTGAATGTCAGTATTCTACAGTATTTGGACACGGGAAGGTGGTTTATATCGATTTATAATGACGAACTTCAGCCGCACAGAGTTGAAATGATAGTATCGGAAGCCGAGGGTGTAACAAATTCCTGCCCCGACGACTGTTCGGGTCACGGATCTTGTTATCTTGGAAAATGCGATTGTTCGGATGGTTATGAAGGCCACGATTGTTCAAAAAGTAAGTAAGGAATGATAGTGTGTATTGTGTATGAAAAACATACAATGAAAATGTTCATTATGTTTTTAGGCGTGTGCCCCGTGCTTTGTTCCGGTCATGGTGCTTACGCGGGTGGAATTTGTCATTGCTCGGAAGGTTGGAAAGGAGCTGAATGCGACGTGCCGGCCCACGATTGTGAACCCGCTGATTGTTCGGGACGGGGACGGTGTATAGCGGGACAATGTCATTGTAAACCTGGATGGAAAGGAGTTAAATGTGACGAAGGTAGACTTTAATTACTTACGAAACAACTATTTGGTAGTTCGTAATTACGGTGAGCCTCGTTAACGAAGGCATTAATTTATATCAGAAATTTACAATCAATAATAATTCTTTTAAACAGAAACATATTGTGTAAATTTGAAAACTTATAAAAAAGATGTCCTTTTCTATCAACTCTTTAAATATCTTGTCCAATCGCTCGTGTAAAACAAAAACAACATTGTATACCGATTCTATAATGCAGAGGATTGTCTCGATCCTACGTGCGGTGGTCACGGCTCTTGCGTTCGGGGAAGGTGCGTATGCCGAGCGGGGTGGAGAGGTGCAGCCTGCACGGATCGCGATGCTAGGGTCCAAAGGTGTCTGCCAGCCTGCTCACAAAGAGGCGTCTACGATCTCGATGCAGGGAGATGCGTTTGCGATCCACTGTATACAGGCGATGACTGTTCGCAAGGTAAAGACTAAACATGTTTTGTATTAAGAACAGACAACGATGTCAACTTTAGCAACGACAATTTCTAAAGCGTTATTTAGCGTAGTAGAAAATCTTTTATCTATGAATTATCCTAGCATGTTAATTTGATCACCAAAATGTTATAAGATTTTATATTTTAATTTTTGAAATGTGAATTTTAAAGTTACCATGTTAGTTTTAAAATAACCAGCTTATACATTATATGGCTTATATAAATCACAGAAATTATATGTTGATTGCTATGCCATTAGTTCTAACATATAATCTCGTAAAGGCCAAAGCAATTATAGAATACTTAAATTTCTCATTACATTTCTATATTATTCTAACAATACGTTCATAGGATGTACAGCAAACCCAATTTTAATGAAAGCGATTGAATTATCTACAGTGGTATGTTCGTTGGATTGTGGGCCGCACGGAGTTTGCGCGGAAGGTGTGTGTCGCTGTGACGATGGTTGGACAGGATCGATGTGTGACCAAAGGCCTTGCGACACTCGATGTCATGAACACGGACAGTGTAAGAATGGCACCTGTGTTTGTACACAAGGATGGAATGGAAAACATTGTACTATACGTAAGTATTGTGTTTTGCGACGCTAGAATTTAACTTTTATAAACCACCTGGATAAATTTTGTGTAGGTTTAACTGGATTTTAAAATTGAAACTATTGTCTTAACTAGGATCCAAGCTCAAATATATAAAAATAGATAAAAGTTCAATAGATTATGAATATGGGGATGTTAAACAAAATGTAAATCCTTGGTCTATGACGTTCAAAACAATAGAATATCGTTTGCAATTTTTTATACTGCAATTTGGTAAATGTCAGTATATCGACGTAATTATGTACTGACCGCTCCAACCTTTCCATATATAATGTAAAAGCTTTTTTTTAATAAAATAAGCTTGTTAACTAAATTTGTTTATATAAAAAGTCTATATTTATCAGTCACTTTAGCACCCAAAAACAAGACACAAATAGCTTACCCTGGGCAAACCGAACGTGTATGAAATGTTTTCTCATGATATTATTGACATTACATAATGCCCAACTCCAAATAGGTTCAATTCCTGACGGATACAAACTGCGATTAAGTTATCTTGCTTTTGAAATAGAATTCCCCAAAGACAGAGCTCAAAAGGATTAAGTTTGTTCTTTCGGTTCTTTTGTGCGTACAATATTTAATTAAATGAAAATGTTTTTATTTAAACATCATGCTCCTTTGATGACTCACTTTCAAATTACACATAGCTGGTTGTCCCAACGGATGTTCCCGTCACGGACAATGCCTCCTCGAAGATGGCGTTTACCGATGTTCCTGTGCTGATGGCTGGGCTGGAACTGACTGCTCCATAGCCCTCGAACTTTCTTGCAGTGATAATGAAGACAACGACGAAGGTAAATTAATAAAAAAGATCATCTTTATTTAAATTAATTTGCTAATATTGCAACAAATACAACAACCATTTATTAGAAGTATTTAAATATTTATGTCTACATTATCCAATTAAATTACAACTTAGTCAAACTATAAGGTGAAGAAAAGTAGGAAATAACTTTTGACTAATTCCTCTGATGTAAGTGCATATATGGAAACAACTCACCCACATGCTTTTCCACGTATTTCACTACAGGAACGTGTTTGTGTGTACTTTTAATTATTTACTACTGTAAAATATACTCAGTATATGTCGTCGTATAGAACCTTGATTAAAATGTCTACCCAATTTTGAAGATGGCATGACGGACTGCTCCGATTCCGAATGCTGCAGTCGCCCAGAATGCACGGAACACATCATGTGTTTGGCCTCCAATGATCCCGTCGAGGTATTGCTTCGTAAGCAACCACCATCAGTCACCGCTTCGTTCTACCAACGGGTCAAATTCCTCATAGAAGAGAACTCCGTACAGAGCTACGCGCATATGGATGAATACTCTGAAAGGTAGGTCCTCTAGTTTGTAGGAAACAACACCATGTAAAAAACCATAAGTAGGCCGTCTTCTGATTAAGGTTACAATTTGCACAGCAAATACGTAAAGTAGATACGATCGTGATGATCTAGTGTATAAATCATAATGGATAGCAATCATATAAACATGATGTAGGAATTAGCACCTGACCATGTATCCCACTCATCTTCCTTAACCCCTCCGAGGATTTGGTGTGTTTCTTTTATTTAAACTAAATTAATATTTTATTTTTCATCTGGTGGAAGTTTTTTGATTTTCCTATTTTTACGAAATTTGGATCTCCTGGCATGGATGATGTTTAATTTCTGTGATTTTAATAAAGATGCATTTTTTAATGTTATGTTTTCACACCAGATCCGATGTGTTGTGTATTGTCTAATGTTTATCCCTTGTGTGTGTCTTACCCTACCTGTTTGTCTAAAACAAAGCGTCTAATACGATTAACTTATCTTTATTCAGGATTAAATCAGTGCTCAAAGCTTCGAAACAGTTTTGTTTGTCTTTATTTGATACATTAACACAATTTGGAAAATTCTCGATTTTCGAGGCTCGTATCACGATAGATACTATTAACTTTAGTAGAATCTGAAACCATAATATTTGTCTATTAAAATGTCAGGTTTCTTCCATGATCGGAGTCAAGCGTTACTTAAAAGATAGAACGATAACGAGAGAAAAACCATCCATTTTCGAAATCGACAAAGACAGAATAAAACGATCAGAAGAAATCCGAACAATAACGAACAAGACAAAGCAAAACTGAGAAAATAAAGTAGTAAACCCACCTCGCTTTATATGCAAAAGCGCCTCAAAAGTTTGTTTGCATTAAAACACAAGCCGCTTCACTATTTTATTTGTGTTGAGGAGTCTGGAAGGGTTATATTGCGTTCTGGCATTTGTTTCTTTAGATGTGAATAACGTAACACTTGACGGACCTCCGTTTATTCACCATCCAGCATGTCTTTCACTTCATGTTTTAATAGAACCATTATCTTGGTGCAACCTTGAAATTATAAGCATACCTTAATTTATGTTAAATTTTACATTAAACGATAATAGTGGTGGTCTTGTTCTAATGCAAACGGGCTTTTTGTTTGAATCATTTATATTAAACATGTGACAAAATTATTATATTATTAATCATACTAAAACAAGTGTTAAAACGCAAGGTAACCGGGGTAGACGAGCGCAATCGATCGCAGCGATTGCTGTCGGGGTGGGGTTGCACTGAGGGTTGTAGGTATCTGTGTAGTAATCTGTCCTGTCTTTCTGTGTCCCTGTGCCGCCGTGTGTCCGCCACTCCTAGCGAGTTCTGGAATTCCTTTACACCATGGTAAGTGTCAGTCAGCCCGCCCTCGCCCCTCAGTGTTCTGTATCTGTTGACCACTTCACTTTTGTTGCTACTCCTGCATATATGTGTGATGCCCATGCCCGCCGCATGCCTTACCGGCACGCGAAAGGCGATACTTTAGCTTCTTATATTTCGTTCATTCCTTTGTATTTGTTTACTCTCTGTGTATGTAACATCTGTATGTCTGTCTTGTATGTTCCTTGTGGTCGCGACAAGTTTATTAAATTTTTCAGTAAATCACTGCGTAATTGGAATTGTGCGCTTGTCGCCGCCGCAATGTTTTTGTAATGTTTATTGTTCTCGTCTACTGTGCTTATATTATAGCTCACATATACTATGGTATATTTTTGTTAGACAATATGAAAATTAGGAAAATCATTACGCTTTCACGCAAGACGTTAGTAACACATTAGGTTTTATATGTACAAAAGCAAGACGCGAATCGTATAAGTTTAATCGAGCAAAATCAGCGAACACGCAAAATTAGCTTCAAATGAACTTACCCCTTTATGTGTTCCTTACCCTTTGTCTGCGTCTTTCATCTGTTAACCAACCCCTTACCCTCTGCCCAAGCTCTATGTGTTTAGATCCTACCCTCGTAACTAACCAAATACAACTTTTGAATGTTCTCGGCTACTTCACAGCAAGACGGTAGTACGTCGACTTGTACAATACAACCATTGCTTACATTACATAACACGGTCATTAACTATACTTAATCAGCACTCTGAAATTGGTGCAAATAAAATATTTTCTAAGCTGTTTAATTGTAGTCATAAGTGTTTATGTAAAAATACATCAAAGGAGCTGCACTTCTAAAATCTGTTATAATGTGAAATATAACATTCAAACTTCATGTATTTATGTTTGTATGAAGACGTATGTATGGTCATAGATAGAATTTTTTTTAAATAGAGAACGCAATTAAATTGTCTATTATAGTTCTACACTGGTAACTCTTTCTTTGGTAAGTTTCAGCTCTCCAGGTTTAGCGATTATTAATTCAATGAAGAAGATGGAGGACGGTAACGCTTTAATGTTTATTTAAAAAGGAAACATTTCATGCTTTAAAAATTATGTTGCAGTACTTAGAATATTTTCTTGCACCAATTTCAAGTGAACCAGTGGTATTGAACATTGACATACTCTTAAAATGTCAACAAATTATTATGGTCTATGTGGCAGCTGTTACATGCATAAAACCTACGTTCCTAGGAAGATTTCAGTTCACATTCACTGTTCGATGTTTGAAATGAATAGTTCATTAATGTTGACTGGAATTTGTCCTATATTTAGCTGATCCTGAAGAGAATGTGCGATGCTAAGAACTTCTTTTATTTTTCAATTTTTATTTTCATACTTCACTTCCACAGTGTATTTAGAAACTGATAAAACGTGCGAGCACAGTACCATTAGTTTGTGAAGGTACAACCAATGAAACGATTCACAAGGTTTTCACATAATTTGTCTATATATTTGTCTATTTTGGGAAATATCACAAAAGTACAGTAAAAGCAAATATCAAAGACTATTAAAGATGATATTTTCAATGTTTTATTTACATCGGCCAAACCAGTATGAAATTACAAAATCGAATACGAATACATAAAGTCGAGTGCAAATAAAGTATTCAAGAACATAATTTAACTTATTTTTTTAATAGCTAGCCGGTTTAAAGAGAGCTTTTCAATCAAAAATCTAAAGATAAAACATCGGCTCTACCTACCATTAATACTAAAACCAAAAAATACAAAATGTTGCTTGTATAGAAATAATTTTTATGAAGCAAATAATTTGTAAAATCGCCTGCAGACGATTGGCGATAAAAGTCGTTTCATAGAACGCTTCGGTTCAGCACTTGACCTATCCGAAGTGTGGTGGAGATGCCAGCTCGAATATATTTTATAGTCCGAAACTTTTTAGGTCGACCTTCCAATAAAATTATACCTATTTGGAAACATTTTTAATTTCGATAGTCGAGAAATATTTGAATTTAGATTTACATCATATATGTCTGTACGTCATATAATGCATCTTAATTTTGCGTGTAACGAATAGTCGCTGATTTTTCATATAAATAATTTAGGCAAACGTTTCTAAAGTGAATATTATCATTTTATTAGAATCATCATATCCAACCTATAACGTTGATTTGATAGGTAGTATTTGTAATTGCATAGGTCCTTGTAAGTAAAATGAATTTTAATACTTGTGAATCGTATCATACTGTGCTCTGCGTTATATATGGGTCTGATCTGATGAGACCTGGTATGTGCAGCCGTGTGTCGGTGATGCGGGGCCAGGTTGTGTCTCCGCAGGGGCTGGGGATAGTCGGCATCAGGGTCTCGGTGGATAGAGAGGCTCGCTTCGGATTTACGCTTACAAGACAAGGTGGATGGTACGTATTTTGTTTATTTTTATTTCATTATTTTTAAGATATTCTAAACAGCTCTTTAGGGTATCCTTTTTTAATAGAAGTCTTTGTAATATAACTATTCTAAGCAAGGTACTCTTTCGTCCTTTTAACCAAATTGGATATTAAAGATAAATAATGTAACACATGAGCAAGTCTCTAGAATTTACTTCTACACATGCTAGACACTACAGTTTAAAAGATTTAAGCGTAATAATAATTTTATTATTATTAGTAATGAAGAAATATACTTTAAATCCTTTACATATATTACAGGAGATTTGCAAAAGTCTTGTCTTCGAATATCCGAATTTGTTTAGTGACAAAAAAGTATTAATATCTAAAACACTACGTCAGTGTTGTTGTTAAGGCGCCTTCCCTCACTGTAGCCGCGATTTAATTGCGAGTTTAAAAAAAACATAGCTTAAGGCAGACTAAGGCGCATAGCCGTTAGGAAAAATGCTCGGTAAATATAAAGATAACATCCAAAATTATTGATATAGTACGGCAATATTAAATATTTACAATTTTTAGAAAATTCAAATTATAAAACAAAAAAATCAACCACATGTCTGTTTCGTTAATGATGTGAAAGACAAAGAGTAATTATATAGGTAGTGTTGTCCATAATATATTCACAACAATTTTTATCTGCTGAAATAGCTGAATATACTGGACTGTTCCACCGAACCATTGTACCCTGTACGTTGACACCCCTTTAATTTCATTAAAGATAAAATAATTAACGAAATTCGACTGAATGTAGTCTAATTTTGTTTTAATGATGGGGACGTGACTTGACTTTTTACAAAATTTTGAAATGTATATTTTATGAAATACATTTTTGATGTTTCATAAATATACTATAGTAGAAGCAAATAACACTTTTTTATACTAATACTAGCTGACCGGGCAAACGTTGTTTTGCCGTACATGTGATTTCAATTTTCAATAAATGAATAAAAAATAGGGGTTGATTGTAGAGGGGTAAAATTTAGGGTTGCATGTATTTTTGTATGTTGTATAATAAAAATTGGAACTAATAATTTTGTCTAAAAAATAAAAAAATATATTTAGGGGTGGACACTACCCCTAACATTTAGAGGGATGAATAATAGATGTTAGCCGATTCTCAGACTTACTCAATACGCTCACAAAGTTTCATGAGAATCGGTCAAGCCGTTTCGGAGGAGTATGGGAACGAAAACTGTGACACGAAAATTTTATATATAACATATATCTTCGTAAATATACTTAAAGCCGTAACCAAGTGTTAATAAACACATAAGTTTATTATTAACACGAATTGCGTTGGGTATGTATATTCCTTTTGCAAGAACAATACTTAAACCAAAAAAATAAAATAAATCCATAATAACTTTATCGAAAACATTTTGAGTCAAAAAAGATAACCATAAATATTTTTCTTTAATATTTTAAATATAGAATCGATACGTTCTAAACGTCAATAAATATATAATCGGTTTTTATAGTCTCTCAAATACAAAACACGCCATTCCACTCTTTAAAAATAGATTAAAATCCATAAATTACCGTAGCTAATAAAAAGACGGGCTCGGCTGAAGTAATTCGCAAATTATTCGAGGCTTGTTAATTAGATACAGGCCCGGTGGAGACAGCCGACAGGCGAGGACACGTGCGACGCTGGTCAGCAGTTATTTTTAGTAGCGACTTCCTTGTAGGGTAAAGTCATCCTATATAAACTTTATCGGTTCTTAAGGTTCAATTACTTTAAGATTAATTAACGAATAATTATGTACCGTGTAGAAGTAAATACATTTACCTTCTTATGTAAGAAACAAAATGTCTTCGTCAGGAGCCGCTATAAATTCAGAGCATGACCGTATTTTCCTTAATTAAGTACTGTCCGTATGGCAGCCTCCTGTATTGTGCACAGTTGCAACCTATCTTGGGCCTTTTGTGTCCAGTTTCTAATCTGAGATGTATTGAAATGAACTTCTTGATATACGCTGCATGACACCGTTTTATGGCGTATCAGTTCATATACATATGATCATCCAATCCTAGATAAAATATTCATATATATTACTAAAATATTCGAGACGATTTTACCGATATCAGAACGGATTTGAAGAGAATAACCACCCAGTATTGCTAACCCAAGTAAAGGTTGCTTGAATGGAAAGACTAGACATAATGTAGTCTAATTTTGCTTTAAATAAATATTGCATATTATGAAAAGAATTTTATATAATATTTCTGTTGTATTATCATATTTTCTGTAATTTTCGGTAGCTGGTAGTGGAATTTCATACTTATTTAAAGAATATAAAAAAAGTATTTTACTGGTTATCAAAACTAATTAATAATACAACGAAAACCCTCAACGTTTTATAGGGTTTACTTGTTTTATAGTAATTGTTGAATTGATGTTGTTAAAAGCTAACAACGACAGCTATTGATTATTTGGGGAACTAACGATATAATGGTGGAAGTTTGTATGAAAAATATAGACCGCAACATAGAGTTATTAATTTTCAAATATTTTCCGATGAGAAGATTATAATATGCACTGATAATTGAGATGTATCTGAGACTATATTTATTATACATCCTATGCCAATACTTTTATCTGCAATAACAGCCGTTTTTACGCATGCGCAGTTAATCCGCGGCTTTGGTGCTATTTAAATAACGAAAAACCTTACATAAATATTTTACAATTTGATTATTCAGTAAAATCATTATTGTTGAATATAAAAAATATGATAGTAAATTTTTAGGTTTTTTTTTAATTCTTGCTCTAGTTACTGCGTCGGCGAAAATCGTGTATAGATCGTATGAAAATATAAATTATTACTTTAGCCGATAAATAAAATTCATAAATTAACGTTTTGTATCATAAAATTGCATTTGTTTAGTCTAACTCAAATTTACTGTTTAATTTAAAATGTTAATAATCTTTGTGATTTGTCAAATTGTTTGGACTAAATATATAAATTAAAATTTAAAGCGACGACGAGTTTAAATGTCAAATATTCGATTACGATTTTCAACTATTTTAGATACGGGCTCCCGGTTTTTCTGTATTTTGAGGAGGAATTGGAATAGATTAAAAATAAAAAAAATAATAGAATGACATAATCCGATCAATGGGCAATGTTACCTCCAATTAATTTTTGATAGGGTGTACCTAAAATGTACTTGATGCCCAAAAACAAACTAAATTAGCAATTATTTATTTATACTATTTATGCAATATCTAATCTTGCTGTTGTAGAATTTACTATACTATATTATATACTATCGACAACGAAAATTAATTACTTATAAAAGAAATCAAACAGCCAATTTATTGAATTACTCGTAGAACTTTTATATAATTTCTTAGTAAATAGAATCTATCTGTCCAAATGGGAGCTATTCAAAGTAAGTGGGCACCTCAATTACTCTCGATTCCAACATAGTCCTGAAGCTAATGGTGTATTTAATTGGTTCGAACGAGTTCAATGACCCATTGATTCTTTGTTACATTCTAGTGGTACTCAATGAAGCCATGGAAATGTTCTACATTGATTGATTATATTCTGTGGCATATGTATTTCTTTATGCAGTAATAAACAGAGCCAGATGTATTTATTCTTTTAAAACTATCTAATATTTATGAATAGTAGTCGTTAATTATATACCTATGTTAGCAACATTTAAAACGATATAGAAGTAGTGTATTTGTATTATGTACACATCAAAATAATCTTTAAAACTACTATAAAACAGAACACGTACCTACCTTATATATAAGAGCGTATAAACATCTTAGAGGCCGGCAACGCACTGGTGAGCCCTCTGGCTTCGCGAGTGTCCATGGGCGGCGGTGTCGCTTAGCATTAGGTGAGCCTCCTGCTCGCTTGCCCCCTGTTTTATAAAAAAAAAACCTTATATATTTCAAATGTGTCCCACGATTTATCTCGCGTTACTCTGACCGTCTCTGATTATCAAAAATATATACGGTTTAATAGTCTAAGGACTTTCCGCTAATTTATTGCTCCCTTAATATTTATAAATGGCCAGTATACTACTAGTCTACTACAGCTTCACACTCGAAAATGTATCATTTGCAATGTTTAACATTGTAACCATGGTAACAAATACCGTAACATCACACATGATACGATTTAAACTATACATGTATACTAGCTGATCCGGCAAACGTTGTTTTGCCATACATGTGTTTTCAATTTTCAATTAATAAATTAAAAATAAGGGTTGATCGTAGAAGGGTGAAATTTAGGATTGTATGTATTTTTGTATGTTGTATCAAAAAAAAATAGAAACTAAAAATTTTGTCTAAAAAATAAAATTTAGGGGTGGACTGGACTACCCTTAACATTTTGGGGGATGAAAAATAGATGTTGGCCGATTCTCAGACCTACTCAATACGCTCACAAAGTTTCATGAGAATCGGTCAAGCCGTTTCGGAGGAGTTCAAGTTCGAACCCCGTGACACGAGAATTTTATATAATATTGTGAATCTAAACCATTCCCAGATCCCCTTGAACACACACAAAAAATTTCATCAAAATCGGTCCAGTCGTTTGAGAGAAGTTCAGTGACATACACACTCACAGAAGAATTATATATATAAAGATGTATAAACACCGTCACCATGGTTACACATACGAATAAAAAGTAATCCACATTTTAAAATAATTCCATTCAGCTTCATAATTATAAACTTGACGTATAACAAAGGCTTCGCGTGGAAAATTACATAACAGAATGTTTCATCAAATATCATTTCCACATCGCGTGATCCGTGAAAATATTTACAAACAAGTATGAGTAGCCGTAAAATTTCGTTGGGATTATTAATTTTCGGACACGGTTATTACAAATACTTTAGACGCGTAGCTCAGCGTAAAAGATCGGTCGTACACGCTTTGATGTTTCTGTTTACAATTAAAGTTTTTATTGGTTTAAAATTATATTTTGTTTACTTATGAATTAAGAAAAACAACACGTGTTTAATATCAAAGAAATCACTGAATGTATGTAAACTTATTTATAGAACCTAGATGATTGTGTCGTGATTGTTTGAGGTCTTTTGGCCTTTACTGTAGAAATGATTAAGTGTAACAAATTACACTCGTAAAAACTCGAAATCCTTCCGGTTTTAGTCGATACCAACTCCGGGGCAATAAATACAGATAACACACAACCTCTCTGCAGCTGTGACACTTATTTTGACAATTAACACCTTTGTCTTCAGTCTACCGTGACCACGCACGCTGTAAAGCACGCGAAACGTCGGTAAAATTTAAAATAATGTAAATGTATTTAAATTTGGCAAAAATATATAATTTAAATCCATTTGTAAAGTTTATAAATAAATTCTTTAAATAAGGCTGAATATCTACTTTTTCTATTAATATAGAAATTAATATAAAATAAATACAGAAACTGAGAACACGAGGTCGCTACAATTGCTTTTAAATACATCGCAATGGTACCATACAATTAGGCCCTTTCAAGGACAGTATAATAGAATCGTAACTCTTAGGCAATGAATTTGTTTTAGATTAAAAAATTGACATAAATATTTTCTTTTTGTCATGAATATTCACAAAAATTGGCTTTAAAACCCGCGCTGGGTATGCGAAAAGTGTTCCTCCAAACGTTTTTTGTACTTAACTAATTAAATTTTTTTTTCTATACGAAGTTTTATATTTTATATGCTTAAGTTGTGGCTTGGACTTGAGTCCAATATATTCGTCTAATCTATACATGCCTATAGAGGCATACATACATAGGTGTGTAACGATGATTTTAAAATTTTCATGACAACCTTACAGGTTCGACGTATTGGTCAACGGAGGTGGAGCAGTGACGCTTCAGTTCCAGAGGTCACCATTCAAACCATTAAGGAAAACTGTGTTCGTGCCATGGAATCAAATTGTCGTGCTTCCACCGGTTCAAATGGAGTTGAGCGATGAGAGTGTTAAAGTACCGACACCCAGGTTAGTTGCCTATTATGATGATGAGAGTCACTAACGTTAGCCTAGATTTATTCAACATAGTTAATCTGCAAACATAAACTCCAGTGCCGGTTTACGAGTTTCGGCCAATGTTTTCCAAAGTTAATAAAGCTTAGAATAATAAAAGTAGATATGAATTTAGAAGTAACAACTCACTTTTTTTAGTGGAAGTTTTAAACAAATTAAAAATAACCATTTGTATTCGACATAAGAAATACCTGTCTTAAAACTTAATAAATAGAAAAACAAAGAGCTTGAGACGAAATGATCGCACTTTTGATTGTGATTGGTAAAAAGGAAATCAACACGCGTGATGAAGTATCGTGTGTCGATATATAGGACATAATGTTATGTCCATTACAATGGAACGTATTTCGTTATCCGTGTTTCGTCTTACCACAATTTACGTGTTTATATTAATGATATTATTCCTCCGCCAGAGCTCCCCCACTTCTGGGTTGGTCACCAATGCCCCAATGGTGGGAGTCCAACACGCCTCCTTGCGGGGTCCACGACCACGAACGTCTAAGACCGGAAGTGGTAGCCATGCCGGCGTTGGCGGCACCCGCGGCTCCCTCGCCGACGACAACCACCGTGATATATCCTGAAGCACAGGTAATATTATATATCACTATAGTCGTATTATTTGCTTATTCAGATTGATATTGGAATGAACGGGAGCGCTCTTCAGATTTTGTACATAAATATATATGAATTTTTAGTTAAAGAAAATACAATATAAATTGTACCCTTCCTAAAAGTTTTCGATATTTTCACTCTTAGATATTTCTCGCATTCCTTCTCAATTCTTTTTATATCCGGTTGTATTTTATCATTTGTCTTTGTTAAATTGTGCAGTAAATAAAACGTCTTTTCAGATTGTCAGTGAATCGATAGCCATACCCGGTTCCTCGGTCAAACTAACCTACCGCTCGTCTCAAGCTGCTGGTTACCTGTCCTGTGTGCATATACAATTGACCCGGAAAATTATACCCGCTGCCCTGACCAGGGTCCATGTGAGGGTGGAAATAGAGGGATCACTCCATACACACACATACGAAGCCGACCCTGACCTAACACATGTGTTTGCGTGGAACAAGAGGAACGTTTATAAGCAGAAGGTGAGAGATTTTTTTGTATAGACTGAAAAGAGCCTTTTTATGTTATAATAAGAATTTTGTATGGATATTTGTACATCTTACATCCGAACATTATTTAATGGATTTTGAATCTATTGTATGTATCTATTGTTCGACGGTTTTTGTCTCAAACTTTATATACCCTTAAAAATGTTTGCAATATATATGCTTTTGGATAGTTTTTTTGCGTTAAACTTCAAATAGGTCTAAATTACGTATTTGACCACTAGGGGTTAAAATTCGCATGACGAATGAAGACGGAAAATGTGATAATGTGATGTGATAACACTACATTTACAAACCACTACCTTTATGAATTTCTCAAAAACTATTAATAAAAAACTATAAATTTTGGGATTAAATTGTACGTTTGTTTTTAGTATAGAGTATCCCGGTATATAAGTAATAATTGCTATCTTAATCGCCAATAAAAACCACGTGTCAAAACAGTTATATTTAAAAGACTTTCGATTATTTCAGGTATACGGTCAAGCGCAAGCGAAGATATCAATAGGATATGAATACACATCATGTTCCTCGATTGTATGGGAGACACAAACTGCTACATTAGCTGGTTTTGACGTTGATATATCTGATATTGGGGGATGGGGTCTGGACATCCACCATCATTATAATTTCCATGAGGGTATTCTGCAGAAGGGAGATGGCGCGCTGTTGCATTTAAAGAATTACCCCCGAACTGTGCAGGTAATTTTATTGTTGTTAACTAAACAGGTTGTATAAAGAAAAACACTTTTTAACGGATTTATGTTATGTATTTTTAGCAAAATTTAAATAAAACACCTTTTGTCTTCAGTCTACCGTGACCACGCGCGCTGTAAAGCCCGCGAAACGTCGGGAAAAAAAACATTTAAATAATGTAATTATATTTAAATTTTGCTAAAAATACATAACATAAATCCGTTAAAACGTGTTTTTCTTTAAATGAGTAACAGTTATGTTAATAAAAGACAACACTAGGTTGTATAAAACTTTAACAATTGGCTCTACAAGGCTACTATTCCCAGGAGAACTCTGCTACATAAAAAACTATAATTATAGTTATTAACTCTAAGGTAAATAAAAAATGTACGTATTAATTTAAATCACACAAACTCATTCATAAGTAACACAACTTACAAAATGAAACAACATAAACAAAATAAATAATAATGTTATAAAACAATAATATTTTGTATTGTATTATTCCTTTATTTGCTCACAATTCGTGCCATAGTTTACCAAAGAAACCAATTATTTTAATTAGATCGTCATTTGTATTAATGCATTCAATTTTGTGAAGCGAAAAATATATGTTTAATTTAATGAAGTATTTGCGATAGCATAGCATCTAGCGAGACAATTCCTGCTATGTCACAGGGACCAATATTTTTATTAGTAGTTTTATTTTTACAAAGCCGGTTAAGATCATAGTCTTTTGTTTCCTACTTTAAAATAATTACGAACTTCGTAGTATAACAAGTAGTAAGATGAATAAAACATGTTTCCAGGTTGTGATGGGAACTGGTCTGCAAAGAAGTTTAGATTGCCCCGATCATTGCAACGGGAAAGCCGCTGACTCCAGACTTCTCACACCGACAGCTTTAACATCTGGACCAGATGGTTCCCTTTACGTTGGAGACTTCAACTTGGTTCGACGTATCACTCCCGAAGGAGTTGTTACTACCGTGCTTCAACTACAGTGAGTTATATTTGTTTAACATATTTTCATTAGTTTTATAGTCCTTCCTAAAGTATTTGCTTTTATTTGTTTCCTTATTGCTAGTTTTCATTTAGGATAATGTGTTTTTTACAAGAAACTGAACTGTGAAATTTCAAACAAGTAATTTTCATGATAATTGTTTAATCATATTATATGTTTTTCAGAACAACTCAAATGGCATATCAGTACTACATCTGCATATCACCAGCTGACGGTTTCTTATACATATCAGACTCAGAGAGGCACCAAGTTCGGAGAGTGATAGTGCTGGACAAAGTGAGAGATCCCACGACTAATTCTGAACCAGTGGTGGGGAGTGGTGATCGCTGCGTTCCAGGTGATGAGTCTAACTGCGGTGATGAAGGACCTGCTATAAAAGCCAAGTTGGCCCACCCTAAAGGTTTGTCGATAAATCAGCACTTAAATAAAAACCTCTATGTTCGAATTTTAAAGTAATCATATAAAAAAGGAAGTACAAAATGATAGCAAAATATTATATTCCACTGTAACGGTGTAGTCATGATTTTAATCATTTATATTTCTAAAATTTTATCTTAACTTAATCTAATTACGAATCATATTTTTCGCGTGTAACTCATTAAATATCTATTAGTATCGGGTCACTTAGAGAGGTGCTAACCGCCGACCAAACTTGCGCTCCTCCTTTGAAGTCGTATCGGCTAGCAAATACTTCTACCGACAACATTTATATAAGTTACATTTATAAATGTAAACGCCTAAACCAGATGGTTAATCAGTGTTTCATTGAGCATTATTATCACCAGGTCTCGCTATAGCAGCAGATAGAACGATGTACATCGCAGATGGGACAAACATACGAGCAGTTGACCCCAGCGGAATCATCCATACTCTGGTAGGACACCATGGCCATCATAACCATTGGTCACCAGTGCCTTGTCATGGCGCTATCGCCCCGTACGAAGCTCAACTCCAATGGCCCACAGGCGTAGCCTTATCGCCATTGGACGGTTCCTTATACTTTATAGACGATAGAGTTATTCTTAAACTCACAGTTGATATGAAGATAAAGGTAGTCGCAGGCCAGCCGTCGCACTGTCGCCTTGGAAGTGACGGAAAGCCGATAGCGAAGTCGAACAAAACCACCGACTTCCGGGAAGACTCCAATCTGGGGACTATTCTGGCGATTGCATTTGCACCAAGCGGAATATTGTACGTAGCAGAATCGGACTCGAAGAAGACGAACACGATAAAGACTATAGACCCATCGGGGAAAATACTGCACTTTGCTGGAAAATTACAGGAGAACCTGAAAGAATTGAGCTGTGAATGTAACTCGTCTACTGTTTTGCCGGTAAATCCGAGGGATGAGGCAGGCTGTCCGTGCAGGCTGAGTGTTGTTGTTGGCGATGAACCGCCAACGAACACAGAGACACTGTTGTCGTCCAATGCAAAGTTCCAAACGATTTCAGCTCTCGCTGTCACACCAGATGGAGTTCTAAACGTGGTTGACCAAGGTATTGAACCCTTATGTTAAGACTAGGAATTTACTAAAGGGGGGAGATACAAAAATAATATTTGTAATAAATACATAATTGTCACTAGAACCGCGTACAGGCCCTATAATTCTGTATCTGTTTTATAATCAGTTATTAATTCATGAATAGGTAAAAAGTAAGCAGCCTTCTGTGTCCGACTCATGCCTTAGAGTTTTGAGTTACGGCATGTCGGTGCATACAGTAAGTGCCCATCTAGAAGAAAATAATAAAATAAAAAGTTTTTCTTACTAAAATAGATATCTTTTTCATAAAACATTTACATAACTTAATAACAATAATCGTATGAGCTACAAGACATACCTGCTTGTATTGGTTTGCTTAGAAGAGAGTGTGTGTAGTAGTGTCAAATGTGGTCATGACTTAAACTTAAAATAATATACGATGAAGAACATTCATAAGAGAACTCACGAATGTTCCTGTTAGCAAACTGATCGATTCTTTTTAGATTAATAGATTTTTATCGATATCATAAAAAATATATATTTTCAGGCTCACTTCACATACTGGCTCTTAAACATTATCTACCCTCTCATGATGAAAACGGCGAATTCAGAATACCCTACCCACCAACATCTGAAGTATACGTCTTCAATCGCTACGGCCAGCATATAACAACGAAAGACTTAACATCAGGAAAAACAAGATACTCCTTCCTCTATTCCAAAAATACTAGTTTTGGAAAATTATCAACGGTAACCGATGCATCTGGGAACAAAATACAACTCTTAAGGGATTATAGCAATATTGTTAGTTCAATAGAAAATACCCAAGATCATAAATTGGAACTAAAAATTTCTGGGATTGGGTATCTGACAAGAATCGCAGAGAAGGGATCTTCAGAATTGGAGTTTGATTATGACGCTAACTCTGGACTGCTTAATAGTCGATCGGGGGTGAGTCATACAACTATTGTTTGCGATAAAACTATAATATTACTTACTGCCACTGCTATTTTAGGGAATATTCAGGATTATTAAGTTATTCTAATTCCAATCCATCCATTAATCTGTTTATTTAATATTAATTCTCTTTATGGATATCAAAAAATAAGTAGGGTAACCTTTTTATTACTAACTTTATTTTGTAATTTAAAAATAAGTTTCAGAAAAAATTATGTTGCTACAGTTATTTAGAAGGAATGACAAAACAAAACATGTTATATATTTTTTTACTGCATTCTCATAGACCTTTTTATTAACAGGCTGGCGACACCGTCATTTACGTCTACGATGAGCTGGGACGAGTAACAAAAATAATAATGCCATCAGGCGAACAAGTGAACATTGCGTCTGGTTTGGCTAAAAACTATGGACTCGCCGTGACCGTGTCGAACCCCGCCAGTTCCATACCAGTTGGAGTAGCCAAAAAGTGCGAATATGTCTTACATGGACAATCATTCAAACAAATCACGATTAATAATGGAAAACAAATAACTGAAGGCAAAATATACACGAATAACACCATGGTACTTGACACTCCATGGTCTGGAAAATTTGAGAGTATTGCCGCAGCGAAGCATCCTCTACTTGAAGCCGCTTTGCCTATAGAAGCGGAAATGCTGCGAATGTGGTCACACCAAACAACAACATTTGGAGATGGTCTCATAAATAATATGTACTCTTTATATACTTTGGTTGGTGATGTAAGGAATCCTCAGCAGACGCTTAACCGTGAAATTTGGGTGAACGATTCAAGAGTCCTAATCATTGAATTTGATCAATTCAAGAGTAGAGAAACATTCTTTAATGCAGATAGGAATCCACTATTTACAATATCCTACGACGTCGCTGGCTTGCCTCTGTCTTTTACACCGCATGGCGCTGGCGTTCCTTTGAACATCTCCTATGATCGTTTCTATAGAATAAATGGTTGGAAATGGGGTGTGACAGAGGAATCATACAGTTACGATCCGCATGGTATGCTCTCAGAAATAACAAGTCCTCAAGACGGTACAAAATTCATTTACTATAATGAAGGGAACCTCGTCTCAAAAATATCTTTGGCTAGTCAAAGGAGTTTCACATACAAGTATGACAAAGACGGTGGTTTAACGCATGTTATTTTGCCTTCGGGTACAAACCACTCATTTAGCGTACAGCCATCGATCGGATTCATACGAGTCACATACACTCCACCAGGCTCTTCCAAAAAGTATCTTCAGCACTATTCGCATTCGGGTGAGCTGCTTCAGACCGTCTTCCCTGGGGATGGTGCGAGAATCATCTACCGTTACTTTACGACCAATAAGATATCGGAAGTTGTTCATGGGGATGGTCAAACCCAAATACATTACGCTGAAAACAGTGGTTTGCCTTCTGAAATATTGCACGTGGACCGGGAAGTAGACTACCGCTGGGAATCAACATACGTTGGCGGATTGCTAATGGAAGAGCGATTAGATTACGGCGCTAAAACCGGCCTCAGTAACGCAAAAATAATTTACGAATACGACAGCAATTATAGGACTACAGCGGTTCTGGGACGCATCGGCGGACAGACTTTAATACCATATCACATTGTGTACAATAGCAAAACGGGAGCACCAGAATTGTTGGGTCAGTTCACGGTATCGAAACAAAAGTGGAACGAGACATCTGTATACGACGGTATCGCGATGTTTTCTCGTACTTTGAATGATCAATTCCTGGAAAGAGAAATCACAGTGAATATCCATAGGATGGAAGTATTTAGGATGGAATTCTTCTACGATAAACACGGAAGAATTTCTCAAACGAGAACGCATACGCGTAACGTTGGTGTGAATACATATACAATTGTTAAAAACTATACTTGGGATTGTGATGGTCAACTCACTGGAGTAGAAGCTCAGGAACCATGGGGCTTCAGATACGATGACAACGGAAATATGTTGTCAATGACGTATCGGGAAAACACCATTCCCATGGGATACAATGATATGGATAGGATTATTAAATTTGGAGAAGGACAGTACCGATACGACAGTCGGGGACTCGTATGGCAGAATGCTAGAGAAGAAAAATTCCAGTACAATTCCAAAGGACTACTTATACGGGCGACGAAGCGTGGAAGATTCGATGTCAGATATTACTATGATCATCTGGATCGGTGAGTAGTTTATAATTGAATGTACCTAAAATTTAAAAATATTTATTTATTTAAATAAGGAATGCCAGCAGTTTACTAATTTATTAACATAGAAAAATTTCGTTGTGAAAACCATTGTAGGCGTACACTCCATTATCAAATCGTAACCAATCCTTAAAGACATCATAATATTAAGGAAGGAATTTCGTCATTAAAATATATATATATATATATATATATATATATATATATATATATATATATATATATATATATATATTAATTAAATGTTATTGAATGATTTTCATAAATATTGTTTAAATAATCTTAGATAGTTGTTGGAGTATTTTTACAGTTTATATTTTTTTACAGTTTGTCTACAAGAAAGGATAACTTTGGTAACGTAACACAGTTCTTCTACACGAATAAGGCTAAACCACATGAAGTTAGTCACATTTATTCACCCAGAGAAAATAGATTCATAACATTGGTGTACGATGACCGCGGACATATTATCTATATGCAGGTAAATATATATCCTCGTATATTTTTTGTAGAAGTGCTCAATCTATTAAAAAAAATGATAATCTATAATTTGTGATAAACAAACTGACTCATGAGTTAATCAGTGTATTGTTTCTTAGGTTAGGGCATTTAGGAACAGTTCAAAATACCAAGACAAATTTTTTTTATTGAAATTGACTTACTTCACCCGACATAATATTTGATTAAATTCTCATTTTAGGTGGCTCGTCACAAATATTACATCGCCACTGATCAATGTGGAACTCCAGTCATGGTCTTCAATCAATATGGTGAAGGCATCAGGGAGATGATGAGGTCACCATATGGTCATATAGTTTACGACTCCAATCCCTACCTGTATCTACCCGTGGACTATTGCGGTGGCTTATTAGATCAAGTGACATCATTGGTACATATGTCGAATGGAAAGGTGTATGACCCTCTCATTGGCCAATGGATGTCACCTTTGTGGGAAAGTCTGATGGAAAGAATCCATGATCCAACACATTTGCATTTATACAGATTTAATGGGAATGATCCTATTAATGTCAGGCCGCAAAATAAAAAGCCAATTGGTAAGGATTTACTTTTTTTTTTCTTTTGATAGAGATAGCTTATCATAGCAGCACAGTGTAATTATTGTAGATATATTTAAACCAATTTCACAACAACATGTTGTTGTTTGTTGTTGTTTGACTTATTTTGAATATTCAGTATGCAAATGATTGCATTATTTTTGACCATAATATTATTTTACAGACCATTTATCATGGCTTGAACTGCTGGGATACGATACCAAGAGTCTCGCTCCTCAGCTGTATCCAGACGAACTACCCGGAGGCTCAGTCCTGCCGAGGATCCCTCGCGGCCGAGCCTTGTGGGGAATGGCTCCCGACTCCAGCGGCCCCAGTCTCCCCTATGCAACATCCCTTCTTCCAAGCGTCATCATAGAATCAGGCTTCCTTTCACACATGTCCAACAAGCGAATAGCTGACTTCAGAAGCCTTTCTATACCGGCGATGTCTGCTCTCAAGGCGGACGCACTCGATCTTACACCAAAAAGAATAGGTTCGGATTCCGAACCACCCTTCGGACGTGGAATACTTGTTTCCAGAAACTCGCGCGGAAGAGCCGTAGTTACCACTGTGCCTTCCGCTAATGCCATATACCGAGACGTTTACACATCAGTCTTTAATCGATCTCATTTACTCCCATTCTCCTTCGTCGTTCACGGAGACCAACAAGATGTCTTCTACTTCGTCAAAGAGGAGACTTGGCGCGCTGCGGACGATAAACAGCAGTTGAAGAGGATGCAAGGAAAACTAAATGTGACATTCCATGAAGTGACTGAAGGCGGCCGGTCCTACGCTGACGTGAAGATACACGGCCAGACGAGTATTGTAAACCTACGGTATGGAACTAGTACAGAGAGAGAGAAGCAAAGACTCCTCCACCATGCCAAAGCATCGGCTATTAGAAAGGCGTGGCACCGAGAGCGCGAGATCCTTCGAGCCGGAATGGGCGGCTCGTTAGATTGGTCGGCTGCTGAGTTGGAAGAGATCCAGAAAGCGGGTTCAGCAGCCGGTTACGAAGGGGAGTACGTTCACGATGTGGCACGGTACCCAGAACTGGCCGAAGACCCTTACAACGTTCGTTTCGTGAAGCGGCGCTCAGACCGCAGCGAACGTCGTCGCCGGAAGCGCTCGGAGTGCCCCTCCCCCTGGTGGCTCGCCTGGGAAGAACTCTGCTAGTGACGAGCCATCCGAATGCCAAAACGTGTGAATGTCTAGTGTGAGAGAGACGTGTGCGTGATAATATATTTTGTAAATAGTATCTATTAATTGTTAATTGTTGATGTATGTACGGTAGATGCGAATCCCTATCGCTGTGTAAATATGAAGTTTTATTTGCAGGGAAGGATGGACCTTTTGAGAGGACTGATATTGAAATAAATGTATTGTATGTATAGATAAGATTTATGTGAATATGAAATTATTTATACTTATTTATCGGTAAAAAGCTTCGATCGTGTCCAATGTTCTTATAAATTTAGATGAAGACTATTTGAAAGAATAATAAAAAGGCATACTTTTTTAACCAAACTGATGTTTTATTTATTACTAATTCCCGTTTGGATTACATTATAAGGTAATATAAATAATATATATTGAGAAATTATTACTCTCTCTTACAATTCTCTGATGTCAGGTTAAAATGAGGGGGCAAACAGTTAATAATGCGCGTAACTATAAACGCGGTTCTCTCCCCGTAGACATTGTGTGCACGCGCAGTACGAAGCCTTCGATTACTTATTCTCGATTATTTTATATCACGTACGCGTGGAGTGTTCGATATTATTTCTCAAGACAGGCTCAAAGAAGTCCATAGCTACGTAGTCCGTACTGTATAAACTATACAGTAAGGGCGTGGCAAAGAATTAATTTAACTTTGTAAGGAATTCGTTTGTTTAAAAATAAAATATTTGCATGGAAATGTCTTAGTTTATCGTCATTACCTGGACAGTTGCACTTTGTAACGTTAGTGTAAACAGGTGTTATTGTGTTATGAGCGTCGGTGATTGTTTGATATAACTATATACATAGCAACCATTTGGTACGAAGGTAGATTAAGTAGAAATAGTCTATACTAAGCTTATATACGCCTTATCACTACATAGTATAAAAAAGTCGCTTTGTCTGTTTAAATCTTTGAAACTACGCAACGGATTTTGATGCGGATTTATTTAAAATAAGTAGTGATTCAAGAGGAAGGTTTATATGTATAATAACATCTATTAAATAGTAGAGAAGTACTGTTGTATTTTTGAGATTTCGAATGTGATGTCGTAAATAATTACATTTTTTCCGCTTACATTACAAACGCAGGCTGAACCCTACGAGTTTTATCAAAATAATGTACTTACTTACTTAGTAAAGTATTGTACACATTGAAAAGGTCTACAGAAAAGTCCTTGATGGTTAACCCACAATAACTTTTTTTTGTCATTTACTTTTTACGATAAATAATGGCTAATTTTCGAGGCGATTTTAACCAATACAGCATTAATCCTTAACCAATTAAATACCTTGAATACATTGTTCATTTAAAAATCTATATGGCCCGTTACACTGTATGATTTAAATGAATATTTTCGAAGATATTACAGATTTTACACACAATTTTAATTTAGCAGCGATCGGACGCATTTTTTTTCTGTAGTGTATTTAGTATCAGCATTGCACCCGTGCGTAGCCGGGGCGGGTCGCTAGTAATATATATTATGCTCTTTTATACACTTAAGGCCGAGAAGCTACCTTCAGCAGTAGTCAGGGAGAATTCATCGGAGATTTGGTTGTTTAGAGCATTCGCACGCATCCAATTCCCACATCTCCTGACCACCGTCGAGCTTTCAAGTGCAGCTTTTTAACACGAATTAACGCGTGTATCTATGTAAAAGCTCTCGTTATACGTAGTAAGGTTTGTTCCATAAATAAAACAAAAGCTGTGAAAAATTTATTTATGCTCGAAACATTACTTTCAGAACAACAGACTTAAATTACCTTTACAATATCAATTTATACACAAATTCATTAACACATTCATAAAAATCTTATACACATTCGTTAAGCGTTCAAACGCACATATTTACAGAATCATAACATTGGAAACTTTATACAATTGTCGTTTGTACAAAATCACCTTTAAAAATAAAAAGATACTCTCAGTTAATTTACATAATTCCTCTACATTGAGCTATGTGTTAATGAGATCAATTCGCACGATTAACCTACTTGTAAAAATATAACTCCTGTATTTCAAAATACAACACATCAAATCGTATTCAACATTAAATTTGTGCGTACAACTTATGATCTCAAAATACTAAAATCTGAAGATGAAGGAGAAAACTTTACTTATTTCAATTTAATGTTTGGGCGGGCGCGAGCGAGCATTAAATACTCTTGTAGGATTCATAGATATAGAAACTCGCCGTAGACAATAGAGTTACGGTAGGCTTTAAAGGAATTTTGTAGGAATCGGTGAAAGTTAAATCTCCTTAGATTGAACAACATACAAATCATATCTATGGGATACGCCTTTTTAAATTTATATTATTTGTAATACAATGGCCAGTTGGGTATTTCGTAGGAATAAAAGTATTTTCCTCCTGCATTCGATCATTGAAATTAATTTTTTCTTATTAGGTACGACTTAAAAGATCTTCATAGTGCGCACTTTGTGCAAAGAGAGTCCCCGTCCAAAGTATTAGAATTATTTTAAGGTTTATTTCCTAAATATGCAGAAGCAGAAGAATTTACGATCTTTGCGGAAGGCGTGATCCGCTAATGTCAATTGTCGCGTGACAGTGTATGTCACCTAGCGACAGCAACTCACACCTGTCTCAAAGTAGTATTGTCTAAGACCTTCGCTTACCATGAGTTTGACAAAGTATTAAACATCTTAGAAGACCCGTATTCGTCACACAAACTTAAATTAACAGCACTTATTTCCATATTAAGGTATATTATTGGAATACGGATCTTAATTTTGCACATCAGCTGTTGTTTCAATTTGTCATGCGTTTAATATTCGCCAAATTCGCAATTCACACACATTTGAATTGAATTCCAAATTTAAATAGACCTTACGGAGAAATCGATAAACCGATACGAAATTCGAATATCCATAGAAAAATCGAAGCGATTTATCAGAATTCGAAATTCAAATATCTATAGAAAAATCGTAGCGATTTATCAGAATTCGAAATTCAAATATCTATAGAAAAATCGCTGCGTATTTTCAGAATTCGAAATTTGAATCATCATTACAACATCGCATCAATTTCATTGTGATAACTCTACTTGTATACATCATTGTACTTTCTTGTTTTATTTACAATTGGCTTGATTATATATACAACCTTGACCCCTTCCAGCTCTGGGATCCCTAATAATTGACTTTTCAAATATTCGGTGTCTAACATACTTTAAGCGTCAATTATCATCATTTATTTTCTAAGGGCCATATTTAATAAACCTGCAGGCCTTTTTAGTGTGGTCTAAAGTTACTAAGGTACTTGTTACCATGGTTACGACGCAGTAGCTTTGATCCACGTTTTATAATAAGACTTTCCAATCATACGGTTCAGGTATATACACTTTTATAACTATAGATGTTCGAACATTCAAAATCGATTAAGATTATTTCTATCGGATCAATGCATTTTACTGGCTCAGGCAAACCCTTCCTATTAGTATGGGATGCATGTTAGTACAATTGCAGCATGATAAGCGATTGCTACATTTCTTTTTTAATAAATTTCCGTGCCTACTGAAAATTATTTCCAAAAAAAGGACATTTAATATAAAATAGATCTCAAGTCGATGTTAAACTAGAGGACAGGAATAGAAGCTTCGCTCACAGTAAGAAGAACAGATTCTCTAGAATTGAGTCAATTAACGGTTTTAAAATATAATGCATACTATTTTAAATTATATAAAGTTTGTGACGTCATAAATACAAAAGGGTTAACGATTCTCCATGTTTCTATGAAAACTCTTATAAAAAGTGGACTAACGAGCGATGTTTCTTCATTCTTTACAAAATGGCAATGGTAACAAACACGTATGTCTAGTCCACGTTTTGTAAGAATGTGTTGTTCTGTATCATTTTAAAGTACAAAAGATATTTATTAATGTTATTTATAATTAAGATCATTTTATTCAAAGGCTCACCTTTGATAAAATGATTCATTTTCCGGTTCAGACAGCATTTTAAAATCTCAAACGCAGTAATCCAAACAAACACTAAATAGTAAAACTTTGACATGTTGACAATTGACTACAAACGAATTGTCAACAGCTTAAAATAGTCGATTAGCAAAATTAATTTGTCAGTCTCTTGCGGCGTTTTAATTACGTATACATAGAAGAAACATGGAAAGGCTAAAACATATATGTGTGTTGACCTGTGTCTCAAACTTCTATAAACAAATTTACTTATTTCGTATGAAAATAAAGGAGCGGACGAAGATCTGTACCAATATTCGACCAAATATGGGCAAACTAGTTCGGTCCCCTAAATATTTCCTTTTATCAGAATGTGTTGCTATATTGGCTAAAATAACTGTAAAATTAATTATTTTCATTTAATTTTTCAATAAATAAATAATATAATAATTTGAATTAATTATTTCACTCATCGAACGCTGTTCGTAGAGGCAATATCCTGATGATGCTTCGGTGTCGGAGCGAAACGTGCGTCGAGTGGTTGTGGGTTTTTCGCGGAGTACTGCTTTCATACTGGTCTATTGGGATTTTGAATTAATTATTTATTTATTTTAAAGGTTAACAGACAGTAAATTATTGCGTTTCATAAGACGGATTTACTGATGGACAGCGAAGTATCCGTAAATAAATCATAAAAGAGAATTAATAATGTTCAGTATTACTATCAGCCTTTCCACGATTCTTATATTGTAACTTATAAAGAAAACCTTATTGCACGTTACACGCATCGTCTTAAACATCTATACATATGTACAATTAACTAATGGCAGTGCAGTGTATGAGAAGTTTTTACTATGAACTGTCCGGATTCGATTTCCGCCGCACTTGGTGTACGTTCAACGTCTGCGTCTGTGGTTGTGTGATGAATTGGGCGGTTCCTGAAATAATCAATGACAATTATATAGACAGGATCTCATTATTTGGCGGTGGCACCATTTAAATTGCGTATAATTTATGTGTTTAATGCATCTTCATCGTATAATACCAATTTTTAATATAACATTAAATTTAAGTTAAATTTTTTCGCTTTCCAACAAACGTAGTGAACTGATAACTATAATAAGCGCTATCTATTGGTGTGAATTTGAAAATATATGACGATTATATAGAACACATGATAAACTTAGAAAATATTAATATCATCATTAGCACTAATGAAATTGTATGAGAGACATTTAATGACAGGAGAAAAATATATTAATTTATCCAATCGATACGAATACTATAAAACTGAAGAGTTTTATTTGGTCGTACGCTTTAAAGTCTGACCTCAGAACCACTACCGCAAATTAGAAACATATTTTCTTTAAATCCACTGTGAATGTGTAAATTTTAAATAAAAAAAGTTTGGTATTCAGGAAACTGTCACAACTATGTGGAACCAGCTGCCAATTTCCAAACCAATACAACTTGGCGATCTCAAGAGGAGATCGCACTGAGTGGTGCGGCCCTATCTGTCGATTGTTGTCTGATAGTGATAGTGACCTGCGGGCTGCAGCGTGGGCCTGGCAGCGGGGCGCGCGAGGCGAGCAGGCCGAGCCCCCCGCACCACCTGCACCGTGCCCCCTCGCACTCCCGCCTTCACGCCCGACGCCATCAGCTGAGCTGCAACACACCCACCTCTCTTATTAGCCGTGTAGCACTTTGAGAGGACGCGAGAATATATTTCCATGAGAGACTAAACATTGCAATCTTTGCATTGTACAAAAGAGATCTGTATAGGCATTTCACGTGCTATGCAAAACGTCAAAGTTTTCTTTTCAAGTTCAGAACTTAAATCATTTAAGATTAAAAACGCGGCCAGTTTATATAAATGTCAATATTTTATACGATATATTTTAATATATATAAGATAAACTTGAATTACTTCCGTTTGCATTTTAATGTTTTAACAGACATGTTAATGTTGATCTAATTAGAACTCTTAAGTAAATTTCTAAATTGATCATATCACTGAGAGGACAAATATACGTCATAATATTGTCTTTTATTAACATAACTGGTACTCATTTAAAGAAAAACACTTTTTAACGGATTTAGTTATGTAATTTTTTGCAAAATTTCAATATAATTACATTATTTAATTGTTTTTTTTCCGACGTTTCGCGTGCTTTACAGCGCGCGTGATTGTTTGCAAAAAATACATAACTAAATCCGTTAAAGTGTTTTTCTTTAAATATATGTCATATAAACTCTTGTTAACGATAGCTTATATAAAATATAGCCATACTTACCTATAGGCAAACTTAGCACCGAGGGCTGATTAGCCAGGACCACTGATGTGGTCGGTGGCACGGAAACCAGCAGCCCACTGGGGGCACCAGACACGTTGAGTGACAGGGAAATGGGAGCCGCTAGACCCGGGATCTGGACTTGCACGTTCTGTACACCTTGGAGCCCTGCCAGACCAGGCAGACTTTGCAGCGTCTGGAGTGAGGCCAGACTCACACCCTGGAATCATTATGGAATATTATTTTACGTGAGATGTAATCGTATAAAATGTTACTCATTCCGTGTTCATTAGACTTTTAATTATGTTGGCTAAAATGGCTCTCTTTATAAAGTTATTTTAAATTTAAAGATACCGTCAGACACTTTGTAATGTTATATGTCATGCCTGATTCTCGGTAGGGCAGATAATTGCATAGTCAGTGGCGTCTGTGACGCTGAATAAACAGCCGATTTAACAATAATATGTAGAACCTAGAATGTAACGAGTCCAATGAAACGTATTCGTATACGTGCACTGGGTACGTATACAAGGTAAAATAAGATAGTCAACCTGCAGGTGACACACGGGCTGCGCGGTCTGCTGGGGCTGAGCTTGGGGCGTGTGCGGCGTCTGAGCGTCGTCCCCCATCAGCCTCTCCAGCAACGCGCTCTCGCTGCTCGACACGTTCGTCGACTCGCTGTCGCGTGCGTAGCCGCTCATTACCTAAACATTTATTCATTGTGCACATAATAAAACTGAGTATGTTTCGTTGGAAGCGCTTATATCAGAAACTAGGACGAAGTTAAAAATCCTTTGGTGATGGAAAACTTCTCAGGGTAAATAGCTATTACCAAAAAGTGTGGCGTATAATTGTCCTGAAACTTAGAAAAAAAATTCTCAGGTATTTTAATTAATGCATTTATAATCGCAGAGAAAGGCTATTATTTATTTAAAAAAAAATATCTCTTTCCAGTATAATGCTAAACTTTTAAAGAAACAACATGTATTTAAGAAATTAGAATATTCATATTTTATAAACACCCCTTCTCTCCTAGTCCACACATAAATTTTAGTCAAACTCATATTTTTTCTTGACCTGGTTTTTGACCTTAATAAAATTTCGCTTAAATACATACAAGGGAAGATCAACCATTTGTTACCTCAGGCATACAAAGTATCATGTATGTAGTGCTACAATGTATATAACTTAAATAATTTCCAAAGCCGTACCTGATGCGAATACGTAGGCAGCGTATGCGCAGTGGTAGACGTGGCTATGAGCCTTCCACCGGCGATTGACACTGTTCGAGTCAACAGCTTGTGTTCAAGGGAGTTGTCGGCTGATGACGTCACATGTGTCATGGCCGCCGGTGCGCTGTTAAGCAGGTTCAGTATTGTGGCATTACTGCTCGCTGTACTCGCCACCGATTTTGCGGCGTTTTGACTTGCGGCTGGAAATAGTTTAATATTTTTTACAATACACACTAAAATTTAAAGTTATTTTTTTTAGTAAAATTTGCATTTAAGATTGTGGGTTAGATCAATAAAATAAAATTTAGTTATATAAAAGTTTTAAGGTTTAAGACATTTATTTCTCTTAAAAGACACTAATGTCGCTTACAAGAGAAATGAATTAACAATATAATTTTTGTTGCTCAAAAATACTAGTCCCCTTTTAAATGCAGACAGCTAACACTTCACTAGCTAGTAAATTAAGCCATTTCAATAATTTCATTTCCTATAAGCTCTGATGGAAGAGATAAAATTATGCTCTAGATAATACAAAAAGATAGAGATCTAGATAAAGTTACGAAGATAGAATTTGTTAACTATTCCCTTATATAAGCAAAACAATTTAAATCTTATTTGTATTCACATAAATATGCATATCATGGTGAAAAAAAATTATATGAAGAGATCTTTGTATGGCAGTACAATACACAGTATTAATCACAATTACACTCTATGACCATTGCACAGAACATAATAATTCTTACTTGACAGTTAGAATATCTTTGTCAGTGTAATCTAGATAGATTAAAAATATTTTCCCATAGTAAAAGATGTTTGAAAACTGAATATTTTTTATAGCATTCGACCAGCCTTTGGATAGTGTAACATGAATTCGCAATATAAACTAGTAGAAGTTTACTCATAGTTTGCATGCCTTATTAGAATATGATTTATGCACTATGTTATACCTTTGTACCTTGTACCCATATTCGCAAACAAATGATTTATGATTTACCTTGTTGAAATTGTTGCGCCGAATTCATAAGACTAGTGACGAGTGCATTGATCGCTGGATTCGTTGACCTCGGCTTTGTCACTGTTGTTTTCTGTTGAGCGGTCGTCGCAGTTGTGTATTGAATTGTTTGCACCTGAAAATTTACATATTACGTTAGGATCGAGGAAGCGTACGGTGGTGCTATAGAGCAGTTTTTTTTTATTTTTCTCCACTTTTTTTTCTAAGTGCATACATTTCAAAGTGAGGGTGGAGACTGGAGCCAAAAAAAAGACTAGCCAAAATACAGTAAATTCATAGTACCAATGAAATTCTAATATATAGATCGGTATTTTCCATAAAACAGGTAAGAATTCTATGTGCCTGTAAATGATTCAACACAGAAAACTCCAACAAAAACACAATTTTCATAATAACAATAGAAGTAAAAGTGTCTTGTCTCATATTTGTTGGGTTTTATGAAAAAATATTATTATGTGTGTATACTTCCTCGTTTATGAACCAACTTAGATGATTATATTTTGTTGGAAATTGGAGATCTCAAGGATCATCACAACTATGGAAACCATGATGTTGACAGAATCTCAGAGAAACCGAAGGAAACCTTCCAAAATAATTTACTTTTTGTTTCCTGTTTAACGCTTATTTTTTTTAACGAATTTACTAAATTTCCTTGTTTTCATATAAAAAGTGCGTCAGTTCAAAATAAAATATGTTCGCGACAAACATTCAGAAGGAAAATTTTAGTTTTTCGCGTAACCACTGGACGCGCTGAGTATATCTTTAAACGCGTAGAACAGTTTCAGACGATAAATGGAAAATACTCTTGAAAATTACCTGTGAAGTCCCAGTGGAAGACATCAAAGGATGCTGTATGTGGATGATGGCGGACTGCATCTTCTGTGGGTTGAGCGGTTGAGGCGGATTCGTCAATTGCTGAGCCAGCAACTGATTCGTTGAGGCCTGCGTCGAATGGATGTCATGCACCTCAAAAAGTTTTGTAATAAAGATTAAAATTTTGTTTTTATTCACAAAAACACACTAATTTGATATGACAAATTGAGATTTGGGTATGCGTATATATAGTATATTGAATATCATTCTTTAAGTCCTAAGTATTAATTAGTTCTAATTTTTGCTTGCGTTTTGTTATCTCTATATTTATTGTTCATTTTTATCTCTCTAAAACGTCGAGTGGAGCTTGCTGGATTGAAAACCCACACTCTTAAAAAAATACTTGGCTGTAAATGGTGGCGATTCTGATGTACACCTCTAAAACTAAAAATCTCTAAATTTAGGTTTACACCTGTCAAACATGTGTAACCTATTCTATATGTTTCTACATTGAAAATTTAAATCTTATTGCTATCAATTTACAGATGTACAGAATAGGTTACGCTCTCTAAAACTGTTTGACAGGTCTAAAGCTAAATTTAGAGATTTTTAGTTTAGAGTGTGTACATCAGAATCGCCACCATTGTCAAATTAATTTCTATTTGACGGACATAGGAATAAAATTATAGAGTCACAACAATTGATCCAATAAATTTCCAAATGGGAGATCGGTAAGCAATAAAATCGCTGTACTATGGAAACTTACTTGCGGTGACAACCTCGGTGTAGGCGATGACTGTTGCTTGAGCGGCGTTTCCACTGCCACTCCAGCCACTGGTGGTACGCTGGCCACCGCTGGCACAGTCGTAACATTACCCACTGTCCCAACAACGGTGGCAACGTTACCCACGGTGCCGACGACGGTGCCAACACTGCCCACGGTGCCAACGACGGTGCCAACTGCGCCAACATTGCCAACGCTCCCCACAGTCCCCACCACTGTACCAACTGTGGCGACATTTCCCACGTTGCCTACAGCAGCGACTTGCTGAAGTTGTGCCTGCTAATTAACACTACTATATACGAGTCGTCCAAACGTGCAATTTCAATTTAATACATTCAAGATTATTTCATTTATCCGTATACATTTGTCAATACAATATTGTATGTCAGAAAACCACACTGATTATTTAGTAGATAACTTCTAAGAAGAGTAAAATTTAAATATATATCACCGTGACCACGCACGCTGTATAGTACGCGAAACGTCGGGAAAATTTAAAATAATGTATAATATATTTAAATTTTGTAAAAATACATAGCTTAATCCGTTAATAAAGTGTTTTTCTTCAAATGAGTAATAGCTTTGTCCAAAAAAAACAATATTAAAAGAGTATTTGATAAATAATATGATGAGAAATATATTATAAGCAGAAATCGTTGTAGACGGCTCCGATCATACCCGAAATCTATAATAGAGAGGTCTCGGTATGTCTCGAACGCTTTGTCGGCTTTCGGACGTAGAGAGGAAAGGTGGTTTGTATCGGAGCTGCATACTGGGAGTTCGTTTTGCGTTGTTTTAGTGTAGGGTTGCCATCCGTCCGGGCTTACCCGGATTTGTCCTAGTTTAAAGGGCATCCGGGGAGCGTCCGGGGAAGGTTTCATTTGTAGACCGAGTTGAAAAAAATAAATAAAAAACACACCACGATCCACCGACGAACCAAGTATATTCACCGTTCCCCCAACCCTCAACTGTTTTTTATTACATTGAATATGTTTTAAAGATCTTGTTGATATGTCGGTCCGGCTTTCGGACTCTAAAATCCGGGGTTTTCACACGTCTTGTCCTGTATTCCAAATGTTAGAGATGGCAACCCTATTTTAGTGCAATGGTATTGTGTGATTGTTTAAAGGTTATCGGTTATTTTAAATAGTTATGTTGTTTTTTCAGTATAAGTTTCAATGTTAATTTAGTGTGACTTATAGAATACCTATATGTTTAGGTTATTTCAAATTGTTTTATTTCTATTTTTGATTATCCCTTCTGATTGCTAAAAATATTAATTACTTAGTTTAACTTACCAATATTGGTAGTTGTCTGGTGTTTGGATGAACTGTTGGCGTCGATACAGCCGATGTCCTAAAAATATTTGTCCAATTAGTTTTTATGGGTTCTCAGAAATTCAATATTGAAACATTTCTTTCATAATCTAACCTACTGAGAGTATTTTGTTTCGATGAAAGTTGTTACACTTAATGTTTTTAGTTAAAAATAACCGTTACATAATAGTTACCTAGAGAAACTAAGAAAATTAATTCACTTAGATTAAAAATAGTTATTTGAGAGCCCATGGTGGTACGTATACGTCCATACGTACGTACATACGTCCATTTACAAATATAATTTAAAAACGAAACTCCAATAGACTAATCTACAATCAACCGATGCTCCGGTGTCGGGTACAAACGTGCGTCGAGTGGTTCTGGGTTTTCGCGGTTGTATATTGGTCTATTAGGGTTTTGTACTATGGACTTCCGCAAAGTAACGCCTGATTCTGTTATTATAAAAGCACAGTCGGTCTGTGAATATATAACGGCGTTTCTATAAAACGTCTAATAAACAGTGGAAAACTATAGAATAGATATTATTCATAGCTTTTCATAGTATATAATATTCACTTACACAACAGGGACCGTAGTGGCATGTGTTTGCACCGTGGCGTTGCTCGCAGCAACAGACCGCTGTTGGAGTAGCAACTGTTGCTGGCCTTGCTACAATTTTTACAAAAACATAGTAAATAATTAAGAAGGGTTTATTATTATTTTTAAATAATTAAGAAGGGTTTATTATTATATTTAAATAATTAAGAAGGGTTTATTCGTATGTGTATCTTTCAGCACTTACAATTTCCCTCATGCCACCGGTGAAAGAAACTCTTGGCAGCTGCCCAGGTACAATGTGCTTTATTCTGACTGATTTACGACCTTCTTCGGTAAATATTTCTGTGAACTGCTGTATGTACTTATTTGCTTGTAAACGTGAACCTGAAATGTTCAAAAGTTACTGCGTTACTTTGCGTTCA